>CAWUFW010016243.1:0-320065 GCA_963921515.1 Calotriton arnoldi | reverse complement strand
CAGTCCAGCACCGGAGAGCTCAGCCAGGTAGTGGGGCTCCTCAGAGACATCAAACAGCAGCAGGCTGCCCATCATGCCCGCTTGGACTCCCACATGTCCCATGTGGAGTCACACATGTCACGTGTGGACTCCCACATGACCCGCGTGGAGTCCAAGTGGGATGTACTACATGAGATGACGGCGGTGCACAGGGACATTTTACAATGCCTCCGCCAGATGAACAGCAACCAGTCCACACCTCCCTGTGTGCCAACAACATCTGGTACCGAACAAACTGCAACTGCCACAGGGAGGGAGGAGGACTCTGGCGGAGAGTCCCCTGCACCGCAGCAGCCTGCACTTGAGGGCCCCCCCAAGAAGAGGGGTCGTCCGAGGAGGGGAAAGTGAGAGGCTGATGGCCAAGCGCAACTCCCAGGAAGCCTGAACCTGTTCTGGATTTTCGCCTTTGTGCACAGACTGTTCACCCTGTTGATGGCAACACTACTCCCACACATTGCATGGGGAGTACAAGTTGGAACAATGTGTCAGACAACTGTGGCCCCGATACTGGGGATCCTGTCTACCTGGACTTTCTATTCATCTAGGAACTTGGGATTGCAAGATTCATGTACAGCACAATCCATCCTATGCACTATTATCACAGATGTATCACAATAAACACAATAATACACCATACTTGCCTCTGTCGTGATTCCAACGTGGGTGCTGTTATGGGGATGATGAACAACAAAATTACACTGTGTATGCGAACTGCAACAGCAAGGACAACACAGGCATGTGAGTACAGGCAACGTGACACATATGAGGGAGACACACCACCAGGGCTACACAACACATACACACCTAGGCCATCTGACTCATTGCCTACACTGATGTTGCCAGGGAAGACGGTGCAATGCACAGACACCACACCCATTCCCAGTTGTAGTCAAGTAGCCCACAGGTGCAGTAAGCAAATGGCAGTCAAATGTGTGACCACAGACAACGCACATCACTAAGTGAAGCACAGGTTTATTACACAGTAGCAACATGCCGTAACCACTACAGATGCAAGGTAACCCCACCTGGTAGCGGGCACACAGTCAACAACTGTAGACAGAAGGAAGTCCATGGGTGTGGCGCACATCACCTGTAGGGACACAACAGCTACCAGCCTGGATGTGCAATCACGTTGTCGGTGGACACAGTTGACCAAACGAATCTGAAAGTACCCTGTGAAGGACAGAAATGACACACAGTCAAAAGCAATGGAGTACAGGACAGAACAGCAAAACTCATGCACAATACATGTTACAAGATACCCACCCAGAACCAAGTTAGCATGTGAACACTGTTGGGGAGTACAGCCCACCTGTAAGCACACATCGCAACACACATCCAGTCAAGTAGCCCATGGACACACTCCAACAGCACCAGAGCACCACCCACACATCATGCCAACTCACATCATTGACATGACACCTCAGGATACTCACATTCAGCTAAAGAAGTTGGTGATGAGCTGTGTGCGGACATCACCATCACCATCATCATCATCATCGTCACTGGCATCGTGGTCCAGGCCAGGATCCTCCACAGGTGGCGGATGTTGGTCATCGTCATCCTGGATGAGAGGCAACTCCTTCCGCACTGCCAGGTTGTGGAGCATGCAGCAGACGATGATAATCTTGCACACTTTCGCAGGGGCATATGGGAGGGACCCTCCGGTCTTGTCCAGGCAGCGGAAGCGGCTCTTCAGGAGACCAAAGGTCCGCTCAATCACTCTCCTGGTCCGACCATGTGCCTCATTGTAGCGCATCTGGGCAGGTGTCACAGGGTTCCTGAGGGGTGTCAGCAACCACGGCATGTTGGGGTATCCCGAGTCACCTACGGACAGACAAGTGCACATCAGCTGACTTGGAAAAGTGGGCGGAATACTACAGATCAGATCACACACAATGGCACAAAGTCAGTACACACCGACAAGCCAGGCACGCTGGTTCTGCATCTGTGCCATCAACCTGGGGATGCGACTACTCCTCATCACAAAGGCATCGTGTGCTGAACCAGGGAAACGGGCACACACGTGTGTGATGGTCATGTCTGCAAGACACACCACCAGTGCATTGACCGAGTGGTAGTGCTTGCGGTTCCTGTAGGCCTGCTCCTGGGCCTGTGGTGGTACCAAAGCCACATGTGTCCCATCAATGGAGCCAATGACATGCGGCATCCTCCCCAGGGCATAAAAGTCACTCTTCACGTCAGTGAGTCGTCGCAGTCTAGGGAAATAGATGTACCGGTTCAGGAAGAGCAACATTGCCGCCAAGAAATCGCGGAGCACACGGCTGAACATGGTCTGTGACATCCCACCAGCAGACGCCACAGTATGTTGGAAGGTACCGGTGGCAAAGAAGTGTAGGGCTGCCATCACCTTCACCTTGGGGGTCAGCGCTGTAGGATACGGCCGGCCAGGCTGCAAATGTGGGGACAACTGCACTGCCAAATCCTCAATCAGCTGCCTGGTGAAGCGGTACCGTCGGATGCTGTCCCGTTCCACCATCGTTGCCAGGTCTGGGAATGGCCGATGGACAGCAGGAGCCCTGCAGTGCAGAGGAGAAGTAAGCAAGATCGTCAGTCACCCCACATATGCGGCATTGAACACACTCAAGATCCCAACATACATCATCATGAGGCACAACTACATGAAGTGTGCAGTACCGGAACGACATGTATGGTACATACATGGCCAACATCTGTCAACATGGTCCTACAGGTGGCATCAATTTGTCCCAGGTTGGCCCATTGGATATCATGATGCTGTGTCACAGTCACCCCCCAGTGACATGTGAGGACAGATGTGCCCCAGGCACCACAGCTCAACGACAGGCACATTCCCAGGGACCCTGTAATACCACATGGACACTGGCATCACCTGGAGTATCATGTGTACACCACAACAAAACAAACATGACCCCCACAGGTAGTGGCCACACTTGCCATGGCAGGAGAGCCATGGACGTCTGTGACACACACGCACAACATCAGAGTCCATGCACACACAACGTGGATGTGGAGACTGTCTCCCATTGTGCACATGAAATCAGAGACATTGTAAACACTACATGCACAAAGACTGTGGAGGGCCATCACTATTGTGCCACTGGGACACCCTGGCTCAAACATACCGTCCCACATGGGACTCACGGGGTATGTGACATGACATACACAAACACCACTGTGAAATGTGACCATGGCACATGCACAGATATGAACAGTTGCACATCACAGTGGTCACGTACACGTAACACCCAGGATCCTGTCCCCATTAACACGTGCACAGCCTGGGGGTGGCTGCCCACAGGTGACACCCACAGGACAACATGTACACCAACATACACACAATAGGAAATGCAGCCTTACATGCCTTATGATAAGGTTTGGACAGGCTGTCGTGATGTAGGTGTGCCCCTCACTCCCTGGGAGCTATCTGTGGCTGGCATATGTCCATCTGAGACAGGCATGCTGACATATGCCAGTCACATGTACAGTGATGCGTTGAACAGCAATGGACCGATCGGTGCCTCCGGCCGGCCCATTGCTTTCAATGTGTGCGGGTACGCGTTGTACCCCTGTGCTGCGTTGTACTGCAATGGACCGATCGGTGCCTCCGGCCGGCCCATTGCATTCAATGTGTGCGGGTACGCGTTGTACCCCTGTGCGCGTTGTACTGCAATGGACCGATCGGTGCCTCCGGCCGGCCCATTGCATTCAATGTGTGCGGGTACGCGTTGTACCCTGTGCGCGTTGAACAGCAATGGACCGATCGGTGCCTCCGGCCGGCCCATTGCATTCAATGTGTGCGGGTACGCGTTGTACCCCTGTGCGCGTTGAACAGCAATGGACCGATCGGTGCCTCCGGCCGGCCCATTGCATTCAATGTGTGCGGGTACGCGTTGTACCCCTGTGCGCGTTGTACTGCAATGGACCGATCGGTGCCTCCGGCCGGCCCATTGCTTTCAATGTGTGCGGGTACGCGTTGTACCCCTGTGCGCGTTGTACTGCAATGGACCGATCGGTGCCTCCGGCCGGCCCATTGCATTCAATGTGTGCGGGTACGCGTTGTACCCCTGTGCGCGTTGTACTGCAATGGACCGATCGGTGCCTCCGGCCGGCCCATTGCATTCAATGTGTGCGGGTACGCGTTGTACCCCTGTGCGCGTTGTACTGCAATGGACCGATCGGTGCCTCCGGCCGGCCCATTGCATTCAATGTGCGGGTACGCGTTGTACCCCTGTGCGCGTTGTACTGCAATGGACCGATCGGTGCCTCCGGCCGGCCCATTGCTTTCAATGTGTGCGAGTGCGCGTTGTACCCCTGTGCGCGTTGTACTGCAATGGACCGATCGGTGCCTCTGGCCGGCCCATTGCTTTCAATGTGTGCGGGTACGCGTTGTACCCCTGTGCGCGTTGTACCTCAATGGACCGATCGGTGCGCACCCATTGACAATGGGCTTGCCTGGCAACGGACGCGTTTTCGAATATTCGAACGAGTCGGTTGCTGGAAAATCAGTTGGTCACCCACAACAATGTTGCAAAATCATGTATGTCATGAAGTTGAAATTTTGAAGGATGCTGTGGGCGTGTTTTGGTGCTGCTATTCCATGGATTGGCCAGATTCAGAAGATGCAAACGACTTGGACCTATCACTTTGGACACAAGGGACAGTATCTGCCTCTCCAGCACATATATATTGCTGCATGTTCCCCTGAGAGCCCACTTGCCTGCACTACATGCTCCAGGACGACATCTGCCACTGCACTGCTGCTGTCTCTGCCCCTCTGGACCCTGCAATGGCACGTACTGTGGAGAGAGCCCCAGCCTTCAGCCTTGAAGAGAACCAGGCCCTGCTGGACAGCCTACTTCCACAGTACAGCAAGCTGTATGGGACACCAGGGGAGCAGGTGAGTGTTCTGTGCACTGCCTTTCTGAATGTGCATTTTGTCTGACTAGCAAGGCTGAGAGTCAGCACACCACTGGCTAGCAGGCTCACTGAGTAGTTGTCACCCCCCATAGTGTGTAGTGACTTGCACTGGACAGGTATGGTGCAGTGACAGTGCTTCTGAACAGGGTTTTACTCCCCATGCTATGATACCATGTAGTGACTTCTGGAAAACTGTCCATGGGCAGCCGTGCACTGCCTGGGTACACCATGTGCCCCTGTGATTGCGACATGTATATGCAACTGTGTCATGCACGGATATGTTGCATGTGTAGTAATGGCCTTATCACTTTGTCATCCTGACAGGCTTCTGCCCATCGGAAGCATGAGATCTGGAAGGACATCGTCCGGGCTGTCCGGTCCGTGGGGGTCTACAAGCGCCGGATCCGCAACTGCCAAAAGAGGTGGCAGGACCTTCGGGGCTGGACCCGGAGGATTGCACGGGTCCAGCTGAAGCTGTCGCCTCCTCGCAGGAGGGGCGGAACACGGACCCTGACCCCCACATGCTCAGGATCCTGGCGGTGGTCTTTCCAGACCTGGATGGGCAGCTGAAGGCCAGAGAGCAGCAAGGAGGGGGTGAGTCAAAGACTGCACTGTGTACTCTGTCTAACATGTTATGTGCCCTCCTCGGGCCAGGTTGAACTGCCACAGTACAGCAGTCATGTTGTCCAGGAGCCATGTCCCTCTATTGTGCACTGCCCACTCCTCATCTGATACCCAGGTGTGGCCCTTACATGCAGGGAATTCTGTCACTTAGGACTGGGTCCTTGCAGTTTGCTTGACTCAAGGTGGGAGACAGCATCTGTTTCCTGACTCTGTGGTGGGCATCATGGGTGGGTCCATTGCTTACACAATGCCTGTATTCTGACATGTATTCAGCGTGTTACTTTGATCTGTGGTCCAATTGCTGAGCTGATCCACCACATGTGGCTGGGGTACCTGGCACACACCCATGCTGCGGGTGGGAACAATGTTTGGGCCCCAGGAGTATGTATATGACGTGTGTCACACATACTTAGCCAGCTGCCTACAGTCCAGGGCTCATCCCTCATTCATGTGGGGCTGGACAGTCATGCCTACTCCAGGCCATACAATACACTCTGTACTCCCACTCCCGTGTATCAGAGGACACATTGTGCACAGTGATTTGACCCCTCAGGTGTCTGCCTCTGTGTCAGTGTGCTGTGGATTAGTCGCCAGGACTGCTGTGGAGTTTCTTGGTAGGGGCTCAGCATGCCACTGGAGATGTGACCATAGGAGACGATACTTGTGTGACACATAGGTGTCTGATCAGCTGCCCATGCAGACTGGGGCATGTAAATGTGAAGTTCAGGCAGCTGTTCCCCATGCACAGCAGAGTGTGAGGGGCTCAGGTTCAGAGGGTAGTGTCACAGGTCTCCCATATGTCCAATAGGTAGGACCTGGACAGATGAGGGTTAAGAGGATGTGTTGTGGGGGATGTACATGTGCACTTGTGCAGCTCCAGGACTTGCATTCCCCATGACCTACTATTGTGACACAGTGCAGAGTGTTGTTGTCTGGCTGCAAAGTCATACATCACTGAGACAGTGATGTATGACTTTGCAGTCATGCCTCCGCCATGGCATGTGTCTACTGATTGGTGATCCTGCAGGGGAGTGACATGTGCTACATGCACACCATAGTGGCGCTGGCTATCAGGACATGGGTGCATCATGGTGTCTGTCGCTGGTATGCATCACATGCATTTCCTATTTGACTCTGGGCATCCCTTACATCCGTAAACCTGTACTGACTCAGTGGCAAGAGCTGTGATGTGTCCACACCGTGTCCTCTGCACTGTCCAACTACTGTGTACTTGGTGCATGTGTCAACACTGGGGTGTTGCAATCCAACAGACACCAGACAGATGGGTGCAAGGCCATGTGGGATGTGAGTGCCATGCTTGGCATCAGACTGACAATTGACTTCTCCTGTTCAATTAGTGCACTTTTAGCAATGTACAACTAATGATGCCAGGGCTTGCTCTGTGATGTGCTGTGCTCACAGTGGTGTGTGCGTTATGTGCAGGTGACTGATGTCTGTCTGTTTCCCCATTGTTTGCAGATACATCCACGGCCACGGAAGGGGACAGCTCCACGGACCAGGAGGAGCCGGAGAGCCAGACCGGGTCAGCAGCCGAGGAGTGGTCGGAGGGACCCAGTGGCACGGAGGGCGAGGGGAGCCACACCGAGGAGTCCTCAGCAGCATCCACCTCAGCTGAGGACCAGAGCAACTCGGAGGATGACTCCCTTGTGGAGGCGGGTGTCAGCAGCCACCACACCCCAGCTAGTGTTGCTGTCCCCGCCACCACCAGCACCACCACCGCCCTCCCATCGGCTCCCATTCCCCAGGTCCGTGGAGGCTCCCATGTCCGGGAGCGTGTCTCCTTTGGGCCAGGCACCGCACCCCCTGCCCCTGTGTCCCCTGCTGCCCTGAGTGAGGAGTCTGTGTACCTCCTTCGCCAGCTCCATGTAGGGCAGACAGCCATGCTGAGTGTCCTCCATGCGCACACCGCGCTGTTGACTCAGCTGGTGTCGTTCATGGAGGGCATCTCATCGGGCATGTCTGACCTACAGAGGGGCAATAGGTCCATGGACTCCTCCCTGACGGCAGCAGTGTCCCTCCTCAAACGGTCCCTCACCCCTCCTGCCTCTGCTCCATCCACACTCCCCAGCACCTTACCCATCCCAGGCACACACACACTGGCACAGGCACACACCAGCACACACACATCCAGCACACTGACACACACGCCAATGACAAAACGCACACGCACGCACATTCAGGGGACTGAAGCCAGACTCACAGGGGATGGGGCCCTGGAACACACACACGCATCCACATGCACTGCGCAGTCCTCAGTTCCCTCTCCCTCCAAAGCACCCTCCCTTGCCTCACCTGCAACCCCAAAGTCACAGCAGCTCTTCCTCTGTGACCTCGGCCTCTTCCCCACCGATGAAGCTGCTCCAGCATCCCGGGGGAAGAGGAAGCCCACCCACACGGAGCAGAGTGCCCCTCGCCCCCGGACACCCTCCCCCAGGCGCAGACGGACTGAGGCCCCCACCCGCAAGTCCCCCGGAGTGCTAAGAGCAAGACCCCGCCACCGCCCTGCAGCTCAGGCACAAGGTCTCCGTCCTCCATCCCTCAGGCCCCCACTGCACAGGTGCCCCCACCACACCCTGCCCCAGGTTCCCCCACCCACAGATATACCATCCCCAAGATGCTCCGGCCTTCTCCCCCTGCCACTTGCTCTCCCAGCACCACACCCCCCACTGCGCTTGTCTGTGCCACTGATGTGGTGAGGGTGTCCCCCCTCTGTCCAACCCACCTTGCCTGTTCCCCATTCTCCTCCCCTGGAGGTAGGCACTGCAGTGGAGTCCACTACCGCCCTGTCTGACTTGGGCACTGCAGTGGCGGACCTGTCCACCCCATCTGCAGGGTCCACTGCAGTTGTGCCGGCACCCACGACATCTGTGTCATGCCCCCAGTTGTGCCGGCACACACCATGTCAGACACCTCCACTGCAGTTGTCAGTGGCTCTCCAGCACCCACCACCCCTTCCCTGACTCCCCTGGTGAGCCCTGATCCTGTCCCTGCGGTGCCTGGCCTGCCCCCCGGTTGCCCCTCCTAGTGGATTGTCCCTGGTATTGTGCAGGCATGCGTAGGGTGACATCTGCCAGTGTCACCCTGTTTGAACTTTGACAATGGACTGGCCATTGGCCTTTGCTCTAATTTCTTCTGGACGTCGTTATCAAACAACACATATGCTGAATAAAGCAACTTTCTTTTCTCTAGTGCTCATGCTTCAGATGTACATGTTGTTGGTGCAGCTAACCATGCCCTTGCTGCAGTGATGGTGATATCTGGTCTCATGATTATGAAGTGTTACTGTGCAGGAACCCATGTGGTCCAGGGGGAATGTGTCCTATCATGTGGTGTATCCATGTCATCAATAGCAGCATCTGAGGGTGTCATGTGTTCAGTATTTGGCAATGGGTTTCCTACTTACATTGGCAATTTCATATCTGTGGCTTCCACCCCTGCACATCTGTTGTGCCTGCCATCGTTGCATTTGTCTACTTCCCTGACCGTGTTGCCATCTCCAGTGGACATGCAGGTTTGGGCATCAATGGGGAGGGACTCATCCGTGTAGTCAGTGCAACATTGCTATACAAGTGTGTTGGATCTGTGCTGATGATTCCGTTGGCACATCCATGACCAGGCTGATGTGATGGGAGCCCTCATTTGGTGCTAATTGTTGATTGTGTGACCAAGTGCTCAGCTGACATGATGGGGCCCTACTGGAGGCAACATATGGCACAGCTTTCCTCACACAGGAGTGGAGTCCCCTCATGGCAGTGTGTACACGTGTGACATTGCCTGCGCCCAAGGTGTGTGTTGTATGTGCATGTCTGTGTGTTCACTTCCATTCATCTGCGCATGCTGTGATCCCTAGTGTTGTACCTGTTTGTGATGCTTGCTGACTTGAGCTATGTTCCCCCAAAGTCTTCTCCCTGTGTTCTCTGTGATGTGGGTGCATGGCACATTACTGGTCATCAGGGTGTCACCCATAGGTGTGTTTGCTGTCAGGGCAGAGTTTGTGTGCTGACGCAGATGGGTCACAGTCAGGTTTCCCTTTGGCACTTGTTGTTTGCCCCTGTCATGTGATTTCCAGTTTGTGTTATCTTTCAGTGATTGTGACACGTTGTGTGTGTGACTGCTGGCACTCCTTAGGGTCCGGGCTGCAATGTTGGTTGTTGTCTATGTGTGTTCTTTGTGGGTGACCTTGGCTTCTTCATTGGTGTGTGACTGTGGCTGGGATCCCATTGGTCGGTGTGGTATTGCCGTCATGTCCATGTACAGCGTAGTGTGCAGTGTGTCAGACATTCAGGAGTCTTGTTGAGTGTCCATGTGTGATGTGTTTCTACACCTTGGTTCCCACCCACCACCCTGGAATAGTCATGGGTGCATGTGCAATGTCACCAGTGCATGTGTACTTCACTGCTGCACATTGTTGGAGGTCGAGGGGTGTGGTCTTGAGTGTGTGCAGATGAGAGTTGTTGCCCGGCTAGTCCCCTGCCTCCATGTTGGCCTTGGCTTACTGGCCATGCTGATTGATTTGTGCTTGTGTAGGTGTGATGGTAGTTAGTTGCTCAGGACACCTGACTGTGGTTCACAGTGTGAACGACATTTAGCTTTGTCATCACAGTGGTATTTTTCTTCAGCCCAGGGTCACCACATTGTGGGGGCCCTGGGGGTGGTGCTGTGGTGTGTCTGTGACTTGCTGTGTCAGTTGTTGTTCCTACGTGCCTGTGTGACATGTGTGTTTTGTGCTCCCTCTCACCTGTCAATGCCTGCTTGCCCACATAGGGGATTTGGATCCATGAGTTACCTTAGTGTGGCAGTGTATGCACATCTGTATGATTGGTATTCAGCTCTCCTCATGTGTTGTGTTGTTGCCTGGGGACACTGGCACCCCCACCCCTCACCTGCTGTGTATGATGACAGTGTTGGTCTGCCTGTTTGTGTTTGTGCATCTGCACCACTGCATTGGCATATCTTGGGTGTGCCATTGGCTGTATGTTGTTTGGTGTGTTTCCCCTGCTGTCCCTGGGACTCCTAGGTCATCGGTCAGCACAGTGATCATGGTTTGTGTGTCCCATTGCTGCCATGGTATGGTATCTGTTCACCTCACATCTGCTGTCTCCACAGGGTATCTGCATTTGTGTGCCCATTGGTGCAAATATGTGGTTCTGCATTCTGATGGTCACTTCTGTCATTGTGTCATTGATGACTGTTGACGGTCTCAGCCCCCATGGGTGTTGTTTGTCTGCACATGGCCAAAGGAATGTTTCATTTGCACTGCAGTATTTGGCTCCCCCAATTTATGTTGCAATGGGACACATACACTACTTTGCCACAGATGAGTTTTTGGTTCTGTGACCAGGAATGATCCATGCAGTTTGGCAGTTGCAGCTCTTTCTTTGTCAACAATTACCTTTTGGTCACTGTGATGATGAGGGTGTAGACCCCATTGCCACAATGGTCAAAATGTGCTTCAGCTATGGACCCCACACTTACCTTTTGGTCACTGTGATGATGGGGGTTTAGACCCCATTGCCACAATGGTCAAAATGTGCTTCAGCTATGGACCCCACACTTGCCTTTTGGTCACTGTGATGATGGGGGTTTAGACCCCATTGCCACAATGGTCATGGGCTGCTTGCATTGTGGGTGCCACACACATATATGTGTGGCACATGTGCTAGGGGGTCACATTGTATGTTCAATGTCATGTTCGGTGTTGTAGGCATTTGACACAGCCTGCTCACACGCTTGTCATGGTGGTGGGGGATGTCTTAATCTTGCATTCCCTAGGTTGTGGTGTGCTTGTTGTGTCATGCATTGTCCATCCTATGAGTGGGGGTGGTAGTAGTGGTAGGCATCCAGCCCCCTGGCTAAGGGTGGTAGTAGTGGTAGGCATCCTGCCCCCTGGCTAAGGGTGGTAGTAGTGGTAGGCATCCTGCCCCCTGGCTAAGGGTGGTAGTAGTGGTAGGCATCCTGCCCCCTGGCTAAGGGTGGTAGTAGTGGTAGGCATCCTGCCCCCTGGCTAAGGGTGGTAGTAGTGGTAGGCATCCTGCCCCCTGGCTAAGGGTGGTAGTAGTGGTAGGCATCCTGCCACCCTGGCTAAGGGTGGTAGTAGTGGTAGGCATCCTGCCCCCTGGCTAAGGGTGGTAGTAGTGGTAGGCATCCTGCCACCCTGGCTAAGGGTGGTAGTAGTGGTAGGCATCCAGCCCCCTGGCTAAGGGTGGTAGTAGTGGTGGGCATCCTGCCCCCTGGGTGAGGGTGGTAGTAGTGGTGGGCATCCTGCCCCCCTGGCTAAGGGTGGTAGTAGTGGTAGGCATCCTGCCCCCTGGCTAAGGGTGGTAGTAGTGGTGGGCATCCTGCCCCCTGGCTAAGGGTGGTAGTAGTGGTAGGCATCCTGCCCCCTGGCTAAGGGTGGTAGTAGTGGTAGGCATCCTGCCACCCTGGCTAAGGGTGGTAGTAGTGGTAGGCATCCTGCCCCCTGGCTAAGGGTGGTAGTAGTGGTAGGCATCCTGCCCCCTGGCTAAGGGTGGTAGTAGTGGTGGGCATCCTGCCCCCCTGGGTGAGGGTGGTAGTAGTGGTAGGCATCCTGCCCCCTGGCTAAGGGTGGTAGTAGTGGTAGGCATCCAGCCCCCTGGCTAAGGGTGGTAGTAGTGGTGGGCATCCTGCCCCCTGGGTGAGGGTGGTAGTAGTGGTAGGCATCCTGCCCCCTGGCTAAGGGTGGTAGTAGTGGTAGGCATCCAGCCCCCTGGCTAAGGGTGGTAGTAGTGGTGGGCATCCTGCCCCCCTGGGTGAGGGTGGTAGTAGTGGTGGGCATCCTGCCCCCTGGCTAAGGGTGGTAGTGGTGGTGGGCATTTGGCACCCCCTGGCTAAGGGTGGTTGTGGTGGTTGGCATCCAGCCCCCCTGGGTTGGGGTGGTGGCGCGCATTCAGGCCCCTGTGTGCATATGTGGCATTGGTGATGGGCATCCCGCCCCTATGGTGCTGCTGTTGCAAGTATATTCAGATTCCCAGTGTATGTGTGTGATGTGTCGTGTACGTGTTGTATGTGTTTTGTGGTTGGTGTCTGACTTACCTTCTGCGCCGTACGCGTCCGTGCCTGTTCCGGTAGTAGATGTAGAATATTGGTATGATCGGGACGAAGGGATTCATGGTTGGTTCGTGTCGTTCGTCCTTCTCGTTGCTTCGCGTCGTCCTCGTCGCTTGGCTTCGTCCTCGTCGCTTCGCTTCGTCCTCGTCGCTTCGCGTCGTCCTCGTCTGTGCTGTGTTCGTCTCGTAGCCGTGGATCGTGTTGTGGCGCGATTCGGAGCTTATGTGCGCCTCTCCCGGATGCTTTGACGTGCCGTGCGTAGCGACGGGTTCGGCGCGTACGGAAGCGCATCGTACTTGTCCGGCCGGACGGGGCTGCATTTTCCCTTCCGTGCGACTCGATTCGGCGTTTCCGGATTCGCCTCGGTCGGAGAACAGGACCTGGTTTGGGTGAGTACGGCTCGGCCGGGATTTTTGCTGTTGTGCGCATCGTACTTGCTCGTTCGGTGTGCTGTACGGATCGGTCGGGAAACTGGCTTTCGCATGGCTTTTTTCCCGACCGAATAGTATTGGGTGCGCCTCCGACCGAGATCGGAATCGGCCCCTATATGTGTATTACTCTTAATTCTCTAGAAAATATATTTGACTCACCCATTCAAATCACTGGCTCTATAATCTTGTTCATTTAAATTTACAATCTTTTAGCGCCTATTGTTCATGTAATTTTACTAGGAGAAAAAGTGAACAACCTATTAATAGCTCATAATCTCCCTTGCTGACCGTAATCATATCCCTCTCTTCTAATAAGAACTCACCAGTGTTTCCAATGGAGTATGGTGTTCCCTCGTTCGACATGGCCCGATAAATCCTGTCGACGAAGAGAGAATTGCCTACTCTAGTTTTAAAGTGCACATTAGCCAATTCTAATCCTTGGCTGATTTTCATTTCAGCCAATGAGAAACAGTTTCTCTTACTTGCCTCTAGTTCCCTCTCTGGTCCACCTATTACCATGGACCAATCCTGATCCTACTATTTCAACCAATCCTAAGCCTTTATTTTAAAGTACACATTTAGCCAATC
Source organism: Calotriton arnoldi (assembly GCA_963921515.1). Lineage (NCBI taxonomy): Eukaryota > Metazoa > Chordata > Amphibia > Caudata > Salamandridae > Calotriton > Calotriton arnoldi. The sequence goes on along the minus strand of CAWUFW010016243.1, from coordinate 306,374 downwards.
CTAAACCTTAGTTGATTTTCTTTTCAGCCAATGAGAAACAGTTTCTCTAACCTACCTTCAGTTCTCTTTCTGGTCCACCTTTTACCATAGACCAATACAGATCCTGCTATATGGACCAATCCTAATCCCTTATCTCGGGTCAGAGCCAATGATGGCTATTTTCTAAAGCCGGGACAAAAACGTCTAAGTTCCCCCGGTCTGTAATGAAAGTTCAATTGAGTATTATTACGCGGTTTGAGGCCTAACGTTTAAATAAATGTAACTATAATTAAAGCGCTTACAGCCCTGGCTCTACCAAATTTATATATTCGTATTATTTTTGAAAATATAAAGATATATTACCAAAAGAAACAGTGCTTGATGATCCCGCTATCATAAAGTGCTTGAATTACTGCAAGACTTTCCTTGCTCTAATCCTCCTGGTGGTCATGTTATGATAGATACTGTGGACCCCAAAGGTTCTAGTTAACCACCGCAACCCCAGCGTCTAGGTTTTATCTATGTTGATTATTATAATTACATTACTGCGAGAAGCGGTGCTCATTTTAAACATCATCGTATTGTGCCCTAATTAAGGCCAAACTTTCCTTATTGTATACTGGTCATCATAATATAGTATTCAACATGATACTTGATGCTGTATAATATCTATGAACTGCTTACGGGACCTGAGTTGGTTATAATTATGCACCGTATAAGCAAAACCCCTGTCCTGTGCTTCAAAATTTATAAACCGGTCCACTGTGTTCCCATTAATCCTCTACTATGAGGAAAATGTATATACAATAAACGTATGATTGTCGTAATTATACCTGTAATGGCTAGTTCTGTAAGCTATTCCAATATGTTGATGTATCAATAAAAAGCCAACCTACAATGTAAAATTTAAGTTACTTCATTAACTTCTACAACTTAAAAATATATAATATCCCATTATGCTATTATAAGAAATAATGCAGTTCATTATCACTATTGAGGCCATAAGACACTGTCCTACATCGACTTATCCATTTAGCCTCTTGCTGTCTCAGTAATAATTCCCAGTCACCCCCTCTCCTATGGGGCACTACTTTCTGTATTCCATGGAATCTGAAATTAGTCTGATGCGCATGATTCCTTTGCATATGCTGAAATAAGGGAGAATTTTCATCCCTTTTAATCACTGCCCGTCTGTGTTCTTGAATCCTAAGTTTCAAGACTCTTTTTGTACTCCCAATATAAATTTGCGAGCATTCGCACACAATTGCATAAACTACTCCAGTACTGTTGCAATTAATAAATTCCTTTACATTGTAAGTGTGTACATTGTTAAACCTACATTTTTTAGTGCGATTGATGCCAAGGTCACACACATTACAGTTACCACATATGAAAAAACCTTTGGGTTGGTTTTGAAGCCACTCGGTACCATGTCTATTTTCTGTTTCCAGACAATTTCTTATAATTAGTCCCCCTATCGTTGGACTTCTTCGGTATTCCACTTTTGGTCTTTCAGTGATAACCCCAGTCAAACCGGGTACCCCTTGTAATAAATTCCAATTCTTATTCAAAATTTTATAAATCCTGTTATAATGCTCATTGTATGTGGTAATAAAGGCCACTTGTTCCTGGGTCGGTTTCCTAACTTTGTGAACTAAAGTAGTCTCTCTTTTAACCTGCCCAATTCTTGACCTTGCCTTACTCAAGTTTATTTTCGAGTAACCTCTTGACATCAATCTGCTTTCTAAAGCATTTAGCTCATTATCAAAATCTGTATCCAAGCTACAATTTCTCCGAATGCGAATCATTTCGCCATACGGGATACCCTTCACCACGTATGAAGGATGAAAGCTATCTGCTCTTAGAATTGAGTTTGTGGCCGTTTTTTTGCGAAATAATTTACTGTGTATCTTATTTTCCTTAACAAAAAGTTCAACATCCAAATACTCAATTTTGGACTTGTGATGAGTCATAGTTAGAGTCACATTAAAATCATTGTTGTTCAGGAACTCTAAATAGTTTAGCAACTCCTCATCTGTACCTTTCCAGATGACCAGAATATCATCGATGAAACGTCCCCAAAAAAGGATCTGATCTAACCATTTGCCTGCTTGTCTATTCCAGGCATGCTCCCTCTCATACCAACCCATAAAAAGGTTGGCATAAGAGGGAGCAAACCTGGATCCCATCGCTGTACCTCTTATTTGCTGAAACCACTCTCCTTGGAAAGTGAAAAAATTATTTTTTAAGATTAGAGAACTCATTTCAATAATCATTCGAGAATGTTCATGCAGACTGGCACTTCTTTGGCCTAAGTAGTGATTCAGAGCTTGTTCCCCTTTCACATTTTCAATACACGTGTACAGTCCAACCACGTCAAATGTCACAAAACTTAAGCCTTCCTTCTTCGGCAGGTTATCCCCTTTGTCTTTAACGGAAGGGGATATACATAGCGAACAAGACATTTGCTCATTATTGCATATACCTGTAGATTATTCTTGCAATAGTGGTTTAAGACCAGCATCGAAATTTGTTCCACAGGGTTCACAGTTTGCAGCTATTGATCTATTTGCGGAAAAAGTAATGACCGATGTGTATAAATTGGAGGATCAATTACTTACTGGGAGAAAGAAGTACAGGATACCTGATAACCTATCGAAGAATGAAAGGATGGCCATTGACAGTTTAAAAAATGACAAGAGCATAGTGATTCATGAGGCTGACAAGGGAGGAAATATAGTTATAATGAATCATACAGATTACACAGGAGAAATTAGGCGTCAGCTAAGTGACAAAGAGTGTTATTCTAAACTTCCTAGTAATCCAATGAAAAAGCGAGTAGAATGATTAATGAGAGATTGTACTCTTGGAAGGAACAAGGCCTAATTGACGATAATGAATTCAAGTATCTGAGAGTCACTTATCCGGCAGCAGCATTTCTTTAAGTCTTGCCTAAAATTCATAAATCTTTACAGAACCCACCGGGGAGGCCAATAGTCTCAAGCATAGGGAGCCTAACGGAACACCTTTCGGAATTTGTTGATTTATTTTTAAAACCGTTAGTTGTGAACTTGCCTGCATATATTAAGGACACCACTGATGTTTTAAATAAATTGCAAGACTTACAATGGGAGGAAGGCTTAAGTTTTGTGACATTTGACGTGGTTGGACTGTACACGTGTATTGAAAATGTGAAAGGGGAACAAGCTCTGAATCACTACTTAGGCCAAAGAAGTGCCAGTCTGCATGAACATTCTCGAATGATTATTGAAATGAGTTCTCTAATCTTAAAAAATAATTTTTTCACTTTCCAAGGAGAGTGGTTTCAGCAAATAAGAGGTACAGCGATGGGATCCAGGTTTGCTCCCTCTTATGCCAACCTTTTTATGGGTTGGTATGAGAGGGAGCACGCCTGGAATAGACAAGCAGGCAAATGGATAGATCAGATCCTTTTTTTGGGGACGTTTCATCGATGATATTCTGGTCATCTGGAAAGGTACAGATGAGGAGTTGCTAAACTATTTAGAGTTCCTGAACAGCAATGATTTTAATGTGACTCTAACTATGACTCATCACAAGTCCAAAATTGAGTATTTGGATGTTGAACTTTTTGTTAAGGAAAATAAGATACACAGTAAATTATTTCGCAAAAAAACGGCCACAAACTCAATTCTAAGAGCAGATAGCTTTCATCCTTCATCCGTGGTGAAGGGTATCCCGTATGGCGAAATGATTCGCATTCGGAGAAATTGTAGCTTGGATACAGATTTTGATAATGAGCTAAATGCTTTAGAAAGCAGATTGATGTCAAGAGGTTACTCGAAAATAAACTTGAGTAAGGCAAGGTCAAGAATTGGGCAGGTTAAAAGAGAGACTACTTTAGTTCACAAAGTTAGGAAACCGACCCAGGAACAAGTGGCCTTTATTACCACATACAATGAGCATTATAACAGGATTTATAAAATTTTGAATAAGAATTGGAATTTATTACAAGGGGTACCCGGTTTGACTGGGGTTATCACTGAAAGACCAAAAGTGGTATACCGAAGACGTCCAACGATAGGGGGACTAATTATAAGAAATTGTCTGGAAACAGAAAATAGACATGATACCGAGTGGCTTCAAAACCAACCCAAAGGTTTTTTCATATGTGGTAACTGTAATGTGTGTGACCTTGGCATCAATCGCACTAAAAATTTAGGTTTAACAATGTACAAACTTACAATGTAAAGGAATTTATTAATTGCAACAGTACTGGAGTAGTTTATGCAATTGTGTGCGAATGCTCGCAAATTTATATTGGGAGTACAAAAAGAGTCTTGAAACTTAGGATTCAAGAACACAGACGGGCAGTGATTAAAAGGGATGAAAATTCTCCCTTATTTCAGCATATGCAAAGGAATCATGCGCATCAGACTAATTTCAGATTCCATGGAATACAGAAAGTAGTGCCCCATAGGAGAGGGGGTGACTGGGAATTATTACTGAGACAGCAAGAGGCTAAATGGATAAGTCGATGTAGGACAGTGTCTTATGGCCTCAATAGTGATAATGAACTGCATTATTTCTTATAATAGCATAATGGGATATTATATATTTTTAAGTTGTAGAAGTTAATGAAGTAACTTAGATTTTACATTGTAGGTTGGCTTTTTATTGATACATCAACATATTGGAATAGCTTACAGAACTAGCCATTACAGGTATAATTTTACGACAATCATACGTTTATTGTATATACATTTTCCTCATAGTAGAGGATTAATGGGAACACAGTGGACCGGTTTATAAATTTTGAAGCACAGGACAGGGGTTTTGCTTATACGGTGCATAATTATAACCAACTCAGGTCCCGTAAGCAGTTCATAGATATTATACAGCATCAAGTATCATGTTGAATACTATATTATGATGACCAGTATACAATAAGGAAAGTTTGGCCTTAATTAGGGCACAATACGATGATGTTTAAAATGAGCACCGCTTCTCGCAGTAATGTAATTATAATAATCAACATAGATAAAACCTAGACGCTGGGGTTGCGGTGGTTAACTAGAACCTTTGGGGTCCACAGTATCTATCATAACATGACCACCAGGAGGATTAGAGCAAGGAAAGTCTTGCAGTAATTCAAGCACTTTATGATAGCGGGATCATCAAGCACTGTTTCTTTTGGTAATATATCTTTATATTTTCAAAAATAATACGAATATATAAATTTGGTAGAGCCAGGGCTGTAAGCGCTTTAATTATAGTTACATTTATTTAAACGTTATGGCATCAAACCCCGTAATAATACTCAATTGAACTTTCATTACAGACCGGGGGAACTGAGACGTTTTTGTCCCGGCTTTAGAAAATAGCCATCATTGGCTCTGACCCGAGATAAGGGATTAGGATTGGTCCATATAGCAGGATCTGTATTGGTCTATGGTAAAAGGTGGACCAGAAAGAGAACTGAAGGTAGGTTAGAGAAACTGTTTCTCATTGACTGAAAAGAAAATCAACTAAGGTTTAGGATTGGCTAAATGTGTACTTTAAAATAAAGGCTTAGGATTGGTTGAAATAGTAGGATCAGGATTGGTCCATGGTAATAGGTGGACCAGAGAGGGAACTAGAGGCAAGTAAGAGAAACTGTTTCTCATTGGCTGAAATGAAAATCAGCCAAGGATTAGAATTGGCTAATGTGCACTTTAAAACTAGAGTAGGCAATTCTCTCTTCGTCGACAGGATTTATCGGGCCATGTCGAACGAGGGAACACCATACTCCATTGGAAACACTGGTGAGTTCTTATTAGAAGAGAGGGATATGATTAAGGTCAGCAAGGGAGATTATGAGCTATTAATAGGTTGTTCACTTTTTCTCCTAGTAAAATTACATGAACAATAGGCGCTAAAAGATTGTAAATTTAAATGAACAAGATTATAGAGCCAGTGATTTGAATGGGTGAGTCAAATATATTTTCTAGAGAATTAAGAGTAATACACATATAGTGTGGTCTCTATATGGTAATAGATGTTGGTTCTCTCCTTTCAGTAAGGATGTTTCTCCTTGTTTTTTATTTAATAGCTATGCGCTAGAATACAGTCAAATTTCTATAAGATCCTTTGAAGGCAGATACATAAACAACAGTTCAATATACAAGGTGAGGACCGATTCGATTATACTTATTATCACAAGTGTTAATTTGTTCGATACTCAGCTGGGCATTCTGAATGAGAAAAGGATACTATGAGGGGTACCTCATTATGAGCTCTTAGGAATATATCCTTGATACAGTATTAAAACAAACTTTGAATGGGTTTTATTTGATTGACATTAGTATATGATCTTCTCCTTCATTAATATTTATTATTCACATATTTTTGTATGTGATAGAATGGATATAGGCAGGGTGATATTTTGATTTGTATATAGGATTTGTCTCTTGGGTAAAAGATGAACCATGTAAACCTGTAGAAACCCATAAATATGAGCTTTGTGTTGATTTATTTTTATTTTATTGTTTTATTTCAGCCCTGATGATGTTCTTTTAGGACGAAACGCGTTGGCTGATGTATTGTTTGGAATTTGCTTGGAATATGAATTACAACAATAGAGAAGAAGATTGTGACTGCTTTTGTTATATGGATTTTGAACTGTGATCATTGGAAAGAAAAAGAAAAAAGAAAAAGAAAGAATCTTCTTGAATTCAACATACTGCCTAAGAACTCATCATTGGAAAACTCTCAAAAATTATTGATGAAAAACTTTTTTGAAATTGTTTGGCGCTCCTCTGATTTGTATTTATTTGTTGTTCAATATTTGTTTGTATATGGAATCCTTTTTTTTCATATATTTATATACACTATTGAGGTGGCATAGTGTCAGTCTATTTGAGCACACGTTACTTTTGTATCACTTGTACTTACTATAGATTGTATTTAGATATGCAAGCAGTTTGCTAGTACCACTGCCATCTCTTTTCTCATGTTCTGGACCCTGCTGTGTGACCTGTTTCCATTGAAGGGAATGTTCAACGATCTGTGAGCCTTGTCCCATGCTTGCATAGTGAACTTGGTTTCATCCACCAATGGTGAGAACTGATTGCAAATACTCCTTAAGACTTAATATTGGCCACAGACTGCAATAGTACAGGAAAGTATCACTTATGGGCGCTATAACAATGTTTGTGGTCAGATCTCTTGCTCGGAAGGAGCTAAAGAGTTCTGGTTTACTATGTAAGTTCTTATTTTGTGTGTAGTACTTTGCCTTATAATGGCTAACATACTTTTCTTTTCTACAGCGTAAAGTACCGACTGAAATGTGTACCTTTTGGATAATTAATACTGTGTTTTACTGTGTTTTGAGTGTCAAAAGCCTCATATTCGCCTTGAGTAAGCCTTGCACTACTGTTCCTGGCTATAATGAGAGTCAAGTGCTAAAGGAAAGTATTTGCTAATCCAATATGGCCCGCATAACCAGTAGACTCGACTACGGCAACCACACTCTACATTGACATCTCCAACTAGCTCATACAAAGACTCCAGACCATTCAAAACACCACTGCCAGACTCATCCTAGATGTCCCCAGCAGCGCTCACATCACTCCTACCTCACTGAACTACACTGGCTACCCATCGAGAAACATTGCAAACTCAAGCTGCTCATCCATGCCTACAGAGCCCTCCACTACACTGCACCAGCATTCCTCAATGACCCACTTCAACTCTACCACCCTTCCAGACAGCTATGCTCCACCTCTCTCTCCCTCATACGGATCTCCGGCATACACAGAAGCAAGTCAAGAGGGTGCACCTTCTCCTTCATCGCCGCTGGAATGAACTTCCTCAACACATCATGACTGGTACTCCACTCCTCCATTTCCGCAAGAAACTGAAGACCTGACTGTTGAACTAGGAGCACTGCCTGTCCTACGTTGCTGCTTTAGCGCCTGGATACCCTCACGGGTGAGAAGCTGCGCCATACAAATTGACATAACATTACAAAACAACATAACCATGGGACACCTAAACTAGATTTCAAAGTGAGCCTTCTGCTCAGATGCTTAAGTCACTGAGTATAAATGCTTGATATGTGTTTGTGGAGATATGTAGTATGAGATAAACAACCAGGGCAGAGAAGGAATTGATGTTATTTAGTAGAGTAAGGCATGAGTGCAGTATGTAGAAGGGCTAGTGATGCATTTCATTGTAGGGATCCAAAAGAACCCAGAGGTAAGCATTGAATCACCTTGAAATAAATAGAGTAATTCCAAATGATATCCACACTAACTCCCCTGTCTTCAAATCTATTTTAGAAAGTGTATTGTTATTTCAGGAAGGAAGTTGGCAATGTAAAGTAATGGAAGAATGATCCTGATAAGATAGAGTAAATTGGAAAGACCGATGTTGCCCTGAAAAAGGCACTAGTGGGATTCAGTGCCTAATTGAGTTGTTCCCTTCGGATGGTGCAGATGATTGGAGAGTGAAGTACATTTGTTACTGGTGTTTAAAGTAGGTTAAACAAACCTGTCAATGATGGGATCCACTGCAGGGAACAATCTCTTTGTCTCATTGCAGAATTAATACTTTTGAAAATGCTAAAGTTGTAGTTAAACATGTTCACATGTGCTTGGTTGGCTTGTGACATCATTTTTCCTTTGTCATGTGTTTATGCTTATGTTAAGAAGGTGCCATTACAAAATAATGGGGTGACCCATACTAGTCCATGGACCTGGGTAATGTTCGGTATAGAAAACAATGGTCCTAGACTAATTTCCTTAGGGAGGTATTCATTAAGTCAAAATCTATGAACATGGTACACATAGAACTCAAGTTACATCATAAGTGTACCCCAGTAGTTTCTCAATTCAATTAAGTATTTCCTCAAAAAGACACACAAGCACCATAAATAGCTTCAATAGTGACTGATTAATCTCACAGTTAATATAACAGATCACTGTAGAGAGCGTTTCAAAACAGAAAGGAGGGTTGCTCCAGGGGAGTGTGGAAAAGGATTGTGCTCGTGAGAATAGAACAGATATATAGGGAGGGAAATCAGAGAGTAGTTAAAACAATCAATTACACATAGTAATGTCCTTAGTAAACTGGTCGTGGTTTACAGTAGCACCAGTTTTACAATGGGGCCTGTCTCTCATGGATTCGAAAGTACTTTTCTGGTTCTTGATGTTGTACAGAGTATAATCTTCTGTAAAGAGGTAGGGATGGGGTGAAGTAGGGTAGAGGCCCACTAGGAGAAAGTGTTGACGTTTCGACCCTGGCGCATAGAGGGTGGTTTGTATCCTCTGCAGGCGGGTCTTCCTCAGGACGGGGATAGGGGGGGAACAACCTGTATCAAGGCGAAGTAAGGGTTACAGCCCCTCAGGTGCCTCCGTAGCGCAGTCCCGGTGATCAGCGCTGTACTCCTTGACTCACGGAGTACAGCGCTGATCACCAGGACTGCGCTACGGAGGCTTACTAAGATGCCTTAATCCACCAGTGTTAGGATTCAATCAACACTGCTGCCCTGAATACTGCACATTGAATTCCAATACCTATTCTAATTCACCGCTACAATTATGCGGACCGCCACCTGAGGAAACGTCGACACTTTCTCCTAGTGGGCCTAGTGGGCCTGTACAACATCAAGAACCAGAAAAGTACTTTCGAATCCATGAGAGACAGGCCCCATTGTAAAACTGGTGCTACTGTAAACCACGACCAGTTTACTAAGGACATTACTATGTGTAATTGATTGTTTTAACTACTCTCTGATTTCCCTTCCTATATATCTGTTCTATTCTCACAAGCACAATCCTTTTTCCACACTCCCCCTGGAGCAAACCTCCTTTCTGTTTTGAAACGCTCTCTACAGTGATCTGTTATAATAACTGTGAGATTAAACAGTCACTATTGAAGCTATTTATGGTGCTTGTGTGTCTTTTTGAGGAAATACTTAATTGAATTGAGAAACTACTGGGGTACACTTATGATGTAACTTGAGTTCTATGTGTACCATGTACATAGATTTTGACTTAATGAATACCTCCCTATGTTAAGAAGGTAAGCTTTGGAGTTTTTATGGGACAGTTAATTTCCATATGGAAATTCTTTAGTGTGGCATATGAGCTCAGTACATGTGCTACATTCTTCCCAACAAAAATTCGATTCACCAGTAGCTTAGGTAGGATAGTATTCATTTTAAATGTCTTCCTTCTACTTGTTGTGAAGGGAGTAGGTACTATATGTTACATGAAGCAGGTCCTCTTCTAGAGAGAGAGAGATGGATGTTAGAAGTCCATGTAGATGATTTTAGTGATTGTGAGATTGCCTACCAATATGAGAAGTGATGCAGATCTAATCAGCCTGAAGTGAGAGGGCTGTAGAACAGATGCAGGTGTAGTGAATCTGCAGATCCAAATGGTCTTATATTCCAATAATGTACACTTCCTGGTGTTAGACCATAATACATTATATATTGTAAGAGCTTGGAGTTAGAGTTAATGGATCTAAACTTGCTGATAAATAGCCTAGTAATAAGAGCTGAAATCCTTCAAGGTACTACTGGAGATAATGGTGTATGAATCAACTTGCAAAATAAATGGGGGTGGGAGAGATTTCATGTTGCAAATGAATGGATGTTTAAAGGCAGATAGCCTCAAAAGTGCAATTGATGATTTGGATGTGAGAGTGGTATGCCAGCAAAGGGTGAGTGGCAAGACAAAAAAAAGGAAAGAAAATCAGCCAAGATGGTCAAAAGTAATCTAGCAAAGTTTACGGCCTAGAATAATGAAGAGTTTTAATTCATGTGAAGAAGTGTGAAGCATATTTGTTTCCAAAAGTGGCAGAGGAAGGTTTCCCAAAGGACACTTGGTCCTGCAGTGAGTCAAGCACCTCCTGATGTACAGGGAAATGAAGGCCATTTTAATGTTACTGGTGTGCGGTTGATAGAGTAGGTGATGAAAGGAAGAAGCAAGTGCGTAAAAGCCCTCCTAATTTTGTTGCATGTGTGAGCTAAGCTTCGTGCATGTGTGAGCTAAGCTATGTGATGCTGAACTTGTGGAGCAGTAGAGGTCTCAACCAGGATAACCATAGCTACTGCCCTGCCTCTGAATTAAATCGTTCATCGAATGATCTCCACCGAAATAACTGGAGGAAATAATACAGTCATTAACAGACTGGGATCCATTCCGGCTTTAAACTAAGGCAAACGACCAATCCCATCACGCTACTCGAAAACCCTCTGCGGGGGCACCATGAAATTGAGCTAACTAAACCGTATCCCTCACGATTGGAACTCTGCTTTATGGCTGCATCGGCTGTCCTCCAATACTAGGTGCTCACACACCTGTCCAGATGATGATCTCAACTGAATAGGATAGAAACGCCATCGACCTTAGAACTACCTAACTCCTTATTTTATCATATAAAATTATCCGAAGGTGTTCAGTGTCTTGTGGTTTTAAAGGGATGCAGGTTTGAATGTTTTTCACTCAGAGCACTTTTTCTTTACTTTTCTGTGAGCACTGGATCGTGATAATTATACATACAAAAAATCAGATGATATTTTGCAATGAATAAATGAATTGCATTATAATATTAAAGGTTGACCTGCTTCATATTTGCCTTTGATAGAGGAGTCACTTCAGCTGACACCGAGGGTCCCTGCATGCTGAGACTTCACCATGCAGTGGTCTGACATCTCCGTGAGGGGGTGTCCAGTCAGTGACCAAGACAGGCTCCTACATTCTCTCCCGCCAGGTAATGGGGTTGGATCGTCCCTTGGGATATTCTTAGCTACACGCCTGCACACTCTCTAGGTACACTCAGAGTAGGGTTTGCATTGTAGGAGTATGCGTGATTACTGCCTTGTATCATATGCCTGCATATATACACTGGGGCATATGTACAAGCACCTATCGCCACCACAACGTCACATTTTCCAATGATGTGGTGGCGATAGGGGCTTAGCCTTATTTACAAGGCAGCGTTAAGCCACTTAACTTGGCTTAAGGCTGCCTTGTAAATAAGGCCCCCTTTCACGCTATGGTTAGCGTGAAAGGGGTTGGCAGTGGGTGTTGCAGTGGGCGTTCTACAGCAACACCCATTGATTTTGATGCTTCCTCCTATGTACAAGGGCAGCGTACATAGGAGGCAGCGCCAAAATTGAGACCAGGGAAAACCTGGTCTTAAGTTGGCGAAACGAGGAGAAATGCATTATTTCTCCTCGTTTTTGCTTTTTCCATGTGTGCTGCATTGAGCATCACACATGGAAAAAGCAAACTGCCATGGATTGTTTATGTACAGGAAGGTCCCCCTTCCTGTCTTCCTGTACATAAACAATCTGTAAAAAAAAAAAAGCCATTTTGTGACTTTCATGTTGTTATGTTTCATATAGATACCCTAATTTAAGCCCGGGTAATATCTTACACCTTCACCTACATTTCCTCCCCTACACTACACAGTAACGGACCTTTTAGGATTGAACCTTTTACCTAGTTCTAGTCCTGGGCGAAGAAGGAGGGTTTCTCCCTGAACAATAGTGTCCTATAACTTCATCAATAGACTCACACAGTATGAATGAATATTCATAAGGGTTCTTGGAAACCAGGCTGGGGCTACACCACCTGCATAATATCTACGTACAAGGGTCATCCCATACGTCATCCTCAAATCCAACAATGGCTAACACAAGAAACAAGGGACAAAGGAACCCTAGATACTTTCTGCATAAATACAGCACATCTTGCTAGTGTTAATTAGAGGGAACCGAGACTTCCAGGCCGACACACTGACCAGAGACGCTGAGGCTCCTGCATGCAGACGCTCCAGCTGGCAGTGGTCTAACCCATCCGTTGCGGGGTGTCCAACTCGAGACCAGGACGGGGTCCCACACTCTCTCTCTCCAGTTAATGGGGTTTGACTAAATCCTAGAGGGTTTCTTGGCTTCACACCTACTCACATGCTAGGTACACTTAGGTACATCTAGATAGGCATCATAGGAGTACGCGCTTTCTTTTATCATGCATTTTATATCCATGTATGCGTTTATTATTGCTAAATGGTAGAACTGTACTATCCATTTATATTCACTATACTGCCGATTATATATATCTGCTACTGTCTAACAATTATTGCAGCACATCTATTTAACACTAGAAGAACAACTGTGCAATAAATACTTATTGTAACACGCCCGACTGTTTCTTCTGTGTAACTCTCTGAGACCGAACAAGTGAGCATGAGTGACTGAGCGAAAAGTAGTACATTGTTTCCACGATCCTGAGGGATCAGAGTTGTCATGTTCTAAGGTTGCCAGAAACTATTCTCTCCCCGATAAGAGGAGACACTAGTGGCACTGTGAGCTAGCTAATGCAAACAGGCTAACATTTTCGGTGGGGGTGTTCAGAGTCAGTCTGCCACCAAGCACACAGTTCATGTTATCCGAACGCGCAGATTCTGTATAGGTTATATATAGGAACTACACGACATGGCGCCGCCAATGTTGGTTGGGTACTTATTTAACAGTAGAATCTGAGTAGCTCAGTCGTGCTATTCTTAGAGACCCCTACTCACAAAACGCCAGAGACGTCTGGAGTGGGTGGGCACAAAACTCCGCCACAGCTGAGTAGGCAAAATCCTATTTATTAGCTGTTGGTTAATCAAGCTTGAAGGACACAGTGTTCCTAAATTGTGCAAATAAAAACCTTATCCTAGTTCCCTTGAACAAACTTCTGTGTTTTAAAAATGACATGAGGGCGGACAATAACCCAGTAGTAAATCTACACAGTCTCAGACGGAGAAGAAGATACAAACGCAATTCAAATTGCATCTAAATTCAGACGTACAATCACCCTGAAACTAGTAGAAAATGGTTTATCAAGCTAGGGGTGGCTTAGTAGCTTTCTTGATTGAGGCACACGAATCAAACAAAACAGAGGTATTCTACTCGTGGGTTACATTACCCAGAAGCAGATGCAGAGAACACAGACATTTCACTACTATACAGAATGAGATGCACCAGTGGAATATGGTCCGTTTGAGGACATAGAGGTTCCACTCACGCACCAGGAACATTTATACTGGTTTAAAGGCGCCCTACCCCACATAAGAAGTAGAGTAAGATTAGGCCCGCTCGGAGGAGAAGGGGCAACATGGCCGAGATTAGCAGCCTACACACCACATCCTGACATTGAAACAATGCCACAGGTAGACTTACTCATACAACACAAAGATTTAATCAAAATCTACAGAAACTTGACACAATTTGTCATGAGGACTTTCACAGTCCAACCAGCAACAGTTGCAGCAAATGGTACTCAGTCTCAGGGTACAGCAACTAAAATCACTCCACAAACATTACACACGGTAATGGGTAAAATGCCCACGAAACGTGAACAAATGCCATTCTGGGTCGCTCAGAAAATAACTCAGCTTGAGGCAGTATTCCCAAATACTACCCCATATGAAAAACACAGAATGCTAACAATCTGCTTGCCCATAGGGATAACACCACAAGTAGAGGATTGTACCACTTGGGGTACAGTCTTTGCTGCCATATATACATGGTATTCCTTCATTAGCGGTAGTACCAGATGTATTAAGACAAATACAAAACGAGTACGGAGCAGAGCCTGCCCTAAACTTAGGGATGAAGTTACTAGGTAACTATGACCAGGTATCAGCCATAATACTAGCTAATATTAAAGGGGAAGCAGCTTCAGTGGCAATCCGCCAACGCCTAAGGGAGTTCAGTCCATTAGAACAAAAACACGAACTACCTAAAATAATTGAAACTGCATATGCAGAATTAGGCAGAGACAGTTTAGGTGGAAAAGCATTAAAACCACAACTGATGGGCAGTTCTGAAAAGGACACTACCAAGCGGACACCTGCTTCTTCTAAAAAGAAGTGGGATAATAAAAAACAACAAAACTTTAAAGGAAACAGATCTCAATCCCGAGGCAGATCTCCTCCACAGGAGCCCTCTAAAAAGAGGTACAACCTCAGGAATAGGGATAATATTAGGAAACCTGACAGGTATCAGGATACTGATACACGTTCCTCTCGTTCCTTTCAGGGCTCGACGAAAAACTCGGAGAGAGAAGGACGGTCAGAACACAAAGAAGAGCGTACAAAGTCCAGAGACAAGCAACACGCTCAAGACTATACTTCCGAAAAAGAAGAAAAGCCAAAATCAAAGCCTCAGTTTAAGAAGAAGAAAGTTGCAGGCATAAAGATCAGACATGCCCAGAATTCTGAGGACGTAACTTCTGAACGGGGAATGGGCTCAGACGATGCTAGACAGTGCGGCAGAAGTAACAATAGCTCGCCAGAACCTGATGGAATTTCTGGTGACAGTGGACTTGAATGATTACATCACAGTGGAAACACCAGATACAAGGGTGAGCGTCCCACATAAGTTACACGAAATAACACTCCAAATGGAGGGGGACAAGCCCAGGAAAGTTAAAGGTCTCTTTTGGAAAAACCTATCATCTGGTTATGACATCATATTAGCTGAACAAGATTGGCCGCCAGCATTCGCTATGGAGTGCCCTAGGGGAGAAACGGTAATTTTTCCAGCATTTTCCGACCTCGTTCCCATACACCTTAAACATGCATATGCACAGGAGTGGGCAGGTGCCCTAGCTCCAGCATTGTACAAAAATCATGCCGGTTGGGATGAGGATTCAACCCACCACGTGATCCCGTTAAAAGTTTCACCAAATGCACAGAGACAATATCCAATAAAGCAAGAAGCTAAAAAACAGGTCAGGGAGATCTTAAATCAACTTGAATACCAAGGGGTGATTGAAACATGCACCTCACCAATGAACAACCCTTTGTTTCCAATATCAAAACCGGACAACTCATATCGTCTAGTTTTAGATTACAGACATTTAAACACATGCACAGACATTCGCTGTCCAAAACGCACACAGTGCCACATTAATGAATAATATTGGGCGGAAAAAATACAAAACTACACTTGATATCTCAAATGGATTTTTCTGCCAAAATATAGCGCCTGAAAGCAGGTATTTGACCGCATTCTCAGCGTTGGGGTCCCAGCGACAATTTTGTCGTCTCCCCCAAGGGTATAAGAACAGCCCGGGGGTGTTTTCAGCAAGAGTAACGGAGTTACTCCAAAATTTTGATGAAGAAGCATAGTCCTATGTGGATGATATTTATCTGACGGACGAATACTTAAAAAGGCAGTTGACCAGGGTGAACACCATTATTCTGGGATTCGCCTCTGAGGGCTACAAATGTAATTTAAAAAAATCTAAAATAGCCCACTTCAATGTCCTGTTTTTAGGATATGAGCTTTCAAGTGAAGGGAAAAGTTTGGCAGCTAACTTTTAGAAAAGTGTGCGCTGCTCCAACCTCCAAAATCATTAAAATAAATTACAATCAATACTGGGATTCCTAAATTTCGGCAGAACATACATTTTGGATTACGCAGAAAGAGTAAAACCTTTCTACGACTTAATAAAACCTGACTTTTCAGTTAGACAATGGACACAGGAACACACAAACATCCTACGTTCACTACAAGAAGACATGATAGCTTCAAAACACCTACAGATGCGAGTAAACGTACGCAACTTAGTGATCCGTGTAATAGCGGGTCAATGCAGGTACACTTATTCAACCTTCAATGAAGGAGAAACAGTACCAATCGCTTACAATCACACCTGTACACAAACGCAGAAATGTGTTTCACTTCAACAGAAAAAATCCTGACAGCAGTTCAGACCGCTGTAGCAAGAGAAAGAGCCCTGGCTCAGGGAAAACGCATAATAATCATGACCCCAGTACCAGCTTTAGAAGCTGTTACAAAGGCTAGCATTCCAAATGCAAAAGCCTTGCATATGAGATGGATACAATGGGCTAATTCCCTTACTGCAACGGATGTTGAATACAGATTTGATCCAAGTCTAAAAACACAGGCATTCCTGCAATACGAACAAGAATATCCTCTACCAAACGAAATTTTGCCTCTAGATCAGTATGAATATATTATTTACACTGACGGATCTGCTCAACCGGCCATAGGGAGTAAGCAACAATACAGCGCAGCATGTGCAATAGTTAAAGGTCGCATGCGGGTTGGAAAATTCCATCCAAGTTGCACTAAAACGCAATCTCTAGGAGACTGCATGGCACAGTTGGCAGAGTTGAAAGCACTAATACTAGCACTGGTGAATGCGGATCACGAATTCCCCACACTATTTGTGTGTGATTCCTTTCACTGTGTACAATCATACAATCAATATTTACATCATTGGGAACAAAACGGGTTCAAAGACGCAAAAGGTGGCACAATTAAGCATAAAATGCTATGGGAACAGGTAGTTGAGTTGAAGAACGAACTACAAAGGGCTCACGTGATTCATACACTGAGTCATCAACGTGATGGCGTTCACGTTGAAGGGAATTCATTGGCTGATGAAGCCGCGAAGGGGGCTGTACGAACGGCTTCCGTAGCTGCAATCACTCGTTCAAAAATGAGGATAGACGGTGAGATTATGGTCGCTGTCATTGCTTCAAGCAAAAACAGCGGAGCAGTACCAAAGAAATTTCCACTCAAGTACTCCTACAAGTTAGATGCAAACAACATTCCATATGCTCAGATTCCTGGAGTGGGGGACAGAGTAATACCAAATATGGAGCGTAGGCAAGGTTTAATTCTAGCAGCACACGAGGGTTTGGGCTCTGCGCATACAGGCGTGACAGCGACTATTTCATTGTTGAAACAGCGCTATTGGTGGCCAGGTCTAACAAAGCAAACAAATGACTATGTCTTGAAATGTGACATCTGCCAACAGATGAAAGGCTCCACCATAAAACGCCCGGCACAGACACCGTGACTAAAATCAGACAAACCTCTCACTTGTGTGTATCTGGACCCCTGCGGCCCCTTACAATCTGATGGGGCTTACAAGTATATCATGGTTGCAGTGGATTCCTGCTCAAGTTTCCTGTGGGTATGGCTTCAGCGCTCGGCTGACGCTCGATCTGTTATCAAAGATTTGCGAGTCTTTATAGGGACATACGCAGTTGGCACGTTACATTCTGACCGTGGCCCGGCGTTTAGCTCTCGGGCTTACAAAGAGGCCATGGAAAGTATGGGTGTAGCATTGCGGTACTCCTCTCCGTACCATCCTGAGGGAAATTCGGTAGTGGAAAGGAAAAACCGGGACCTAAAGCAATCTTTAACAGCTAAGGTATTAGGTAAGGGCGGTAGTTGGGTCAATCATCTATATGGGGTACAACGAGCACTCAATAACTAGCCAAGAAATACTCTAGGGGGTGTCACTCCATATGAGGTCCTATTTGGGACAAGAATATGGGTACCTGATCTTGATTGTGAAGGCACAGTGGCGGATGAGAAACCATTTGATATCCATGATCGTTTGGCTGTTTTACAGGATCTAAATGAATCCAGGACACAACAAAGTAACGTCCTCCAAAAACAGACCGCCACTGGGGAAGTCAAGGCAAACACGGCAAGACCTGTCTGGATCCCAAAGGTCGGGGATCTGGTCAGGGAGAAAATAGCAGACAAAAAAGAATTCGGACCATCATACAGAAAGCCTGTGCCCGTCCTAGCAGTTCAAGGAACAAGAACTGTACTTTTGCTGCCTCTTGCCGGGAAAAAGGAGAAAAGATTTGTCTCAATCGACTTAATCAAACCACACTATGTGGCCGATACTGAACAGTAGGCCTTGTGGACTCCACAGTAGCAGACGCCCTCCTCTAGCTACAATACAAGAAGTTCAAACAGAAAGACTCATCACGTTCGAAGAGCCTCCTGTACGGAATGAAGGACTATGCAACAATGTTATGGAACTCGTTCCCCTTGAACCGGAAGTACATCTTCAAAATCCAATTCAAAATAACACACAAGTTGCAATTAGACCAAATACAGACGTCTACGTCAACATGCCTCGACAAGAGCAAAATGCGATTTCAACGAATCCCGATGCAATTCCTACAATTGATCGAACTGCTTCTGGCTACTTCATGAACTTTGATACATTTTCTTTGGATCCAAGTGAACCTGAAACGACGCCAGCCCAAAAATCACGCAAACAGCAAGCTAAAGACTTTCTGAACTTTCTCAAAAAGACTTACCTGGTATCGCCTTGGTTAGAACTCTGGGTAATTACTAGGATACTATTTTTACTTTTCTGGCTAGGCTTAGTTATAACTTTTAGCATGCTTATTAATGGACGATACCTTCAACAAAGCTCTGCAACACAAAAAGTTAATTTGATTCTGAAGCCACATCAATCGTCCCATCGTGAGCAGAGAGACTTGTCATCAGTGAACATTACAGCAGTTCCTATACCGGATGGTATAGTTTGGGACAAGGTTGATTTCGAAATATTCGGTCCTACTGAACTTTTAAAAATTTCTCATGTATTTAAAAATTTCATTGAGTGATATCATTACCTCCAGTACATGTTCTGATGATTGGGACTCTGAAACTGTTAATAACATGTTGTCTGATTTAGAGAAAACTGCCGCATTTCCGAACAATGAAATGTTAGAAGGTACTTCAGACTATGACACATTGTACTGTTATCAACATTATGGTCATCATTTCCTGCACAAATCTATATCACCTAGAAATGTTTTTGAGTTCCACCAGTGGGAACATTGCCCTACACCACCTAAAAGTAGTTCGCAAACATTTGCACAGAAATTTTCATATTTTTCAGGGTTTAACACCACTGACCCGACCTCATATTATTATAAGGTTACACCGACCTCGGCACTGAAAATTATGTTAGCTAACACCAAACAGATTTACTCTGCTTCCTTTATTGCCCAATTGTCTGAACAGGGTTTCGACCTATGGAAGGACACAATAGACTTAAAATAAGTCTGGGGTTCTAGAGACTGGCAAGTCCAGGGAACAGAAGCGCTATTTAGAGAGTGCCTCATTCCACAGCAGATGATATTTCTAAATGACACTGTGCAACAGACGTCCTGTCTTGGACTAGCCAAAAACAAGGACCTGAACACACCTCGGTTTCCAACACCATCACAGATGGAGGGGTGGCAAAATTTAACTTCACAAGAAGGGGCAACACTAGATGACATTTTACAGTACAATAGATCAGACCCTAATTGGAAGAAATGGGTGGTTTGGCCCTTAGACGCGAACACATGTCAGAAAAGTTTCTGGGGTATAACCGAAGGGTTCAATATCCACAGGTCAGACCCACATTATGTACAAAGAGAACATCCAGGGGTAGTGACGTCCTACAGTGTTGGGAAGTTGTGCCTTGATTGGCTAGAGACCTCAACACTCACAGAAGTGAAACAACACTTGACCTTACTCACACAAGACATGGATCTTAGGGATTTTTTACTAGGTCCCAGGAAACCCCGTCAGAAATGTTTCATATATGCTGGCATTTATGCTGCCTACAATGAAAACTGGCAAATATCCCAACAAGAGGCCGCAGTTAGAATACGGGAAATAGACCGTATTAACTTAGAAAAGGCATTAGCAGTAGTGGATCATGGGTTAACAACTTTAACCTCCAGGATATAATCCTTGGGCAACATTGTATCTTCTGCGATAGACATACTGGAACAAGATTTAGCCATATTACAACATGGGTAATCTCAGTTACGTTCTATTATGTTATTAAGCTGGACGCTGCAATCTTTGCGTGAAGGCTGTTTTCTGAATACAATCTAACAGATAAACAGGTAGAAATGGCACAAAGGGGAGCCAAATATACAATGTTGCGCATTGAAAAGCTGGATAGATTACCATTTACGGTAGCAGAATCACCATCAATGGAATGGCTAATCCATGGCCACATAACTCTACCGGTCACTACTTTTCAGTTTCAATATTGCCTTGAGCAAAGGCAGGCAGGCAAATATTAGAAAATGGGTAAGGAATAAATTAAGGAATCTTGGGAGTTACCATATAGATTTCGATGCCAGAGTGGGGATCGAGAAGTATTTCTAAGCGGTACAAACTGCAAGAACGCTTTAAGCGGTTCTCTCATGTGCCAGGATATTTCCCTGCACGGAGATTGTAATGGTTCCGTGGCGAACTTGTCCTGCCACATAAAAGGAACTCCAGCACCCATGATTACACCGGTATTCGAGCTGCTCTTGAATGGGAGTTACTTGATGCCGAACGATCAAGGTTGTTGTGGAATGCTTCCGGGCATTGCCTATCTGGTCACAGTGAACTCCAGGGTTACTTGCTGTATGCAAGTATTGTTTCCCCCAATGAATACAGTCAGGGAGGCACCGTTATGGCCTTCGTTGAATGTTTCCTTTATACAGTTTGATACTTTGAGCAGACTGAAAGCCATGCTTTTACAACAGACCGTACCCTTAACCTCCGCTCGAGAGACCTTTGATCTTCAAATCGCAAGGACCTCGACTGAGATACAGGCACTTATACGTACAAACTGCCCCTTTCATTTTGCAGAAATGGTGGGTCCTATCTTTAACATGTCTGACACGAGTGGTATTGTACACCTATTTAAGACCATAGGGTCAGGATTTCTAAGCACCTTTCAGACAATCCTCTGAGTTATTCCAAATTTTATACACTCCGTATTGGGAAGCGTTTTTGGAGGTCTTCCACTGATCCTGCTTTCTATCGCAGGAATCATGATTGTCATTTTTCTGCTCCGCAATGGACGGCCCAATCACCAACGAGATGGCAAAAGCGCTCCTGGAGTGCAAATACCGTGAGCGCATGGTACAACATCTGGGCACACCTCGCCTATGGGAACTGAGTGCCTCTTGGTTCCTATCGTTTAGACCAGTCTGGATGGACTGCATCTTACCTGTTCTTCGATGCCTGTTTTGCGGTGAAGAATGCTTGTTGGATCTCTGTCTGACACTTGCATCGGACACGCCTGCGGACTTGAATACCAGGCTGGAACCGCTGAGGGCCCATGCTCGGCTATGTCCCCAGCGTATTCCCATATTGATGGCTGCATTCCTCGAGAATCAACTGGGTTGAGCATCAGCTCTTCCACTAGCACTGAGGTTTCGACAACAGCACCGGCTGCCTCTACACCAGCTATTGGCAGCTCTGAATATCATTTGTGCTCCATTGACGTACTCTGCGAGGTGTTACAAGGACCGTCCCCTGCAGCGGCAAGCAACGACGATGTTGCGTCTCCCAGCCAGGACACTTAATCTATAATTGGCTCATCGTGTGCTGGGAAAGAATTCAGTTTTTCTTTTTCTCCAAAACTCGACTAAATTTGGAACATTTCCTTTAAATTGACACTTTTGCTGGAAAAGCATGGCCTTCTGATGCTTGTAGTGGTTCGACTTATATAAACGAACTCAATTAGGACTTCGGCTTAAGTACCAATCCCAAAAACTGATTTTCGAAGTAAAAGATTTTTTCTCTCTTCGTCTTTTTCCACCTCTTAAGATTGTTTTTAAATGATTTTACGACAATGTTTTTATAGTATTTTATGCGCTTTTACCTTGTAAAGAGAATAGTTCGATGGCATTTTATCATTGTTGACTATTTGGAAGAGGAGTGGGTTTCATATAGATACCCTAATATAGGCCCATGTAATATCTTACACCTTCCCTTACATTTCCTCCTCTACACTACACAGTAACAGACCTTTTAGGATTGAACCTTTTACCTAGTTCTAGTCCTGGGTGAAGAAGGAGGGTTTCTCCCTGAACAATAGTGTCCTATAACTTCATCAATAGACTCACACAGTATGAATGAATATTCATAAGGGTTCTTGGAAACCAGCCTGGGGCTACACCACCTGCATAATATCTACGTACAAGGTTCATCCCATACGTCATCCTCAAATCCAACAATGGCTAACACAAGAAACAAGGGACAAAGGAACCTAGAAACTTTCTGCATAAATACAGCACATCTTGCTAGTGTTAGTTAGAGAGAACCAAGGGACACATGCATCAAAGGTTTTTGCGAGCGCAAACGGTGCGATTCACAAAAATCATCCATTTGCGTTCGCAAAATGGCCTTTTGCGATGCATGAAAGTGTTGTGGACACGCAATTTAGGTAATCGCAATTTCTTGCGATTTCCTAAATACGATTGCATTTAAGGAATCGCACTTTGGGATTCCTTAAATGCAATGCAAGAAGCACTTTGAAATAGCGATATCGCTATTTGGGGCCGCAAATTACCGAGAAATTAAACTGTTCGGTAATTTGCAAAAACTTTGAAAAATGCACTAAAGTGCATTTTTCAAAGTTTCAGGTTACACACACACATGCCCTTGGGGCATGTGTGTGCGCAACATGGGTGCACACCACAATTTCAGGGGTGCAACAGGGTGTTCTTCTGATACACTTGCACCCTTGAAATTGCATGCGCAATTTGCGAGTACCAATTGGTACTCGCAAATTGCGCATGCAATTTCCCATTCATTCCTATGGGCCTGTAGGCCCATAGGAATGAATGGGAAGCCATTCCTTAATTGCGACTCTCAATTTGCGAGTCGCAATTTAGGAATGTTTAGGAATCGCTATTTTTATAGCGATTCCTACAAGCATAGGCTTTTGCGAGTCCTTAATTGTGATTCCTTAATATTCGCAATTAAGGACTCGCAAAATCATACCTTGATGCATGTGCCCCCAAGACTTCCAGGCCGACACACTGACCAGAGACGCTGAGGCTCCTGCATGCAGACGCTCCAGCTGACAGTGGTCTAGCCCATCCCTTGCGGGGTGTCCAACTCGAGACCAGGACGGGGTCCCACACTCTCTCTCTCCAGGTAATGGGGTTCGACTTAATCCTAGAGGGTTTCTTGGCTTCACACCTACTCACATGCTAGGTACACTTAGGTACATCTAGATAGGCATCGTAGGAGTACGCGCTTTCTTTTATCATGCATTTTATATCCATGTATGCATTTATGATTATTGCAAAATGGTAGAACTGTACTATCCATTTATATTAATTATACTGCTGATTATATATATCTGCTACTGTCTAACAATTATTGCAGCACATCTATTTAACACTAGAAGAACAACTGTGCAATAAATACTTATTGTAACACACCCGACTGTTTCTTCTGTGTAACTCTCTGAGACCGAACAAGTGAGCACGAGTGACTGAGCGAAAAGTAGTACATTGTTTCCACAATCCTGAGGGATCAGGGTTGTCATGTTCTAAGGTTGCCAGAAACTATTCTCTCCCCGATAAGAGGAGACACTAGTGGCACTGTGAGCTAGCTAATGCAAACAGGCTAACATTTTCGGTGGGGGTGTTCAGAGTCAGTCTGCCACCAAGCACACAGTTATATATAGGAACTACACGACAATGTGTGCTGCATGAAGCAGCACACATAAAAGTGACAAAATTGCGTTTTAGGATTGTTTATGTGCAGCAAGGGACACCTTCCTACACATAAACAATCCTCCCCTGCACGCAGACACCCTTGCACTATGGTGCAACGGTGCCTGTGTTGGCGCTACACTGCTAAGTGTAGCATCAGCGCAGGGGGAAATGCAAGGCTGCACCATATCCTTGTAAATATGGTGCTGCCATGCATTTCTGAAGTGGCGGAGTGAGGCGTTAAGCCATGACGGCTAAGGCCTCACTTCGCTACTTCCTCGTACATATGACCCACTGTTTTAGCACCATGGTAGAACTGTATCTACTATTTACACTTTTGGTGCTTGTAATCACTTTCATCTGCTTCTGTCTACTGATTATCGCAGCACATGTATTCTATACAAGAATAACATTGGTTCAATAAATATTTTGAAAACGTCTCACTGTGTATTATCTGTATATTTCTCTGAGCATTAGTAAGCACAAGTGACTGAGCGAAAGGTTCTGGTCTGTTTCCACGATCCCTGAGGGGTCAGGGTTGTCATGTTCAGTGGTTGCCAGAAATGTTGCTTTCTGGTAAGGTTAGGCGGGCTTACGGTGTCACTATGAGCTAGCTGGTCTCCAGGCCAACATATCCTGCGGGGGTGCCCGGAATTAGTCTAGGCACCTCAACCAAAGTTTATGTTGGGCAACAAACGTGCAGGTCTTACGGATTAGTGGGAACTACACGACATGTTTGTTGGACAACGTAAACTTTGGGTATTTGTTACTAGCAGTGTTGTTTCTTTTTTTAAATTTAGGTCTGCAAAGCAGGGCGGTATAACGTTTTGATTATTTTAATGTGTGCTGTTTTGCCACTGGTGGGACTGGTCAGTCAGTTTCATTTACACAGGAGATTGAAGTAGCGATTGTAGCTTGAAGAATTTAGGATGTAGCTATAAGGTAAGAAACACATAGTGGGCTGGCCGGATTGCTATGCACAAAGGCCTGCTTAGGGGGGTTGGAGGTCCTTTGTTGGGGAATGCGAAGAGGAGTGCGCAGGACTTCAAAGGGCACCGAGGGTGTGATAGGTAGGTTGAATAATTAGAAAACTACATGTTAGACCTGGCACTGTTGGCGTGGGTCTCCCTTCCATTTTTTTGCTGTTGCCTCATGTGTTTTTGCTGGTTATAGATGCTTTGGGCACTGTGCCACTGCTATTCAGTGCCACAGTGCAAGTGCTCCCTATGGTAAATTGATGTATGGATTAGTGACTCCATGATTGGTTGGTTTGGTTTACTTGTCAGACCCTAGTACAGTGCACTGAGTGTGCCCAGGGCTTGTAAACCAAATGCTGCTGGTGTGCTTGCAGCACTGGTTGTGCCACCCACAGAAGCAGCCTGTAAAAGTGTGTCTCAGGCCTGCCATTGCAGAGCCTGTGTGCAGTCTGGTACTGCCATGTTGACTGGGCAAGTGCACCCACTTGCCAGTCCCTAAACCTTCCCTTTTCTGCATATTAGTCACCCCTATGGTAGGCCCAAGGGCAGGGTGCATTGTAAGTATAAGGTAGGACATGCCCTGGTGTGTGTGGCATGTCCTAATAGTGAATTACAGCCATTTTCGTTTTTCACTATTGCAAGGCTACCTGTTCCCCATAGGCCAGAATGGGCAGTTTGATTATTACATCTTATAATCCTAACTGACCCAGGGAACATGGTAGAAAAACGAATTTAGTATGCCTGAACTCAGAATGATAAAATACATCTTTTAGTGAAGTTGGTTTTAACATTCTGTGTTTGAAAATACCACTTTTAGAAAGTAGGTATTTTCTTGCCTAACTATCCAAGCCTGCCTCTGCTAGGTTGTGTATTCCTTGTCTGGTTTGTGAGTGACAGGGGCTGGGGGATTCCAGGAGACAGGGTGAGTCAGCACAGGGCTGAATAGAGAGATCTGCATGTAGATGGGTGGGAGGAGTTGCACCTGGGACCTGAATAGGGCTGTGCCTTCCCTCCACAATGCTGGCTCCACCTCCTGTGGTGTGTCTGATGTCCCTGACCTACACTGAGAAAGGAAAGAAGGAGTCTTGTCAACAAAGTGCTCCAGGACTGACCAGAACTGGTTTGGACTAGGCAAAGGCCTCTCTGCCTTCAGAGAACAAAGGGAAAATGAGTATAAAGAGGGGACCCAAACCCCAGAACTTTAGATCACTTTGGGAAACAAGAAGAACCTTTGCTGAGGAGAGGAACCAGAGAAACTGAGGAGGAGACTATCCCTAAGCTGAGTGCTGTTTGGGGGATTGGCATGCAGTGGTTGCCTGACTGCCAAAGAAAGGAGAAAGGAACTTTGTGTGTACTTTCATCAACTTGTAAAAGATCTCCAAGGGCTTGAGATAGAGCTTGCCTCCTGCTGAAGTCTCAGGGACAACAGACTTCACCAACCAGCTCCCCTGCCTTCCCTTGCTGGGAATTGAAGTGCCTGCTGTTGAGCTGGGCCTTCTGAGAGACTGCGTGTCGCTGGGAGCTGAAAGCGCGACTCAAGACGAAGAAGCGTGACGCCGCCGCAGCCGTTGTCGTCGCATCCCCGGAGAAGAGTGTCGCCGTCGCAGCAGATGCCGTCGCATCACCGGAGAAGCGTGCCGCTGCTGCCGCCCTCGCATCAGACGAAGCGCCTCGCATCACCGGAGAAGAGTGTCGCCGTCGCAGCTGACGCCGTCGCATCACCGGAGAAGAGTGTCGCTGCTGTAGCCGCTGTCGTCGCATCGCTGAGAAAGCGTGCCGCCGCTGCCGCATCGCATCACCAAGGTGCCCCGCATCCCTGGAGAAGAGTGTCGCCGTCGCATCACCAGAGAAGCGTGTCGCAGTGCCTGTCGCGGCTCAGAAGAATCGTTGAATCGCCGCACGGCCGTCGGGCGTGCACGCATCGTTGTCGCATCAAGAAGAAGACGCCATTTTGTTCATTGCACCAGATCTTCATCGCATCACGGCGCTGCTGGTCGCATCGCCACGAAAGCGCAGTAAGAAACCGACACATCACCTCCCCACGCGGAGAAGAACCGACGCATCCCCTACGCAGCAGTAGGGACCCGACGCATCACCGTTTTTGCGTGTAAGGAACCGACGCATCACCTTCCCTGCAACACTTTCGTTGTATAGCGTTACGCATCCAAAGGTACATTGAACTCAAAGTGTCGCATTTACCATCTTAAGAGAACTGAGCTAATTCTACCATTTTTAAGTACAGTATTGTGGATTTTTGTCGTTTGTGGTCTTGTGTTAAATCTATATAAAAGATACTTATTTTTAATATACAACTTGTGTGGTGTCCATCTGTAGTGTTGTCACTTGATTACTGTATGTGTTCACAAATGCTTTACACACTGCCTCTGAGATAAGCCTGTCTGCTCGTGCCAAGCTAACAAGGGGGTGAGCAGGGGTTATTTTAGGAGTGTACCCCCTTACCCTGACTAGACGCAAGGGTCCCTATTTGGTCAAAGGTACCTACCTCTGCCAACTAGAGACCCCCAAATCTAACACTACACATAGAACTATTGGCATGGAATGAGAACCAGAAGGTACATGAATGGGATGAATGGAGAGTTTAAAGGACTGGTAGATTAGTTTTAAGCTTTGTCCCGGGAGAGTGGTAGGGCCTAGTTGGTATACAATTATGATTTGCGGGGTGGGTGTTAGTTGGTATTAGTATGCTGGTTAAGATTTGTCTGTAAAGAAATGGATTCAGGAGCTGCAGTTTTGTTGTAACGTGCAGACCTATATCATTAATGTGGTCTTTTCCACGCTAGATTTCTTTAATTGTGCTGTTTTATGCAAAATGTCCTTTCTACCCTTCCTCTAGCTGCATATATATCGAATTCTACGTCCCCACGAGGTGCTTAAGATCACGATACCAAGCACTAGCCAGGCCCAGACGTATAAAGAAAGTAAGAGCAGGAGGCCGATCATTCTCATACCTGGCGGCTAAACACTGGAACGAATTACCCCAAGACCTACGTCTTACTGAGGGCTACGTAACTTTTAGGAAAAAACTAAAAACCCAGCTTTTTCCTATGACGTAAGAGTGAGCAGCTGTAGGCACCCAACATAACCCACCATGTGTTCCGCAAGATAGCGCCGTGATATCCGTCAGGATGAATGTTGCGCTTTACAAATAAATAAATAAATAAAAATAAATATATCAAATCTCCAGTATACCCTCGCTGCCACAGTGATGATTTCTGAAGTCAGAAACCTACACTTCTGATCCTTTTGTGTAAGTTTGTTAGGCCAGTTCTGTCCATTAAGACCCTCATTACAAGTCGTGAGGAGATGGAAAAACCATGTGTCAGAAAAACTGAATACGATAAACTGCCCGCACGATTAGAAGTTGAAAACGACATGTGTAAATATTGTGTACGGTAAATATAGATTTTTGTGTGGAGTAAATATCGCATGTTGTATTTACTGTATGCAATATTTTCCTCACACTATATTTTCTGCTTGCGATAAATATAAGCAATCACAAGTGAGGTGGTAGGATGCAAGCAATAGGGATTTACCAACTTTCCCTTGCTAAATTTTAGAAGCCATTATTTGTACAAATCAACAAAATATTTCAGTATGTAATAAACCCAGATGCTGGCATCATCAATTAAAGACCATTGTGGAAACCACTTTGAACAGAGTAGCACGTTATAAGTGATAACCTCTTTCTATTTAGGCTGAAACACCAATGATTATTACAGATTTAAAAAAGTATGTAAATATAACCAAAACACATTCCTCCGTAGTGTGCATTGTGCAATTTTAATACCAATCTGTATTTTGCAAAATAACACTTCTGATATTCGCTCAGACATATAAGGACAAGTCCATCCAAAACACATCTGTGATGAAGTAGAAGAAGTCAATTAACATGAGCTCAAAATAAAGTAATTAGACTGATGACAAAAAGATTAAACACAGATAACAGAGTACAAAACATGAACATGTCATGTCAAACATTGCAACTGTAGAGAAACAAAAGATCAGTTTTGCAAAGAGAGGGTCATATTAGTTTCTTATTGATAGGCTATCTAGGAGAGCCAGTAATGGTGCTATATGGTTGGATGCTCATAATGGCGTCTTTTTGTGTGTAAAGATGTTGCCAATGATTCAGAATTGGATGTAACTAATGTTGTCGAATGGCTGCTTACAGGAGGTGGGCCTGACCTCAACACCCTGTGATTTGGGGCAAATCACTTAATCTCCATTTGCCGAAACAAAAACAAATGTGTCAGATAGTCTGATTCTGTGGTTAAGTGCTGCACTTGAGCCAGGTTTATGGTGCAAAAAGCTGCTGTGTTAAGTGCCTTTTTGTTTGGTAGAGTTGGTATATTTTTCTTGCTGTGGAGGGTGCCCTCTTGGGTGGTAGAGTTGGTTCACTCTACCCTCATGTGTTGGAACCTATTTAGTTCCTAGCAGTCCTAGAAAATATATGCCCAGCACCCCAGGGGAGTTCTCAGATTTTCTTTTTACATCATTTTCCAAGATAACACCCTTTACAGTCATACTGCTTGGATGAAAACTATGAGGCTACTAAGCAATCTATTGCAAACTGATAATCAATAACATACAAGCAACAAAACTATTCCAATTTACAGCTTAAAAACATGGTTTACATCGAGCCTCCACCAAGAGAAAAGACTGATCAGACTGACGAGTAAAGCCAAATATGATGAGGAAAAAAAGGAATATGATTCATCAACAGAAATCATAAAAAAACTCATATGACAGACAGAAATAATTGAAATAGAGAGACTCTGAGTATTTCTACACCAAACATGATCCCCAAGCAATTACAGCTTATTTTGGAGATGAATGAACACATTGCGCTTTGTGAGTAACCCTCTCGATTCAAACTACTTAAACTCTACAGAGTGGGAAACATATGCAGCAAACCTATACATGATGTATGACAACCCAGGTAATGAATTTCCATCAAGCAAAGTTCACCGTCATACAAAACATGCACCAGCAACCAGGGCACAAGTCCTAAGAAAAGAAGTGGGGAGACTAACCAAGTTAGGCTGCATGCAAGTGACATCAAGGTGCATGACATCACAGCCCATGACGTCACGGCATGTGACATCGCATGTGGTATCACAGAAAGTGGCCTCACATGAAGTGACGTCACAGGAAGTGACATCAGATATTAAGACCTCAGACATATGTTTAGCAGGTCTTTCATGAATATTTAAGGGAAATGCGAGATTTAACAAATGAGATTTTGAGTCTGGGTTGTGCCAAAAAAAAGACACAACCCTGGTACAAAATCTAGGTCTTGAAGCTAGGTCTAGTTTTACCATATAGTGTTCCAGGCCCATTTTGACTACATCTGAAGCATGAGAATCTCAAATGTCCCCACCAGCCCATAAGACATGGTCATGCTGAATTGTCTACACTGCCTTGAGCGTTCACAGAGGCAGTAGGCCTCATGCCTTCTGTAACCTTAGATGTATCTTTCCTGTAAATGCCACTAACCTCAGGTCACTGCCTTTCTGATAAACAAGTCCCTGAGCCCCTATCCTCTACCTACACATCTTACTGTACATCATGATCATGAAGAAATAACAGGATGCATCTCTCATCTGGAAGAACAAGATGGGCTAAGAGCAGAAGCAGGAGCTAACCGCAACCTTTCGCAACTTCTCACCTGATGTTTTGCTAGCTTTGAAAACTAAGACAGTGACATGTCTCAAAAAGAAACTATAACCCTTTGATAAACTTTGTACCTTTCTGGAAGCTCTGCTTTCTTAATTTCCCAGAAGTGATGCAAATGGTTTTTGATAAAGTGTCCAGTTTTTGTTATGTTCTGCGGTCAAACACCTGCTAATGTTTTGATTCTGCGGTCACTCGTTCCTCATTAAAACTGTATAAAAGGACTGTCCACTGACTAGCTCGTTGATCACCCCATACAGTGTAATCCACGATGAAGTGCTCCCAGCTAGCTGATTGATTTATTGATTGATTTAGCATTAGATAAGATAACACATTCAGTGTTCATTCCTTTGGGCAAAAAAAACCACCCTCTAACGTTTGGCGACCACGAAGGGACGCACATAACGATCTCCAGTCTCTAGAGAGCGGGACTGCCCCTGGGGCCGGGGTCTGTCCCTCACTGGCTCTTCCTGCCTGAACCATAGGACGCAGCTGGGTAAGTCAAAGAGATTTTTTTTCTCTCTTTGTCTTGACCTAATGTGCTGTGATTTTGGTTGGGGCCTGCCGGTGTCATACTCCTGTTCCGGTCTGCCCGTCCTGTTACAGACTGCCACGTCAAAAAAATCCCTTTTTCAAACACACACAAGCAGGCACGGAGCCAGGACTTGTTGTAGGACTTCTGTTACCTCGATGTTTGTGGTTTGTGGTTTTTAGGTCTCCCTAGCAGCAGGATTGCATTTAGCATTCCAGTATCTTGTATTTTTCTTCATATCGTCTGTCTAGTAAAGATAGGGATCACCTGCCTATGTCTGTCTGAAGGCAGGGCATGCGAGTAGACAGGAAAGGTCACTCAAGCGCCAGGGCATGTAAGCGTTTATTAAAGTAATCACTGATGTGATGATTCATGCGTCTGTCTAGTTAGTTATAGATAGGAAAAGGAAGGCACATAGTATTGTGATCCCAGCTTTTGCAGATGTAAAGGGTTAAGGTACCGAACACCGACACAGGGAAAAGGGTGCACCCACTAGCTGTCGCATTTCGCACTAATCTTGCAGCGCCTCCGTCTTCATAATGAAATAAGAGGAAGTGCTTCAGTTTTGAAAAGTTCCCTTGCCCAGGCAACACACAACGGCTTTTTGTGGTTTCATGATCTTTTCAAAAGTTCAAGAGAAAGTTATTTTAGTGCTATTTTTTAATTCCTCTGAATGTTTGAATTCTTTCTTTCATGTTGTCTCTGACAAATATTGACCATTGTCAAGGAGGAAAATACTTGCCTTTCTAAATAGGTTGTCGCCTTTTAAATAAGCTGCTGTCTTTCTCTTCGGGCAGCTCATGATTTTTCTGTCTCCACGTTTTCAAGTGACTCTATTGTGTTTTCTTGTAAGAACAGTGTCTTGCACAATAACACAGTGTTGTGCTGTTTGTGTTCAAATCTTTTGTTTCACACTAGTGAGACAGAATCTAGCCATGTAAAGAGGTGTATAAATTATGAGAATATTGTCAGTGAGAATATAATGAAGGCCTGAAAAATGTGTGTATATATTGTGTAAATCTTGGAGTACTCCACTTGTTAGTATGTATATGTGTGTATCCTATTGAGTTGCCTGTTCGTTTAAAATGATTTATGGACCTCAGTTTCACGGTGCTACATAATGAGGTCAATAACTGTGTGATCAGGGCTCAAAATACCCTCTGTCACCTCACCCACTAAGCCTTGATAAAGAGTCTAAATATTAAAATATCAGAGCGTTGCAGCTGTTAGCTTAAATACACACTTCCTTTCAAAGAAGCCTTCTAGACAAACATTCAATAGGCCCACAAATTTGCACGTAAGACTGTGAATAAAATAAAGCCCTTTTACATAAATAGGCAAAAATAAAAATCTACTCCTAAATACAGCCAAAACTCGCTTCTCTATAATATTTCACTGTAAATTAAAGCAGACAAACTGCGCTAAAAATAATTTCACATGAGTAATGAGGGTAGAGAGAGAACGGAAATAATTCTGCACATATTGCACAGCATACCTGTTGCCTTCTTTAACTGTCAAACAGACACAGTAACATCAATTACTGCACATCAAAGTGACATTCTGTCAACGGCCTGGGATATCTTAGGGATAGACCTATCTACAACCCAAGTAGCAAGAGTGCCATTCCTCACTTTGACAGGACTACTGGTACATTGCACTTACCATACATACCTCAGTGCAAGTCCAGTATTGTGGGACTCCACCTGCCCAGACCTACTTTGGCAAATAGTTCAGTGAGTTCCTCAACTGCCGAAGACTCCCAGTATTCCCCTGTTTCCCCAACCGGGTCCCAAAATTGGTGGAATTCTCCTACAGGATCCTACTATTTGGAGGGGTTAGTGGACAGCACATCCTCAGGCACACAAACTACACCTACATACCACTCCAACAACATGGTAGAAGAAACAGACTCCCAGGAGTCCAACTTACCAGGCACAGGGGGCGAGCCGCATGGAGAGACACAGGGGGTCAGCCGCAGGGAGAGGAACACTCGCCTCCCCCAGAGTTACGCTACACCCAGAAAGCCTGGTTAATGATCTCACCTCACACCCTCTAACATCGCCTGCAGAGCAGAATGCAGTGCGCGACATAGAAAGAGCTCTACAGCACCTGAAGAACTAGGGAATGAAAATGACATCAGTAGAATCCCTAGCACCACAGATTGTTGTGTACCTCATCAATGACCATGTTGTAGGTCTCTCAGAAGGGGACCCTTCTTCATTCATCCCAGCAACACCTTTAACTAGCGCCGTCCTCCTAACTGTGTCCCGGGTTTTAGGCATTGACACCAGATGAGAACACCACATAAGGATGACATAAGGATGACAATTGTCTCTAATTACATTTCCCAGTTACACACAACAGCCCTATAAATAAAGATCCTACGGCTACTCCACTGCAACATGTGCTGAAGAGCTTCACAAGGCAAGAGCAATGAATAATTGAACACTGCAGGGAGCTACACAATCACACAAAGAATCTCACACACCCCTGGCCATCCGAAGGCATCTTTGACCGTGCTATACTGGACCATGCTACTACTTTCCTAGAGGCTAAATACACAGGCAGCAAGCTTTAAAAGCGCAAAGACACCCTAGCATTGTGGCGCATCTTTAAAGAAAATACAGAGCCAATAAATGTGCCTACGGCATCACCTGCGTATCAGGTGAGCAGCATGTATCACTCTCTCAGACTTAGCTCCAACTTCAAATGACTTGTCAGCCGCTGGCTTCTGTGATATACCAGATGACTGTCTTCCACCACCTCCCCCAACAGAGCAAGACACATCAGATCCTTCACATACACCACAATACATTAGCAACCCAAGACCATTGATAGACACTGTAGCACAAGGGATAGCATCCCAAATTGGTACACAGTTCACGTTGAAACTTACACCATCACAAACTAATGTTGCAAAACAACAAGATGAAGATGAAGACTGTGATGCCACCTCCCACATATCACATGCAACGACCCACAGCTCACTCTCTGACTCCCTCATTTCTTTCACTGACGAACATCACCTCCCAAGCCAGCATCGCTACTCCCATGAGCAGTTGCCACTGTGCAGTTGCTCATCTCAGCACAAGGACAGGACAGCCCTCCAGGATCGCCCGGTTACATCCCCGTGATCCAGAAGCTGTGAAAAATAATTTTCAGGCACCTTTGCCTTCTCAAACATGGACAGATGGAGACATACAGCTAACATAAGCAAAAGCACGGACAGCATAACTCTTGAAGACTTTAACAATGAAATGCTACAAAAGATGCAGTCACCCAGTCCCAATGACAACCTCACCTCCATCCGCTGTCTATCGATGAAAATAGAGCAGATACAAGATACACTTAGTGCAATGCTCAATAAGGTAGACATTGCTTCAAGTAGAAATGATGCCAGCACAAATGCCCCTCCACACGCACCACCACCACACTCTCCCAGCAAAAGATATTGTGATGGATTGTTACAAATTTATGTTGTTACTGCTTCAGGTATGCTCCTTGCAGCCACTACAACTATTCATGACAACACCTCTGATCAAGCCAGCAATACAGGCACTTAGGCCCGCCAGCACCTTCACAAACGCTACCATCAACTATGACACAAACTGTGGCCCCATCATTTGGGTACATGCATGACTTCCTGCATGCCACCTCTGAGAGGTTTCACCCAGACCAAGAAGAACAAACAATTAAACTGAGATAGAACGACTAACAGTGTTGGGAATACATGGGCGATCCGATGACATGTCCTATGATGTTTCAGAAACAGCCCCAATATGTTCCACTAGGCAAATAAATTACAGAAACATGATGCTCAGTAAACAAACTGCATTACAGAGCAAAGACCTAACACCCAATCAAATATTTACTCACAGGGAGGGTTCTGACTTCTATGTCAACCCCTTCACTGATGATTTGGCGGGTTGGACAGAAAGTCTTGCACCACAGATGATTCAGTGGCCACAAGATTGATCCTTTGATCCACAGAACATGGCACCAGCAGAAGACTGTATCTTGCATGAGGAGGGAGATGAAGAGTGGGACTACCCTTACATGAGGGCAAGCTTAAAGGTCTGGCAGAAACATGCACGTCAATTTGACCTCACATGACCCACAGCAACAAATACCCCAGTGACACATCAGATGCCCCTACTGTTCAAAGACCCAAAGGCTGCCCCTCAATATGTCCCATGGGCCCAAACGGACAAAGACAACTTGAAAAAACAACTACCACCGCTAACAGAGGGTGTTGGTAAATGGATAGCAGCCTTACAAAAACACACAGCTGGTATCACCCTAGCAGTAGGCGACATTAAAAGCCTGCTCACCTGCCTGATTGGGGTGGAAGCAGAAGACATACTAAAAGCAGGAATAAATGGAATAACGCTAACTGAAACAAAATATGACGGTATACATTAAACATATGGTCCCAGTTATGCCGCAAGTTCCCTGATATCCCAGATATCGGGTCCCTCATGTCACAGACAATACAACCTAATGAAGACCCAGCACAATACCTCTCACAACTGAAGGAAAAATGGCATCAAGAATTAGGAGAGAAATGGAATGCAACAGGAGGGAACTGTAGATTTGTCTATCACACAGTAAAAAAGGGGTTGCCCATAGAAGTGCAGGAAAAGCTAGATGGAATAGTCACCATGTAATCCAAACCATGGCCTGAAATACAAGACCACATCATTCATTTCTGTAAAAAGAAGCAAGACCAGGACAGGAACAGGCAGGTAGGAATTGAAAATGCAGCAACCAAGCTGGTCCAGCAGAAGCTTAATAAGAAAAAAGACGCACAGGACACAGTCATGCTCGCAGCACCAGTCAACCAGAAAACTGCAGCTGCAGGTTTCCCCAAAATGCACTGAATGCACTAGCAGGGAATTCACAGGGTAATGCACCTCACATGCAGACGCAGCTCCCCTACAACAATCAGCCACAACAGCCATACAATGACGGTCCGCAAAATAGGGCTAGAAACACAGGAATGCAGGACAGGGGAAGAGGGCTTGGGCAAGCAAGGGCCAGAGAGCAATCAGGGCCTCCAGTGTCAGGAATTCATGGCATTGCAACATAATTGAGTCTACTAGTAAGGTCAAGAAAGACAAATACCATCTGGTATGCCATTACCCCTTAAGGAAACGAAGATATCCAGGCAGCAAGCTCTTAATCAGCATCTTATTAAAATATATTCAAGGAATACATCGCGAGAATTTCAGGATGACCGCCAAGATATTTAGAAAGAGTTCCAGACGGTCTAGTGTTTCAAGCCAATTCAGGTCGAGGTGCGCGCGTGTGCAGAACGCGGCGCACTTCAATTGAATTTCTGAGGAGAGCGGTAGCATCTTGTCAGCGCGCTCGTTCTGAGGAGAAATAGTGTCTCCTCAGCGCACTGATTCTGAGAGTAGAAGGAGATGAGCAGGAGTCCGTCTACCGCGCATTTCACTTGAGATTGAAGTGGAGAGCAGTGTCTACAGTATTCGTTTACGAGCAACAAGTTGTGAGTAGGGTCTCAGACACATCTTGAAGAGAAACCTGTAAAATGTGTATTTTGGCAAGAGGACAAGCCTAGTTTAACGAAAAGGTTCCAAGACTGAGAGAGAAAGTATTAAGCCAAACATAACAAAAAGGTTCCAAGACTGAGAGAAAGAGTTTTGGGAGCTTTCTGAGTATTAAGAATAATACATTTGCGAGAATAAGGAGTTGCAGGAATTTCAATTAGGAAAGAGACTAAGATTTTAAATCATATGAGCATTAGGAGCAGAACAAAGGAACAAGCTTAATTTAAATAAGAAATACATCACACATGACAAGAGCAAATCTATATATATATATATATATCCACAGAAAGGATCTAGAATGAACAGAATCCAGGCGAGCCCACTCGGTCGGTCAAGGCAGTTTATTTATATAGCGACGAATAGACAACAAGAGGTCAGCCGACACAGTGATGTATATACATTAAGACTCTAATCCTTTTCAATGAACCAAAAGAATTATTCACCATACAACTGAAAGAGAGAAGCAATTCCTCATTAGCAAACAGTTAATAGTGTAGAAGGCATATTTAAAAGAAACAGTGTATGAATTGCATAATATTAAAAACTGTAAGTAATCTGTCCCTAGTAATAGTTTTCACCTGTTTTTTAGGAGCAGCTACAGAGGCCTGCTGAATTAGTAGAAGTCAAACCGAGAGGTAGACAAAGCCTTTGAGGAGTCTCTCTTTTTGTCCCATTCCCCTTTCCCCCTCGCTGGTTCTGGAGATAGATTTATAAACAATCTGTCTCTGCTAGTAGTGGTGGAGAATTGAGGACTTCACTTCTGCTTCTGTGGAATTAATCATCCAGTCCTGACATCCAGTATGCTACTATTGTCAGAAACCTGGCCACTTTCAAAAGGACTGTTGCACCAAGATAAGGAATGAGGGAAGGGCATTATTTACAGGACCACTACAACAGAATAATACCTAGCCTTGACAGCTCCAACCAATTCAGCCCCAAATAAATTAGTACTACTTGCTTTCAATACAACAGCAATCTATACAGCAAACAATGCCTCACCTCCAGGCACCCACAGTAGCCCAACTGCAGCCTCCCAATCAACAGGTACAGGCATCTGTGCAACAACAACAGACACCCATGTACCAGATGATGACCCAAGCACCAACATTTCAAGTGACATCACAGCAACCTGCACCTCAAGGGGGCACGGTGATTCCTTCCAACAACCCATTTGCGCAGGGCACCATCCAGCAATACCAGACAGGATGGTATAGTTGCTAGGACAGCCCGCAAACAACTCTTGGGTGCCCAGTTTTGTCGTGTATGACCAATGTTAAGGAGGACCCCATTGTCTTTGTCATGATAAACAACAAGACTTACAGCTTTCTTATTGACACAGGTGCTACTTACTCCTGTATTAAAGGAGGAACACTGCCCATTTCTGATCAGATAGCGGACATACAGGGATTCTCTGGGGCAATAGCTAGGGTCCCTTTCACCAAGCCAGTACCAATAGAGATAGGAGGTCACTATGTACAGCAAAAACTGCTCTACTCACCAAGCTCTCAAGTTAATCTCCTGGGACGTGACCACATGGCAAAACTCCACATGACCATCCACTTTGATGAAGACGGTATCATGACCTGCTCCATTCCAGGCACACCTTGGGCCAGGATGATGACAGTGACTGTGGAGTCCTCCTTGGGCGATCAGATCAGGGCCCGCCCTGTGGATGAACAAGCGTTCTCCACTGCGGTACACATCATTGTTGCCACAACATCAGAGCTAAAAGACCATACCTTCCAGCTACTGAAAGAGTTTCTTTTTCGGCGCCAGTCACAGGATTTCCGAATGCCTAATAAACAAATGATCTTAGATATACAAAGTCTCGAAATAACGCGCACATGCCGAGCCCTCCAAGCATTTGATAACAGTGCCCTCACCTGGGTCTGCGTCATTTTCATCCAACCAGGAAGGTCATTGAGGGACATTGTAGATGACCAACTGTTTGGGCCTCCTGAAAATTATTCAAAAAGGGAGATTGTCTATGAAAACGCAATTCCCCTTTCAGTAACGGTAGAGATAAGAACACCAACTCCAGGTAAAGCATTTGACCCCATACGTGACATTGATTTGGCTCAAGTACCTGCCAACATCTGGACCACTGGCCCCAATGATGTGGGCTTCAATCGATCTGCTGCCCCATTCAGAATAACACTAAAACAAGGCGCTATACTACCAAGTGTCCGCCAGTATCCCTTGTCCAAGGAAGCAGAGGAGAGTATTGCCTCCACCATAAAAGCATTACTGGATCAGGGAGTCATATACCCCTGCACATTCCCCTGCAGCACCTGTCTGTTTCCTGTGCGCAAGGCAAAGACTAATCAATGGCGTTTGGTACCCGACCTGCGCCCCCTTAATAACATTGTCATACCAGAATTCCCAATTGTCCCAGACCCATCAGTGATCCTCACTGTTAGAAATGGGGGTCTCTAGTTGGCACTGGCTGGCGCCAATGTCCAAATAGGGACCCTTCTTCCTAAGTCAGGGCAAGTGGGCTACCCCCTTTGATAACCCCTGCTCAACCCTGTGGTAACGTAGCACGAGCAGTTAGGCCTATCTCAGAGGCAGTGTGTGAGGCATTTATGACCATGCACAATAAGGCAGTAACGACACCACAAAAGGACACAACTCAAGTAGGTATAAAAATAGAATCTTTATCTAAGGTTTAACACAAGACTATCAAAGCGTTTTAACCAGCCACAATGCACGTAAATCAGTAGGGACTTAAAAAGGCAATAACGTATTCACCAGAACGTGGCACTGACTGAGTTCAAGGCCTGCCGTTGGACGGGGACACAGCACGCAGCTTCTCGAAGAAGTGGAGACGGTGACAGGCGGACTCCCAGCGACCACAACTCTTGACTGCAGTGGTCCGCAACGTGCACTCACCATGATTCGGGCACTCGGGGACAGGCAGGCTCTCAGCGGCAGCAGCAGCACGCGGCTGCGGCGGCCCGGGCTGGTGGTGGCGATGACTCTCGTCGTGCAGCTCCGTGGTGGGCTCGCAGCGGCAGCAGCTCTCTCTTAGCTGCGGCGGCCCACAGGACGACTCACCATGATGCAAAGTTGGCAAAGGTGCGGGCACTCAGCGGCAGCAGCTCTCTCTTAGCTGCAGCGGCCCACAGGACAAATCACGATGATGCAAAGTGGCAAAGGTGCGGGCACTCAGCGGCAGCAGCTCTCTCTTAGCTGCGGCGGCCCACATGACAAATCACGATGATGCATAGTTGGCAAAGGTGCGGGCACTCAGCGGCAGCAGCTCTCTCTTAGCTGCGGCGGCCCACAGGACAAATCACGATGATGCAAAGTTGGCAAAGGTGCGGGCACTCAGCGGCAGCAGCTCTCTCTTAGCTGCGGCGGCCCCCTGGACAAACCTCGATGATGCAAAGTTGGCAAAGGTGCGGGCACTCAGCAGCAGCAGCTCTTTCTTAGCTGCGGCGGCCCACAGGACGAATCAAGATGAGGCAAAGTTGGCCAAGATGCGGGCACTCGGCAGCAGCTCTCTCTTAGCTGCGGCGGCCCACAGGACGAATCACGATGAGGCAAAGTTGGCAAAGGTGCGGGCACTCAGTGGCAGCAGCTCTCTCTTAGCTGCGGTGGCCCACAGGACGAATCACGATGAGGCAAAGTTGGCCAAGATGCGGGCACTCAGCGGCAGCAGCTCTCTCTTAGCTGCGGCGGCCCAGAGGACGAATCACGATGAGGCAAAGTTGGCCAAGTTGCGGGCACTCAGCGGCAGCAGCTCTCTCTAGCTGCGGCGGCCACAGGACGAATCATGATGCTGCAAAGTTGGCAAAGGTGCGGGCACTCAGCGGCAGCAGCTCTCTCTTAGCGGCGGCGGTCCACAGGACAAATCACGATGATGCACAGCTGACACCAGTGCGGGCACTCAGCGGCAGCAGCTCTCTCTTAGCTGCGGCGGCCCACAGGACAAAGGATGATCTCGACCAGGCTGGCACAACGGCGGGCACTCAGCGGCTACAGCTCTCTCTTAACTGCGGCGGCCCACACAGATTCAGCGAAGGTTCCGAAGGTTCAAATTAAGGCGGGCTCTCAGCGGCGGCAGCTCTTTTTTAGCTGCGGCGGCCCACACAGAGTTAACAAGGGTTACCAGTCCGCGTTCCTCACAGTAGAACTAGAGGCTCCGTTTTACTCGACGGAGGCCTCACCTGCAAGTAGAATCCCTCGCACAGGAATTCAGACGGCTGACGGGGTGAAGTCTAATGTCCCTGAGACTTCAGCAGGAGGCGCTCTCAATTCAGGCCCTCGGGTCGTTTTTTCAGCAAGGTTGGTGAAAGTTTCAAAGTCCTTTCCTCTGTTCACTCGGACAGAGTTTCGTCTTGAGATCCAGAAGGAACACACTTGAAAAAGGTTTCAGCGCAGCGTTTTATCCCTAAAAAGTCTTTGTTCTCTAAAGTCACAAATCACTGAATCCAGCCAGAACCAGTTCGGTGGGGTCGGGGAGCACTTGGTTTACGAGGCGACATCCTGCCCTTTGAGAATCAGAGAGTCTGCTATCAGACGCCCAGTGGGAGGTGGAGCCATCATTCACCTTGCCAGGCACGGCCCTGCTCAGATCAAAGAGTCACCCCTCCCCATACTCTAAATGCCGATCTCTCTCTCCAGCCAGGTCTGACCCAGCTGGCCCTGCTGCTCCAAAACCAGACGGCCAATACACACACTAGCAAAGCCTACAGGAAAGCTTAGGCAAGAAAATACCTCGTTTCTAGAAGAGGCATTTTCGAACACGGGCTATGCAAATGATCCTTACTAAAATATGTATCTCAATGTCCTGAGCTTAAACATATCAAATTCGAATTTCCTATCAGGTTCCTGGGGCCAGGTAGGATTATGGAATGTAATACTCAGCCTGCCCATTCTGGCCTATGAGAACGGATAGCCTCACAATAGTAAACAGTGAAATGGAGGGTAACTCGCTATTAGAACAGGCTACACAGACATACTTTAAAAGCTGCTTCGGTGGGTAGCGCAAATCAGCGCTGCAGGCCCACCAGCAGTATTTGGTCTACCAGCCCTGGGCACACACAGTGCACTTATACTAGGGACTGACAGGTAAACCAAACGAGCCAATTATGGTTATCCCAATTCATACAGACATCTTTACACAGGGAGCATTCGCGCTGTGGCACTGATTGGCAGTGGCACAGCCCCCAGAGCATCTAAATCCAGCCAACATAAAAGATAGGAAGCGAAAAGAGGAAGGGAGACCCGCGCCAATGATGCCAGGTCTAACACGCGTCCCCTCCAGCTGAAATGTGGGGAGAACTAACCATCCCCTTGGGAGTTCTCATCACTAAGGCGGAAAAATCTGGACAGACCGTCAGCATTGGCGTGTTCTGTACCAGGGCGGTGTTCCACCGTGAAATCCATACCCTGTAGGGAAATGGACCACCTCAACAACTTGGGATTCTCACCCCTCATATGAATCAACCATCTAAGAAGCCTGTGGTCTGTCTGAACCCGGAAGTGAGTCCCAAACAGGTATGGTCTCAGCTTCTTCAGCACCCAGACCACAGCAAATGCCTCACGCTCAATTGCACTCCACCTCTGTTCCCGGGGAAGTAACCTCCTGCTTAGGAAGGCTACTGGTTGGTCTAGTCCCTCCTCATTGATCTGTGACAGAACAGCCCCTATACCATGCTCTGAGGCGTCTGTCTGGAAAACAAATTCCTTTGAAAATTCGGGTGCCTGAAGCACGGGTGCAGTGCACATGGCAGTCTTCAGGGTGTCAAAAGCTTTCTGACAGGTGTCAGTCCAGTTTACCTTCTTTGGCTGCTTCTTAGAAGTCAGCTCAGTCAAGGGTGCAACAATGTTGCCATATCCCTTGACAAATCTCCTGTAGTACCCCGTGAGTCCTAAGAAGGCTCTCACCGGCGTCTGAGTCTTGGGGGGTTCCCACGCCAGGATAGTTTCAATTTTGGGCTGAAGGGGCGCCACCTGGCCGCTCCCCACCTGGTGCCCCAAATACACTACAAAACCCTGCCCAATCTGGCACTTACTGGCTTTGATTGTGAGGCCTGCCTTCCGCAGTGCCATCAATACCTCCCAGAGGTGGTGCAGGTGGTCCTCCCAAGAGGAGCTAAACACTGCAATGTCATCCAGGTAGGCGGCACTGAAGTCTTCCAGCCCAACCAACACCCTGTTGACCAACCTTTGAAAGGTGGCAGGGGCATTCTTCATTCCAAAGGGCATCACCCGGAACTGGTAGTGCCCATCGGGTGTGGAGAATGCTGACCTCACCTTTGCTCCCTCGGTCAAGGCGATCTGCCAATACCCAGACGTCAAATCAAATGTGCTGAGGTATTTTGCAGCCCCTAACCGATCTACAAGCTCATCAGCTCTGGGGATGGGGTGCGCGTCAGTCTTTGTGACTGAATTGAGGCCCCGATAGTCCACGCAGAACCGAAGTTCTGGGGTGGTACCAGGCGCTGCAGCTTTTGGTACCAGGACCACTGGGCTGGACCAAGGGCTGCTAGAGGACTCAATCACCCCAAGGGCAAAAATGTTGGTAACCTCATGCTTAATGTAGTCCCTTACCTGGTCAGTCACTTGGTAAGCCTTGTGCTTAATGGGAGGACTGTCCCCAGTGTCCACGTCATGGACACACCAATCAGTGACACTAGGCACCAGGGAGAACAGATCACTGAATTGCCCCAACAGTTGGCGACAATCACCCTGCTGCTCAGGAGTCAGTGTGGTGGAGAGGACCACACCCTCCACTGACCCATCTCGCTCCCTTGCACACAGGAGGTCAGGAAGGGGCTCGCTCTCCTCCTCCACCCCAGCATCTGTGGCCAGAAGCATGCCCACTTCAGACCTCTCAAAGTGGGGCTTCAGGCGGTTAACATGCAGGACCCGCAAGGGGTTCCTGGGAGACTGCAAGTCCACCCCGTAGGTAACAGGACTCTTGCGCTCCACCACCTCAAAGGGGCCGGTTCACCTATCCTGGAGCGCACAGGGCTCCACCGGGGCTATGAACCATACCTTTTGTCCAGGCTGAAACTCGATCAGAGTGGAATTCTGATCGTGCCAGCGTTTCATCTCTTCCTGGCTGGCTTCCAGGTTTGCCTCAGCAAGTTTCCTGAAACGCCGAGTCTGGTTCCTGAAGGCCAGCATGTAACTAAACACATCCTGGGGAGGTTTCCTGGGAGATTGCTCCCAGCCTTCCTTGACCAGACTCAGAGGCCCCCTTACCGGGTGACCATAGAGCAGCTCAAAGGGACTGAACCCTAAGGACTTCTGTGGCACCTCACGGTAAGCAAACAACAGGCATGGCAAGAGGACATCCCACTTACGCCTCATGGGCTCACCTAGGCCCCTAATCATGCCCTTAAGGGTCCGGTTGAATCTCTCAACCAGCCCATTACCCTGGGGGTGGTAAGGAGTGGTGAACTTATACGTTACCCCACACTCCTCCCACAGAGACTTCATGTACTTGGAGATGAAGTTAGTTCCCCTATCAGACACCACCTCTCTGGAGAATCCCACACGGGAGAAAATCCCCATCAGTGCCGGTCCCACCACGGGGGCCGTCACTGTCCTGAGCGGGATGGCCTCAGGGTACCTGGTGGCATGGTCCACCAAGATCAGGATGAACCTGTTGCCCATGGCTGTCTTGGGATCCAGAGGCCCCACAATATCAATGCCCACTCTCTCGAATGGGGTACTCACAACGGGAAAGGGCTGTAGTGGGGCCTTAATCTTCCCCCACTCTTCCCACTTGCCTGGCAAGTCTCACACGTCCTGCAGTGAGCATCTGAGCTCCTGCGCATCTGGGGCCAATAGAAGTGGGTGACCAGCCTCTCAAAGGTCTTGGTCTGCCCCAGATGTCCGGCCAGTGGCACATCATGATCCAACCCCAGTAGGAAGGTCCTGA
The DNA here is from genome assembly GCA_963921515.1 of Calotriton arnoldi. Classification (NCBI taxonomy): domain Eukaryota; kingdom Metazoa; phylum Chordata; class Amphibia; order Caudata; family Salamandridae; genus Calotriton; species Calotriton arnoldi. The sequence goes on along the minus strand of CAWUFW010016243.1, from coordinate 261,392 downwards.
AGCGCTGGGGTACCACCAGCACACGGGCTGACCCAGGCTCAGCAACCTTAGGCTCGCTGTAAAGGAGGTCTTTCTCCCAATAGATCCAATGTGACCCTGTCTGATCACCTGCGGCCTGGGCGGCGGCCTGTCGCCGCACCCCCTCAAGAGAAGGGCAGGTTCTCTGTTGCTCGCAAAATTCCTCTCTGGAGGGCCCCCCTTCCTGCTGCCAATGGGTCAGCTCCGGTAGGTCCCCCAGTTCAGCCAATTGTTCCCCTGTAGGTTCCAGGGCATCCCCCTCAAGGTCTGCTCCCTCCGGGACCGTGGGAACCGCGGGGGCCGGTTTCCCACGCCCCCTACCCCTTCTCTTTAAGGCAGGGGCCTGGGCCATACTTTCAGGCTCCAGACCCTCCTGAACACCCTTCTGAGCTGTCATGGACTGAGTGGTCGCACACGCCCACTCAGGCAGATCCAACATTTCCAAATTAGACTTTCTCTCCACCGTAGCCCACGGGGAGTTCTCTAGATCCTTGCCCAACAGACAGTCTACAGGCATGGCGGGCCTCACAGCCACTTGAAGAGTTCCTGAGACCCCCCCCACTCGAAGGGAACCTGAGCCACTTCGAACTGGCTCTCTGAGTTGTCTGCTGACACTACGGGGCAGAATGCATGGGGGACAACCTGCTCTTTGGACACCAACCGGGAGCTGACAGCAGTCACACTAGCTCCGGTGTCCCTGAGAGCCTCCACCCTATGGCCATTGATGGTCACCCATTGCCGGTACTTCTTAGTGTTATTAGGCAGTGTGGGGTTAGGGACCTTCTCAAAGTCTCCTAGCGAGACAAGGGTTAACTCTACGGGATCCCACCCACCTTGGACCTCTACCTCCCCCCCCCAGGGCCACACTGGCAATCTGGCGGGATGGTGCTCGGGGTGGTACACGAGGGGATGCATTGGGGTCCCTCTGGGGACACTGGGGATCATAATACCGATGGCCCACTTGACCACACCTGAAACAAGTGAGTGGCCCCCTCTGAACAGGCCTACCTGTCGGGGACACTGGCTTCTTTTCAGGGGGAGGCTGGGACACCACTGCTTGGTTCCCTTGGGAATTACTTCGGGGCCTTCTCTGGAACTCCCTCGGCTTACCCTTGTCCCCCCCACTTTTCTGCTGGGGACCCTGCCCACCTCTGGCGAAGTCTCCCACAAAACCTTTGCGGACCCGGGTGCTCACCCAGCGGTCCGCCTTCTCAGCAAGCTTCCTAAGGTTAGTCAGCCTGCCATCAATCAGGTGCTGGCGTAGCTCTGGAAAACAGTTACTAGAAAAATGCTCCCACGCAAACAAATTATACAATTGCTCAAAAGTTTCCACTTTGCTACCCTTTACCCAGCGATCCATTGCTCTGCAGAAAAAAGACACATATTCAACCCACGTGGTACCCTCTAACTTCTTACAGGTTCTAAACCTCTGCCTGTACATTTCTGATGTCAAACCATAATGGGTCATCAAAGCTTCTTTCATATGGGCATACACCATCCTGCTCTCCTCAGGCAGGTCCAACAGGGTATCCCTACCATCACTCAAAGCGTCCCCACAATCCCGCTCCCCAATCCTTCTTAGGGACCCGGTGGGACACCATTGCTATCTCATATGCGGCAAACCATTGCCCAATATCCTCACTCTTGTGAAAATCCTTAATGACATCCTTAGGAATATAAACTCTACTCTCAGGAGTTACTAAAGGTATGCTGCCACCAGAGGGGGAGACCGGGACACTCCTCACCCTGATCTCTATCTCACTCAACATTCTCTCATGCTCCATTCTCATTTTCTCAAGTTCAATTGACAATCGATACTTCTCAATGTCTAACTTCTTACTCTCAAGGTCCTTCTGACCTTCCAATTTAGCCATCTCCAAACTATGCCTCCTATCTCTCTCCCTGTCCTCCAGCTCTTCTGGGGTCAGGCTCCTTTGGGATACACTAGTACCTGGATTGGAGGGTGTTCTATCTCCCCCCCCTCTACTTCATCATCCTGCTGCCCTCCAGCATTCTCTTCCTCATCCCCAGCGGACTCTCTCGCTTCCCACCAGGCCTTCAGCGCCTTCTGGTACTCCTCCTTCCTAGAGAGACCTATCACGGGGACTGCGAATTGCTTACAAAATGACTTCAGCTGTCTGGCAGTATAGGTATCTAATCTTTCCTCCTCAAAGGTGAGATCCTCCGAAGCATTGGATGTTGGCCTTCCCATATTAGCAGTACTCATGGCTGCGATCAACAATTCAATACTAGAACAACCAACCAAACAAAAAAACAAAAAAATTTGAAGAGGGACAAGAAACCCGTGCGTGGCTGCGCTTTGGTCTGCACTCACTAGTGGCGTCTACCAGTTATTGTACGTGGATCATAAATGCAAGTCCTGATCCTCACCGCTGACCGCCAATGTTAGAAATGGGGGTCTCTAGTTGGCTCTGGCTGGCGCCAGTGTCCAAATAGGGACCCTTCTTCCTAAGTCAGGGCAAGTGGGCTACCCCCTTTGATAACCCCTGCTCAACCCTGTGGTAACGTAGCACAAGCAGTTAGGCCTATCTCAGAGGCAGTGTGTGAAGCATTTATGACCATGCACAATAAGGCAGTAACGACACCACAAAAGGACACAATTCAAGTAGGTATAGAAAAATAGTATCTTTATCTAAGGTTTAACACAAGACTCTCAAAGCGTTTTAACCAGCCACAATGCATGTAAATCAGTAGGGACTTAAAAAGGCAATAACGTATTCACCAGAACGTGGCACTGACTGAGTTCAAGGCCTGGGTCTACGCGACCCGTTGCGCACCAGATACCTGCCGTTGGACGGGGACACAGCACACAGCTTCTCAAAGAAGCAGAGACGGTGACAGGCGGACTCCCAGCGACCACAACTCTTGACTGCAGTGGTCCGCAACGTGCACTCACAATGATTCGGGCACTCGGGGACAGGCGGGCTCTCAGCGGCAGCAGCAGCACGCAGCTGCGGCGGCCCGGGCTGGTGGTGGCGATGACTCTCGTCGTGCAGCTCCGTGGTGGGCTCGCAGCGGCAGCAGCTCTCTCTTAGCTGCGGCGGCCCACAGGACGAGTCTCGATGAGGCAAAGTTGGCAAAGGTGCGGGCACTCAGCGGCAGCAGCTTTCTCTTAGCTGCGGCGGCCCACAGGACGAATCACGATGAGGCAAAGATGGCCAAGATGCGGGTACTCAGCGGCAGCAGCTCTCGCTTAGCTGCGGCGGCCCACAGGACAAAGGATGATCTCGACCAGGCTGGCACAACGGCGGGCACTCAGCGGCTACAGCTCTCTCTTAACTGCAGCGGCCCACACAGATTCAGCGAAGGTTCCGAAGGTTCAAATTAAGGCGGGCTCTCAGCGGCGGCAGCTCTCTCTTAGCTGCGGCGGCCCACACAGGGTTAACAAGGGTTACCAGTCCGCGTTCCTCACAGTAGAACTAGAGGCTCCGGATTACTCGACGGAGGCCTCACCTGCAAGTAGAATCCCTCGCAGAGGAATTCAGACGGCTGACGGGGTGAAGTCTAATGTCCCTGAGACTTCAGCAGGAGGCGCTCTCAATTCAAGCCCTCGGGTAGTTTCTTCAGCAAGCTTGGTGAAAGTTTCAAAGTCCTTTCCTCTGTTCACTCGGACAGAGTTTCGTCTTGACATCCAGAAGGAACACACTTGAAAAAGGTTTCAGCGCAGCGTTTTATATCTAAAAAGTCTTTGTTCTCTAAAGTCACAAATCACTGAATCCAGCCAGAACCAGTTCGGTGGGGTCGGGGAGCACTTGGTTTACGAGGCAACATCCTGCCCTTTGAGAATCAGGGGGTCTGCTATCAGACGCCCAGTGGGAGGTGGGGCCATCATTCACCTTGCCAGGCACGGCTCTGCTCAGATCAAAGAGTCACCCCTCCCCATACTCTAAATGCCGATCTCTCTCTCCAGCCAGGTCTGACCCAGCTGGCCCTGCTGCTCCAAAACCAGACGGCCAATACACACACTAGCAAAGCCTACAGGAAAGCTTAGGCAAGAAAATACCTCGTTTCTAGAAGAGGCCTTTTCAAACACGGGCTATGCAAATGATCCTTACTAAAATATGTATCTCAATGTCCTGAGCTTAAACATATCAAATTCGAATTTCCTATCAGGTTCCTGGGGGCAGGTAGGATTATGGAATGTAATACTCAGCCTGCCCATTCTGGCCTATGAGAACGGATAGCCTCACAATAGTAAACAGTGAAATGGAGGGTAACTCGCTATTAGAACAGGCTACACAGACATACTTTAAAAGCTGCTTCGGTGGGTAGCGCAAATCAGCGCTGCAGGCCCACCAGCAGTATTTGGTCTACCAGCCCTGGGCACACACAGTGCACTTATACTAGGGACTGACAGGTAAACCAAACGAGCCAATTATGATTATCCCAATTCATACAGTCATCTTTACACAGGGAGCATTCGCGCTGTGGCACTGATTGGCAGTGGCACAGCGCCCAGAGCATCTAAATCCAGCCAACATAAAAGATAGGAAGCGAAAAGAGGAAGGGAGACCCGCGCCAATGATGCCAGGTCTAACACGCGTCCCCTCCAGCTGAAATGTGGGGAGAACTAACCATCCCCTTGGGAGTTCTCGTCACTAAGGCGGAAAAATCTGGACAGAACGTCAGCATTGGCGTGTTCTGTACCAGGGCGGTGTTCCACCGTGAAATCCATACCCTGTAGGGAAATGGACCACCTCAACAACTTGGGATTCTCACCCCTCATATGCATCAACCATCTAAGGGGCCTGTGGTCTGTCTGAACCCGGAAGTGAGTCCCAAACAGGTATGGTCTCAGCTTCTTCAGCGCCCAGACCACAGCAAATGCCTCACGGTCAATTGCACTCCACCTCTGTTCCCGGGGAAGTAACCTCCTGCTTAGGAAGGCTACTGGTTGGTCTAGTCCCTCCTCATTGATCTGTGACAGAACAGCCCCTATAGCATGCTCTGAGGCGTCTGTCTGGACAACAAATTCCTTTGAAAATTCGGGCGCCTGAAGCACGGGTGCGGTGCACATGGCAGTCTTCAGGGCGTCAAAAGCTTTCTGACAGGTGTCAGTCCAGTTTACCTTCTTTGGCTGCTTCTTAGAAGTCAGCTCAGTCAAGGGTGCAACAATGTTGAAATATCCCTTGACAAACCTCCTGTAGTACCCCGTGAGTCCTAAGAAGGCTCTCACCTGCGTCTGAGTCTTGGGGGGTTCCCACGCCAGGATAGTTTCAATTTTGGGCTGAAGGGGCGCCACCTGGCCGCTCCCCACTTGGTGCACCAAATACACTACAAAACCCTGCCCAATCTGGCACTTACTGGCTTTGATTGTGAGGCCTGCCTTCCGCAGTGCCATCAATACCTCCCAGAGGTGGCGCAGGTGGTCCTCCCAAGAGGAGCTAAACACCGCAATCTCATCCAGGTAGGCGGCACTGAAGTCTTCCAGCCCAACCAACACCCTGTTGACCAACCTTTGAAAGGTGGCAGGGGCATTCTTCATTCCAAAGGGCATCACCCGGAACTGGTAGTGCCCATCGGGTGTGGAGAATGCTGACCTCTCCTTTGCTCCCTGGGTGAAGGCGATCTGCCAATACCCAGACGTCAAATCAAATGTGCTGAGGTATTTTGCAGCCCCTAACCGATCTACGAGCTCATCAGCTCTGGGGATGGGGTGCGCGTCAGTCTTCATGACTGAATTGAGGCCCCGATAGTCCACGCAGAACCGAAGTTCTGGGGTGGTACCAGGCGCTTCAGCTTTTGGTACCAGGACCACTGGGCTGGACCAAGGGCTGCTAGAGGACTCAATCACCCCAAGGGCAAACATTTTGGTAACCTCATCCTTAATGTAGGCCCTTACCCGGTCAGTCACTCGGTAAGCCTTGTGCTTAATGGGAGGACTGTCCCCAGTGTCCACGTCATGGACACACCAATCAGTGACACTAGGCACCAGGGAGATCAGATCACTGAATTGCCCCAACAGTTGGCGACAATCACCCTGCTGCTCAGGAGTCAGTGTGGTGGAGAGGACCACACCCTCCACTGACCCATCTCGCTCCCCTGCACACAGGAGGTCAGGAAGGGGCTTGCTCTCCTCCTCCACCCCAGCATATGTGGCCAGAAGCATGCCCACTTCAGACCTCTCAAAGTGGGGCTTCAGGCGGTTAACATGCAGGACCCGCAAGGGGTTCCTGGGAGACTGCAAGTCCACCCCGTAGGTAACAGGACTCTTGCGCTCCACCACCTCAAAGGGGCTGGTTCACCTATCCTGGAGCGCACAGGGCTCCACCGGGGCTATGAACCAAACCTTTTGTCCAGGCTGAAACTCGATCAGAGTGGCATTCTGATCGTGCCAGCGTTTCATCTCTTCCTGGCTGGCTTCCAGGTTTGCCTCAGCAAGTTTCCTGAAACGCCGAGTCTGGTTCCTGAAGGCCAGCATGTAACTAAACACATCCTGGGGAGGTTTCCTGGGAGATTGCTCCCAGCCTTCCTTGACCAGACTCAGAGGCCCCCTTACTGGGTGACCATAGAGCAGCTCAAAGGGACTGAACCCTAAGGACTTCTGTGGCACCTCACGGTAAGCAAACAACAGGCATGGCAAGAGGACATCCCACTTACGCCTCATGGGCTCACCTAGGCCCATAATCATGCCCTTAAGGGTCCGGTTGAATCTCTCAACCAGCCCATTACCCTGGGGGTGGTAAGGAGTGGTGAACTTATACGTTACCCCACACTCCTCCCACAGAGACTTCATGTACTTGGAGATGAAGTTAGTTCCCCTATCGGACACCACCTCTCTGGAGAATCCCACACGGGAGAAAATCCCCATCAGTGCCGGCCCCACCACGGGGGCCGTCACTGTCCTGAGCGGGATGGCCTCAGGGTACCTGGTGGCATGGTCCACCAAGACCAGGATGAACCTGTTGCCCATGGAAGTCTTGGGATCCAGAGGCCCCACAATATCAATGCCCACTCTCTCGAATGGGGTACTCACAACGGGAAAGGGCTGTAGTGGGGCCTTAATCTTCCCCCCACTCTTCCCACTTGCCTGGCAAGTCTCACACGTCCTGCAGTGAGCTTCTGAGCTCCTGCGCATCTGGGGCCAATAGAAGTGGGTGACCAGCCTCTCAAAGGTCTTGGTCTGCCCCACATGTCCGGCCAGTGGCACATCATGATCCAACCCCAGTAGAAGGTCCTGAAGCGCTGGGGTACCACCAGCACACGGGCTGACCCAGGCTCAGCAACCTTAGGCTCGCTGTAAAGGAGGTCATTCTCCCAATAGATCCAATGTGACCCTGTCTGATCACCTGCGGCCTGGGCGGCGGCCTGTCGCCGCACCCCCTCAAGAGAAGGGCAGGTTCTCTGTTGCTTGCAAAATTCCTCCCTGGAGGGCCCCCTTCCTGCTGCCAATGGGTCAGCTCCGGTAGGTCCCCCAGTTCAGCCACTTGTTCCCCTGTAGGTTCCAGGGCATCCCCCTCAAGGTCTGCTCCCTCCGGGACCGTGGGAACCGCGGGGGCCGGTTTCCCGCGCCCCCTACCCCTTCTCTTTAAGGCAGGGGCCTGGGCCATACTTTCAGGCTCCAGACCCTCCTGAACACCCTTCTGAGCTGTCATTGACCGAGTGGTCGCACACGCCCACTCAGGCAGATCCAACATTTCCAAATTAGACTTTCTCTCCACCGTAGCCCACGGGGAGTTCTCTAGATCATTGCCCAACAGACAGTCTACAGGCATGGCGGGCCTCACAGCCACTTGAAGAGTTCCTGAGACCCCCCCCCCCACTCGAAGGGAACCTGAGCCACTTCGAACTGGCTCTCGGAGTTGTCTGCTGACACTACGGGGCAGAATGCATGGGGGACAACCTGCTCTTTGGACACCAACCGGGAGCTGACAGCAGTCACACTAGCTCCGGTGTCCCTGAGAGCCTCCACCCTATGGCCATTGATGGTCACCCACTGCCGGTACTTCTTAGTGTTATTAGGCAGTGTGGGGTTAGGGACCTTCTCAAAGTCTCCTAGTGAGACAAGGGTTAACTCTACGGGATCCCACCCACCTTGGATCTCTACCTCCTCCCCCCCCAGGGCCACACTGGCAATCTGGCGGGATGGTGCTCGGGGTGGTGCACGAGGGGATGTATTGGGGTCCCTCTGGGGACACTGGGGATCATAATACCGGTGGCCCACTTGACCACACCTGAAACATGTGAGTGGCCCCCTCTGAACAGGCCTACCTGTGTGGGGACACTGGCTTCTTCTCGGGGGGAGGCTGGGACACCACTGCTTGGTTCCCTTGGGAATTAGTTTGGGGCCCTCTCTGGAACTCCCTCGGCTTACCCTTGTCCCCCCACTTCTCTGCTGGGGACCCTGCCCACCTCTGGCGAAGTCTCCCACAAAACCTTTGCGGACCCGGGTGCTCACCCAACGGTCCGCCTCCTCAGCAAGCTTCCTAGGGTTAGTCAGTCAGGTGCTGGCGTAGCTCTGGAAAACAGTTACTAGAAAATGCTCCCACGCAAACAAATCATACAATTGCTCAAAAGTTTCCACTTTGCTACCCTTTACCCAGCGATCCATTGCTCTGCAGAAAAAAGACACATATTCAACCCACGTGGTACCCTCTAACTTCTTACAGGTTCTAAACCTCTGCCTGTACATTTCTGGGGTCAAACCATAACGGGTCATCAAAGCTTCTTTCATATGGGCATACACCATCCTGCTCTCCTCAGGCAGGTCCAACAGGGTATCCCTACCATCACTCACAAAGCGTCCCCACAATCCCACTCCCCAATCCTTCTCAGGGACCCGGTGGGACACCATTGCTATCTCATATGCGGCAAACCATTGCCCAATATCCTCACTCTTGTGAAAATCCTTAATGACATCCTTAGGAATATAAACTCTACTCTCAGGAGTTACTAAAGGTATGCTGCCACCAGAGGGGGAGACCGGGACACTCCTCGCCCTGATCTCTATCTCCCTCAACATTCTCTCATGCTCCATTCTCATTTTCACAAGTTCAATTGACAATCGATCCTTCTCAATTTCTAACTTCTTACTCTCAAGGTCCTTCTAACCTTCCAATTTAGCCATCTCCAAACTATGCCTCCTATCTCTCTCCCTGTCCTCTAGCTCTTCTGGGGTCAGGCTCCTTTGGGATACACTAGTACCTGGATTGGAGGGTGTTCTATCTCCCCCCCTCTACTGCATCATCCTGCTGCCCTCCAGCATTCTCTTCCTCATCCCCAGTGGACTCTCTCGCTTCCCACCAGGCCTTCAGCGCCTTCTGGTACTCCTCCTTCCTAGAGAGACCTATCACGGGGACTGCGAATTACTTACAAAATGACTTCAGCTGTCTGGCAGTATAGGTATCTAATCTTTCCTCCTCAAAGGTGAGATCCTCCGAAGCATTGGATGTTGGCCTTCCCATATTAGCAGTACTCATGGCTGCGATCAATTCAATACTAGAACAACCAACCAAACAAAAAAAACAAAAAAATTCGAAGAGGGACAAAAAATCTGTGCGTGGCTGCGCTTTGGTCTGCACTCACTAGTGGCGTCTACCAGTTATTGTAAGTGGATCATAAATGCAGGTCCTGATCCTCACCGCTGACCACCAATGTTAGAAATGGGGGTCTCTAGTTGGCACTGGCTGGCGCCAGTGTCCAAATAGGGACCCTTCTTCCTAAGTCAGGGCAAGTGGGCTACCCCCTTTGATAACCCCTGCTCAACCCTGTGGTAACGTAGCACAAGCAGTTAGGCCTATCTCAGAGGCAGTGTGTGAAGCATTTATGACCATGCACAATAAGGCAGTAACGACACCACAAAAGGACACAATTCAAGTAGGTATAGAAAAATAGTATCTTTAGCTAAGGTTTAACACAAAACTCTCAAAGCGTTTTAACCAGCCACAATGCATGTAAATCAGTAGGGACTTAAAAAGGCAATAACGTATTCACCAGAACGTGGCATTCAAGGCCTGGGTCTACGCGACCCGTTGCGCACCAGATACCTGCCGTTGGACGGGGACACAGCACGCAGTTTCTCGAAGAAGCGGAGACGGTGACAGGCGGACTCCCAGCGACCACAACTCTTGACTGCAGTGGTCCGCAACGTGCACTCACAATGATTCGGGCACTCGGGGACAGGCGGGCTCGCAGCAGCAGCAGCTCTCTCTTAGCTGCGGCGGCCCACAGGACGACGCACGATGGTGCAAAGTTGGCAAAGGTGCAGGCACTCAGCGGCAGCAGCTCTCTCTTAGCTGCGGCGGCCCACAGGACAAATCACGATGATGCAAAGTGGCAAAGGTGCGGGCACTCAGCGGCAGCAGCTCTCTCTTAGCTGCGGCGGCCCACAGGACAAATCACGATGATGCAAAGTTGGCAAAGGTGCGGGCACTCAGCGGCAGCAGCTCTCTCTTAGCTGCGGCGGCCCCCTGGACAAATCTTGATGATGCAAAGTTGGCAAAGGTGCGGGCACTCAGTGGCAGCAGCTCTTTCTTAGCTGCGGCGGCCCACAGGACGAATCACGATGAGGCAAAGTTGGCCAAGATGCGGGCACTCAGCAGCAGCAGCTCTCTCTTAGCTGCGGCGGCCCACAGGATGAATCACGGTGAGGCAAAGTTGGCAAAGGTGCGGGCACTCAGCGGCAGCAGCTTTCTCTTAGCTGCGGCGGCCCACAGGACGAATCACGATGAGGCAAAGTTGGCCAAGATGCGGGCACTCAATGGCAGCAGCTCTCTCTTAGCTGCGGCGGCCCACAGGACGAATCACGATGAGGCAAAGTTGGCCAAGATGCGGGCACTCAGTGGCAGCAGCTCTCTCTTAGCTGCGGCAGCCCACAGGACGAATCACGATACTGCAAAGTTGGCAAAGGTGCGGGCACTCAGCGGCAGCAGCTCTCTCTTAGCTGCGGTGGCCCACAGGACAAATCACGATGATGGACAGCTGACACCAGTGCGGGCACTCAGCGGCAGCAGCTCTCTCTTAGCTGCGGCGGCCCACAGGACAAAGGATGATCTCGACCAGGCTGGCACAACGGCGGGCACTCAGCGGCTAACAGCTCTCTCTTAACTGCAGCGGCCCACACAGATTCAGCGAAGGTTCCGAAGGTTCAAATTAAGGCGGGCTCTCAGCGGCGGCAGCTCTCTCTTAGCTGCGGCGGCCCACACAGGGTTAACAAGGGTTACCAGTCCGCGTTCCTCACAGTAGAACTAGAGGCTCCGGATTACTCGACGGAGGCCTCACCTGCAAGTAGAATCCCTCGCAGAGGAATTCAGACGGCTGACGGGGTGAAGTCTAATGTCCCTGAGACTTCAGCAGGAGGCGCTCTCAATTCAAGCCCTCGGGTAGTTTCTTCAGCAAGCTTGGTGAAAGTTTCAAAGTCCTTTCCTCTGTTCACTCGGACAGAGTTTCGTCTTGACATCCAGAAGGAACACACTTGAAAAAGGTTTCAGCGCAGCGTTTTATATCTAAAAAGTCTTTGTTCTCTAAAGTCACAAATCACTGAATCCAGCCAGAACCAGTTCGGTGGGGTCGGGGAGCACTTGGTTTACGAGGCGACATCCTGCCCTTTGAGAATCAGGGGGTCTGCTATCAGACGCCCAGTGGGAGGTGGGGCCATCATTCACCTTGCCAGGCACGGCTCTGCTCAGATCAAAGAGTCACCCCTCCCCATACTCTAAATGCCGATCTCTCTCTCCAGCCAGGTCTGACCCAGCTGGCCCTGCTGCTCCAAAACCAGACGGCCAATACACACACTAGCAAAGCCTACAGGAAAGCTTAGGCAAGAAAATACCTCGTTTCTAGAAGAGGCATTTTCAAACACGGGCTATGCAAATGATCCTTACTAAAATATGTATCTCAATGTCCTGAGCTTAAACATATCAAATTCGAATTTCCTATCAGGTTCCTGGGGGCAGGTAGGATTATGGAATGTAATACTCAGCCTACCCATTCTGGCCTATGAGAACGGATAGCCTCACAATAGTAAACAGTGAAATGGAGGGTAACTCGCTATTAGAACAGGCTACACAGACATACTTTAAAAGCTGCTTCGGTGGGTAGCGCAAATCAGCGCTGCAGGCTCACCAGCAGTATTTGGTCTACCAGCCCTGGGCACACACAGTGCACTTATACTAGGGACTGACAGGTAAACCAAACGAGCCAATTATGGTTATCCCAATTCATACAGTCATCTTTACACAGGGAGCATTCGCGCTGTGGCACTGATTGGCAGTGGCACAGCGCCCAGAGCATCTAAATCCAGCCAACATAAAAGATAGGAAGCGAAAAGAGGAAGGGAGACCCGCGCCAATGATGCCAGGTCTAACACTCACTAACATTCCACCCGACACTCAGTACTTTTCCGTCATTGACCTAAAGAACTCCTTCTTCAGTGTCCCACTGCATCCAGACAGCCATTATCTAACAAGTTTCAGTTTTCGCGGTACACAAATGTGTTACTCTAGGTTACCTCAGGGGTATTGTAAGTCCCCTAGTGTCTTTAACAGAATTGTGAAACCTGATTTGTACGACTTTCAATGTGACAAGATTTGCAGCCCCACAGAACAACAATGCAGAAAAGACACCATTGCCCTATTGACCACCTTAGCACAGAGGGGATACAAAGTAGACAAAGGGAAGCTTCAATACTGCCAGAAAGTAGTACACTACCTTAGCCAATTGCTCTCAGCTTTAGGTAGATGAGTTACTCCAGTTAGAATTCAGACAATTAAGCGCACACCTGAACTACAAATAGTGAAAGAAATGCAGAAATTTCTCGGTTTAGTCAACTATGTCTATCAGTTGGTCTTTGATCCCTCCACCAACACTGCCCCAATGCTGAAAGCTGTGAAAATGTCAAGGGCAGACATAATAAGCTACATTGGACACCTGAAATGAGGATAGCTTTTGCATAGCTAAAAAATGAAATAAAATAATGCACCAGTATTGGGGACCCCTGACTACACTAAAGAATTTTACCTGTTCACTCACTGTGACGGCCAAGCCATGACAGCAGTCCTCACCCAAAAATACCTCATGGGCCACAAGCCCATTGCTTACTTCAGTGGCATGCCATATTCTGTAATGAAAGGACACTACCCTTGTGAGCAAGCCCTGGCCACTGCAGCATTCGCTGTTGAGAAAAGCACCCCCAAAGTCATGGGTTCCCCTTTGACACTATACACTGAGCATGCTGTGTTTGCAATAATACAAACGGCTAGGACCACTCTTACCACACAGAGAGTATCAGGCTATGAAGTCATACTTTCATTGCCATCACTGAAGGTTGTTAAGAGCCACACAGTAAACCCAGCAACATTCTTCGCCCACCCCATTGCCACCACAGATGATTCTTCCCATGATTGTGCCACATAGGCACCAGATGAGTCAGGAACAGCAAAAGAGGACCCTTTCCCAATTAGTACAATATACTGTGTTGACGGGTATTCTACAATCGATCAAGAAACAGGGATCAGGTATACAGGAGCTGCAGTAGTTAGAGCAAGACAAAATGACTCATCTGACTCCCTAGACATTGCACAGCAGATTACATTACCTTTACACTTTGCAACGCAAGCAGCAGAATTAGTGGGCTGATAGCTGCCTTGAAAAGCGGGACATGTGAATGCATCACAGTTTACTCTGCATGTGTCACAACAACAATGCACTTCAGCATCCTGCACTGGAAAAGACGAGGCTTCCTCAAATCAACAGGCACACCTGTAATGCACAGACACTTACTTGAAGAACTAATAGATGCACTGACCCTACCAGCTGAGGTAGCCGTAGTCAAATTTGCAGCCCATATGAATGGCCAAGATTTTGTCTCCAGAGACAATGCTCTGGCAGACTGGGTAGCGAAAGCCGCTGCCAGGGAGCCTCCGCCTGTGGTGCCATCAGAATGTCAGCACGCCCCCATCCTGCTTGCCCAAAATGTACTCACAGCAGAACAGCAGAGTAAAGAATATGAAGAAAAAGACATGCCTGATTGTTCACTTCCATATACCATTGATCACACAGAGCCATATGATCATACTGCACGCTTACACCTTAAAGAAATATAGGAAAGTGCAAAAGATCAAGAGAAAGAGTTATGGAAGAAAAGGAGAGTACAGCTAGATCTCTCAGATTATATCTATAGACAAACTGTGACAGGAAAACCTGTCATGCCACAGGCCCTACTGCAGGTGGCATTAGGCCAGTTACATCTTCCCACACGTTTCATGAGATAATATATCTACCACCATACAAACAGACTGGTTTGTCCCATATGCCCATGAATTAATACAACATTTTTGTTAACAAATGCCTCATTTGCCAACAATACTTGCCAAACCCAACTATGAAAACAGTTGCCTCTACAATTCCAAAACCACAAGGCCTTTTTATAGATCTCCACATCGACTTTGTTGATATGATTGACAGATGCCAAAACCACTGATACCTCATTGTAGTGGTTTGTCCATTCTCACATTGGATCGAAGCTGGGCCATGTGTCCACTGTGATGCCAAAGCAGCAGCCAATTCCCTGCAATGAGAGGTCATTTCACGTTGGGGCTTGCTAGACGCGATCCGGTCAGACAACGGTAGCCATTTTTCTAACGCCCTTTTCTCCTTTCTTACTACCATGTTAGGGATTAAACATAAATTAACATCAGCGTACCGCCCACAAAGCAATGGCATCTGTGAACGCCTGAATCATCTGCTCAAAAATAAAATAAGCAAGATAATTGCCATAATCGGCAAAAATGGCTTTATTGCCTACCGAATGCCCTGTTTCCAAGCTCCGACCACCACCTAACGCACCATCATCTTGTCACTTGACAATCAATAAATGTATCAGTCCCAGCGACTAGACCTAAAACTGATACTGAAAGCTCTTCTGAAATTGTGAAAGCTGAAATGTATGAGTATCTGTGTGAATTAACACACGTTGCGCAGTTCCTTTCTACTCAGATATCCAAGCGGAAAGAGAAGGGCCCCATTGATCCTGAGCTCCCACTCATCCCTCCCAGAACACACATCTTTGTCCGGAAGGCCACCCATCGGTGAAAGGACCCAAAGTTCGAAGGCCCTTTTAAAGTCACAGACTCCTCGCCAACAGCTGTCCGCATTGCAGAAAGAAGAACATGGATACATCGGCCCACCATAAAGGTCAACCCTGCACCACCTCAGCACTGAACAACGAACGAGAGGAGGGTAACTTGTTCCCATCGACTATTCGACAAGAAGACGTTGATCGTTTTGTAGTCTACGAATGCAGCACAACACCAGCAGTGAGAAGAATCTTTACAAGAAGATACGTTGCTTTGTTTTCTGTATTTATCTTATTGTCAGAGTGGAACTAGCAATATTTAATTGATTTGCTTTTCTTTCCTATTGCCTGGATAAAAAGACTTGTATTCCTCAAGCAGTTGAAGTTGCCTGTACTACTGTGTACCCCATATCCTTTTCCTCTTTCCCTTCTGACACCTGTACTGATGGTAAGGGCATCCTAAGTAAGGCAACGTGTTCCAATGCCTCTATTGCCTGTAATAGTACCACTAACACTACCATATGTCCCCCTAAGTTGTTCCGTCATCGTAGGGATGTTCCAGTAGACAGGCAACAGAGTGCCCATGACTCTCTCCAAGACAACATGTGGTATGGCGAGATGGCAATAGCAGGGAGGCAGAAGACTAATGAATCCTGTTATGTGTGCTCATACATTCCCTACATTCCTACATTCCCTATGCAGTAGGCGCAGATAGACTGATAGACTGATTTTCCCTAGGGAAGTCCCAACACGCACTGCAAAATGTCTCCTACAACTGTTCCTCTGCCGAATACAGGGGTAAGTTCAGATTATTGAGGCCAACATCTCTGAAGTGTTAGCAAATACTACAATATGGGACCATATGATGACCCAAGCACCAACATTTCAAGTGACATCACAGCAACCTGCACCTCAAGGGGGCACGGTGATTCCTTCCAACAACCCATTTGCGCAGGGCACCATCCAGCAGTACCAGACAGGATGGTATAGTTGCTAGGACAGCCCACAAACAACTCTTGGGTGCCCAGTTTTGTTGTGTATGACCAATGTTGAGGAGGACCCCATTGTCTTTGTCACGATAAACAAGACTTACAGCTTTCTTATTGACACAGGTGCTACTTACTCCTGTATTACAGGAGGAACACTGCCCATTTCTGATCAGATAGCGGACATACAGGGATTCTCTGGGGCAATAGCTAGGGTCCCTTTCACCAAGCCAGTACCAATAGAGATAGGAGGTCACTATGTAGAGCAAAAACTGCTCTACTCACCACGCTCTAAAGTTAATCTCCTGGGACGTGACCGCATGGTAAAACTCCACATGACCAACCACTTTGATGAAGACGGTACCATGACCTGCTCCATTCCAGGCACACCTTGGGCCAGGATGATGACAGTGGCTGTGACTCCTCCTTGGGCGATCAGATCAGGGCCCGCCCTGTGGATGAACAAGCGTTCTCCACTGCGGTACACATCATTGTTGCCACAACACCAGAGCTAAAAGACCGTACCTTCCATCTACTGAAAGAGTTTCTTTTTCGGCGCCAGTCACAGGATTTCCAAATGCCTAATAAACAAATTACCTTAGATATACAAAGTCTCGAAATAACGAGGACATACCGAGCCCTCCAAGCATTTGATAACAGTGCCCTCACCTGGGTCTGCGTCATTTTCATCGAACCAGGAAGGTCATTTTGGGACATTGTAGATGACCAACTGTTTGGGCCTCCTGAAAATTATTCAAAAAGTGAGATTGTCTATGAAAACGCAATTCCCCTTTCAGTAACGGTAGAGATAAGAACACCAACTCCAGGTAAAGCATTTGACCCTGTACGTGACATTGATTTGGCTCAAGTACCTGCCAACATCTGGACCACTGGCCCCAATGATGTGGGCCTCATCCGCTCTGCTGCCCCATTCAGAATAACACTAAAACAAGGCGCTATACTACCAAGAGTCCGCCAGTATCCCTTGTCCAAGGAAGCAGAGGAGAGTATTGCCTCCACCATAAAAGCATTACTGGATCAGGGAGTCATATACCCCTGCACATTCCCCTGCAACACCTGTCTGTTTCCTGTGCGCAAGGCAAAGACTAATCAATGACGTTTGGTACCCTACCTGCGCACCCTTAATAACATTGTCATACCAGAATTCCCAATTGTCCCAGATCCATCAGTGATCCTCACCAACATTCCCCCGACACTCAGTACTTTTCCGTCATTGACCTAAAGAACTCCGTCTTCAGTGTCCCACTGCATCCAGACAGCCATTATCTAACAAGTTTCAGTTTTCGCGGTACACAAATGTGTTACTCTAGGTTACCTCAGGGGTATTGTAAGTCCCCTAGTGTCTTTAACAGAATTGTGAAACCTGATTTGTACGACTTTCAATGTGACAAGATTTGCAGCCCCACAGAACAACAATGCAGAAAAGACACCATTGCCCTATTGACCACCTTAGCACAGAGGGGATACAAAGTAGACAAAGGGAAGCTTCAATACTGCCAGAAAGAAGTTCACTACCTTGGCCAATTGCTCTCAGCTTTAGGTAGATGAGTTACTCCAGATAGAGTTCAGACAATTAAGCGCACACCTGAACTACAAATAGTGAAAGGAATGCAGAAATTTCTCGGTTTAGGCAACTATGTCTATCAGTTGGTGTTTGATTTCTCCACCAACACTGCCCCAATGCTGAAAGCTGTGAAAATGTCAAGGGCAGAGATAATAAGCTATATTGGACACCTGAAATGAGGATAGCTTTTGCACAGCTAAAAAATGAAATAAAAAAATGCACCAGTATTGGGGACCCCTGACTACACTAAAGAATTTTACCTGTTCACTCACTGTGACGGCCAAGTCATGACAGCAGTCCTCACCCAAAAATACCTCATGGGCCACAAGCCCATTGCTTACTTCAGTGGCATGCCAGATTCTGTAATGAAAGGACACTACCCTTGTGAGCAAGCCCTGGCCACTGCAGCATTCGCTGTTGAGAAAAGCACCCCTATAGTCATGGGTTCCCCTTTGACACTATACACTGAGCATGCTGTGTTTGCAATAATACAAAAGGCTAGGACCACTCTTACCACACAGAGAGTATCAGGCTACGAAGTCATACTTTCATTGCAATCACTGAAGGTTGTTAAGAGCCACACAGTAAACCCAGCAACATTCTTCGCCCACCCCATTGCCACCACAGATGACTCTTCCGATGATTGTGCCACATATGCACCAGATAAGTCAGGAACAGCAAAAGAGGACCCTTTGCCAATTAGTACAATATACTGTGTTGACGGGTATTCTACAATCGATCAAGAAACAGGGATCAGGTATACAGGAGCTGCAGTAGTTAGAGCAAGACAAAATGACTCATCTGACTCCCTAGACATTGCACAGCAGATTACATTACCTTTACACTACCAAGCGCAAGCAGCAGAATTAGTGGCGCTGATAGCTGCCTTGAAAAGCGGGACGTGAACGCATCACAGTTTACTCAGACTCTGCATGTGTCACAACAACAATGCACTTCAGCATCCTGCACTGGAAAAGACGAGGCTTCCTCAAATCAGCAGGCACACCTGTAATGCACAGACACTTACTTGAAGAACTAATAGATGCACTGACCCTACCAGCTGAGGTAGCCGTAGTCAAATTTGCAGCCCATATGAATGGCCAAGATTTTGTCTCCAGAGGCAATGCTCTGGCAGACTGGGTAGCGAAAGACGCTGCCAGGGAGTCTCCGCCTGCGGTGCCATCAGAATGTCAGCACGCCCCCATCCTGCTTGCCCAAAATGTACTCACAGCAGAACAGCAGAGTAAAGAATATGAAGAAAAAGACATGCCTGATTGTTCACTTCCATATACCATTGATCACACACAGCCATATGATCATACTGCACGCTTACACCTTAAAGAAATACAGGAAAGGGCACCAGATCAAGAGAAAGAGTTATGGAAGAAAAGGGGAATTCAGCTAGATCTCTCAGATTTTATCTATAGACAAACTGTGACAGGAAAACCTGTCATGCCACAGGCCCTACTGCAAGTGGCATTAGGCCAGTTACATCTTCCCACACGTTTCATGAGATAATATATCTGCCACCATACAAACAGACTGGTTTGTCCCAAATGCCCATGAATTAATACAACGTTTTTGTTAACAAATGCCTCATTTGCCAACAATACTTGCCAAACCCAACTATGAAAACAGTTGCCTCTACAATTCCAAAACCACAAGGCCTTTTTATAGATCTACACATCGACTTTGTTGATATGATTGACAGATGCCAAAACAACTGATACCTCATTGTAGTGGTTTGTCCATTCTCACCTTGGATCGAAGCTGGGCCACGTGTCCACTGTGATGCCAAAGCAGCAGCCAATTCCCTGCAATGAGAGGTCATTTCACGTTGGGGCTTGCTAGACGCGATCCGGTCAGACAACTGTAGCCATTTTTCAACGCCATTTTCTCCTTTCTTACTACCATGTTAGGGATTAAACATAAATTAACATCAGCGTACCACCCACAAAGCAATGGCGTCTGTGAACGCCTGAATCGTCTGCTCAAAAATAAAATAAGCAAGATAAGTGCCATAATCGGCAAAAAATGGCTTTATTGCCAAACCGAATGCCCTGTTTCCAAGCTCCGACCACCACCTAACGCCCCATCATCTTGTCACTTGACAATCAATAAATGTATCAGTCCCAGCGACTAGACCTAAAACTGATACTGAAAGCTCTTCTGAAATTGTGAAAGCTGAAATGTATGAGTATCTGTGTGAATTAACACACGTTGCGCAGTTCCTTTCTACTCAGATATCCAAGCGGAAGGAGAAGGGCCCCATTGATCCTGAGCTCCCACTCATCCCTCCCAGAACACACATCTTTGTCCGGAAGGCCGTCCGTCAGTGAAAGGACCCAAAGTTCGAAGGCACTTTTAAAGTCACAGACTCTTCGCCAACAGCTGTCCGCATTGCAGAAAGAAGAACATGGATACATCGGCCCACCATAAGGGTCAACCCTGCACCACCTCAGCACTGAACAACGAACAAAAGGAGGGTAACTTGTTTCCATCGACTATTCGAGAAGAAGACGTTGATCGTTTTGTAGTCTACGAATGCAGCACAACACCAGCAGTGAGAAGAATCCTTACAAGAAGATATGTTGCTTTGTTTTCTGTATTTATCTTATTGTCAGAGTGGAACTAGCAATATTTAATTGATTTGCTTTTCTTTCTTATTGCCTGGATAAATAGACTTGTATTCCTCAAGCAGTTGAAGTTGCCTGTACTACTGTGTACCCCATATCCTTTTCCTCTTTCCCTTCTGACACCTGTACTGATGGTAAGGGCATCCTTAGTAAGGCAACATGTTCCAATGCCTCTATTGCCTGTAATAGTACCACTAACACTACCATATGTCCCCCTAAGTTGTTCCGTCATCGTAGGGATGTTCCAGTAGACAGGCAACAGAGTGTCCATGACTCTCTCCAAGACAACATGTGGTATGGCGAGATGGCAATAGCAGGGAGGCAGAAGACTAATGACTCCTGTTATGTGTGCTCATACATTCCCTACATTCCTACATTCCCTATGCAGTAGGCGCAGATAGACTGATAGACTGATTTTCCCTAGGGAAGTCCCAACACTCACTGCAAAATGTCTCCTACAACTGTTCCTCTGCCGAATACAGGGGCAAGTTCAGATTATTGAGGCCGACATCTCTGAAGTGTTAGCAAATACTACAATATGGGACCGTACCCCAATAATGCATGAGGTTATCACTGACAATACAAGAATAGAGGAGGAGAAACAAAGATGTGTAAGATAGGATTTCCAAATATAGACCTAAGGGCAGCCTTCATTAGGAAAAATGGGTTTATGATAGTAAGATCACCCTCAACAGACTGTGATGACTCTATACCCCACAATCTACCATGTCCATGCCAAAATAGAACTGTTTTATGTCTATTTGCACAAATTTACATCCATGACATATGGAGTGCCCCAGGCTACATGAGGTGTAGAGCAGTGTCCTTAGGCCCACCTTGGGTAGTCTCAAATTATGAAGATGGAATTGACTGGGAAGTTGAGGATGCATATCACCAAATATGGTCTCAGGAGGGTGGGAGGTACACTTGAGGTGGGGAGAAAATGTCCAAACCTAAAAAAGCTTTCAAACTAAACTCACTTCTTCTCTGTTTTCTAGGAAATGACACGGTACCTGTTGGGCACAACTCTGGATGCTATAGCACAATATACAATCAGGACATGCAATATGACACCTCCAGCCTAATGGATTTCTACAGGGCTTGCTGAGAACGTCTCTATCTCCAACTGCCTCCTCGATGGAATGGACTGGGTATCCTGATCACCATGCACGAAGTCACCCTTGTCGTTCCTGCAGCCAACATCTCCCACATCCATGCCCATCAAATGACTGGCTCTGTTACCTTGCTCCACCGACATCGACGGTATTCTGAGTACTTTGGTTGGACAACCTTTAAAGACATACCCCGGGAGTTCCGCCTATTCAATGATGCTCAGGTGTTTTTTGGCAGCATCATCCCGATGTTCCAGATCAAGGCAAATGCCAGCTGGCTTCAAGTGACCGGCTACGAGTTCATGTGGGCCATCAACAGTACTAAGGATGGACTGAACACTATAAAAGAGGAACTGCGTCCCTTGAGACTTATGGTAATGCAGCATAGGTATATTCTCAACATGCTAACAGCCATGGAAGGTGGGGTATGCCACAAAATTGGGAGTTCGTGCTGTACATTCGTGCCTGCCAACGATGAAGAAAATGGCTCCGTCTCTAAGGCCATTGAGGACTTGACCAAATTAGAAAAGAAAATGATTGCTGAAGGAGGTACCAGGGCAGACATAGCCACTGATTGGTTGAACTTTAGCTGGATGCCTTCATGGGTGTCTGCCCTTCTAAAAATTCTATTACACCAGTTTTTGGTGTGCTGTTGCTCCTCTGTTGCGCCATACAGGTGTTCTGTCACTGTGCAATCAATCCTGGTAGTAAATTAGTAGGTATGAACTACGCAGGAACAGGAAGCTTCAGAAAGCCTATACACAAGAAGAAGGGTAGAACAGGGAATGGGGACAATTTAGCACTCCTAGATGTTGTAGAGCTAACAACGCCAGGAACACACTTACTGCACCCCACTACCATTACCCAGTGCCAGGTTAACTTCCCCCAACTCACCACAAGTAAATACCAACTAAGAGAAGATCTAAACTTAGATATGCCATCACCTACACCCTATGCATCCCTTGTTGACATACCTGAAGGAGAGTATATAGAGTTAAGGAAGCCGCAGGAGAGCTAATGTACCTATGTGGTTGACACCCCTTGTATGCCTCAACTGGGAGAAGGTCCTACAAAGTATGCTGTAAGCGTTTTGTTCAAGAATGAACAAGAGGAGGGAAATAAAGCAGGGTCTAGTTTTACCATATAGTGTTCCAGGCCCATTCTGTCTACATCTGAAGCATGAGAGCATAAAATGTCCCTGCCAGCCCATAAGACAGGGTCATGCTAAATTGTCTACACTGCCTTGAGAATCCACAGAGGCAGTAGGCCTCATGCCTTCTGTAACCTTAGATGTATCTCTCCTGTAAAGGCCACTCACCTCAGGTCACTGCCTTCCTGGTAAACAAGTCCCCGAGCCCCTGTCCTCTGCGTGCACATCTTACTGTGCATCACGATCATGAAGAAATAACAGGATGCATCTGTCATCTAGAAGAACAAGATGGGCTAAGAGTAGAAGTAGGGGCTAACCGCAACCTTCCGCAACTTCTCACCTGATATTTTGCTAGCTTTGGAAACTAAGACAGCGACATGGCTCAAAAATAAACTATAACCTTTTGATAAACTTTGTACCTTTCTGTAAGTTCTGCGCTCTTAATTTTCGAGAAGTGATGCAAATTGTTTTAGATAAAATGTCCAGTTTTTGTTATGTTATGCGGTCAAACACCTGCTAATGTTTTGATTCTGCGGTCACCAGTTCCTCATTAAAACTGTATAAAAGGACTGTCCACTGACCAGCTCATTGATCATCTCATACAGTGTAATCCACGATGAGGTGCTCCCAGCTAGCTGATTGATTTATTGATTGATTTAGCATTAGATAAGATAGCACTTTCAGTGTTCGTTCCTGTGGGCAAAAAACACCCTCTAACAGTCTCAACTAATAATTTGTTTTTTAAAACTCTATCACAAAGACATTGTAACCAGTTAAGCAAAGCAGGTTGACTGCCATGTTTCTCTTTGTTGCCAAAGTCTACATTTTAAAATATCTTATGGGGTTAAGGCACCTGCAGAGATCTTTGTTTGACCAGTAAATCTCAAGGAAAAATAATAATGGTAATATAACTCCGGAGGTTAACGCTTTTGCTGGAGAGTTATGTGTTTTGTATAGTCCCAGATTTGAATCAAAGTAGTGCAAAAGGCTAATGTGTGTCCTGCAAAGCACATCATGTAACATGAAGATGACATATTTTTATTTTATGTAGATAGGTAAGTGGGTTACTACTTTTAACACGGAGATCCTTTTGTTACTTGCAGTTCACAAATTTTAATCCTTCTAAAATAGCACAGTGAGCTATGAAGGACATGTGACTCCTACACCTTGTACCCTCAATGTTTTATATAACACATCTTGTACATTGATTTGCACGTTTACAAGGTTTATTGTTAATGTATAATGTATATGTTATGTAAAGCGCTCTGGCGCCCTGCATTGGGATAAGTATTGCTAAAAAAGAAATAAAATAGTGGTATTTAAATTGCTCTGTGTGTAAATACTGGGACAGACTACCACATCTGACATTCTTACAGTGCATGCATATCTCCTTTTTTTTAAATTTGTTTTTAATTTTTTTTAAACATTTCACAGTGAAACATTACATACTAACAGTGCACAATATTATCTGCAAAAAGTAATGTCACGACTCAACATGGAGTACATAGGTATTAAGCATCTCTATACGGGAGGAAGGAGCTATCTTAATACATAATATCGTACATCCAATTGAATACATAATCTGTATAATATTTGGTTTGTCACAAGAAAACACATCCTCCTCATCCAAGTCAACATATACCATTAGTCACAGGATCCCACACAACTATCTATGTATGTGAAATCCTAATTGTCCCCATCCGAATCCCTCGCTTCCTTCCCGATAATCCCCAGAAACTCTTAGGACGACTTTGGGGGGGGGGTGATAATTCGTTATACAGTTCAGACTGCGTGTTGCAATATAACATATCTTTTGTCCATTCTGTTATTGTTGGAACAGGCCCACAAACCCATTGCATTGCTATTCTACATTTAGCCAGGAGCAACCCCATCGCCATTAATCTTCTGACATCCCTCTCCAGCGCTCCAGTGTAGCCCAACAAAGCCAGCAGGGGATCTGAAGCCAGCGAGAGACCTGTGATTTAGTTTAACACATGAAATATTTGACACCAGAAATCTGCGATCTGCGGGTAGAGCCAAGCAACATGCAGAAATCCCGCCGAGTCCTCCCCTCTCCGATCACAACGAGCTGTGTCTTTCAGGCCGTATCGGAGCAGTCTCTCCGGAGTGTAATATACTCTGTTGAGGAATTTAAAATGTATGAGTCTGTGCCTTCAGTTTAGTGAGATCTTCTGAGTGACCTCGCAGCAATACTTCCATTTAACATCATCTATAGCTACTCCTAGATCGGTTTTCCAATCCAACCTGGCTTTGCTATACTGAGTTCTCCCGAATTCTTGCGACATATCATATATGTTAGATACTAACTTATTGGGGGATTTAGAACGCAAGAGAAAAGAGAGGAAAAGTAACTCAGGAGGTTCCTGAAGGTCGTCGCCTAGCAGAGCCTGCAGTGCATGCCATACCCTGAAGAAATGGAACTGTGAGAGTGGGGTTAAATCGTGTCCCTCTACTGTTACCTCGGCCCACGTATGGGCCTTGCCCTCCGAAAATAAATCACCCATGGTAGAGATGTTGAGTGACCGTAAAGCCCGTGCCACCTCTCTATCTACACTCATTGGCAGCCAGTGGCACCATTCCACTGGCAACAGGGGGGAATATAAAAGTGCGCCAGCCTGCCTCTTCAATAAGTCGAGCCATGCATGCACTGTCGAATTGACAGAGTCTAGTATGCCATTATGTCTTATAGGATTGCGAGGGAGCGGGTCTGGTTCGACCGCCACTTGTTCTATATGCAGATGAGGAAGATTCTGCGGGCCATGGATCCAGTAATATGCACGTGAGCACTGAGCTACTCTATAATACAACTCTAAATCCGGAGCTTCTAGGCCACCCATAGAATAGGGTGTATTAGAATGTCCCATTTGACCCGCGGCTGCTTGCCAGCCCATGCCAATGTCACCATTAGAGAGCGTATAATCTGAAAAGTGTGTTTCGGAAGAACCATCGGGATATTTAAGAAGAGAAATAAAAATCTGGGCAAGACCACCATCTTCATCAAGGAGATACGACCCATTAGGGACAAAGGGAGGCAAATCCAGCGGTCAATATCTTCCTCAAGTCCGACAATAGCTTTGCCATAATTCTCACTGAGCACCAGTTCTGAGTTCGTATGGACCTGTACACCTAAATAACGCACCGGGTCAGTAGATCACTGCAGAGGGAAGTCCAGTGCAACCGGTGTCGTGGCCGCTGTCAAAGGAAATACAATAGATTTAGTCCAATTAATTCTTAAACCAGAGACTCCTCCAAACTTCATCACTTCATTAATTAGCGGTGTTAGGTTAGACCCCGGTTCTCTTACATATAGCAGCATATCGTACCCGTACGCCGACACTATAAGATTGTAGGTCGGGAAGCGGATCCCTCTGTGTCCGTGATACTATCTTAATGGGCACGCCCATTTCTAGCTCCTCCTACTCCCACGATACCATCCATCCCTGAAACCTTCCAGTGCGAGGAAGTTAATGGTCTTTCAGTTTACTACCTGAACACTCGGTCCATGGTGAAGCATCAACTTGAAATCTTTCAACTTCTACAGGCAGAAAGACCTGACTTACTCCTCCTTACAGAAACATGGCTCACTGAAGATTCTGCCCCTGATATCTTAGTGGCAGTACCAGACAATTATTACATCTTGCAAACTAATCGGTTTTCGGGGAAAGTGGGAGGGGGAGTTGCTGCTATTATTAATAAGGACTATCAATTTAAGCCACTAAGGGTTACTGGCCCTACCTCTGTTGATGGTTTAGTCTTCAGACTTGAATCTCCCCAATCGTCCCTTACCTGTGTCCTTTTGTACAGACCTCCATATTATATGCCTACTTTTTCACAGTCATTGGGCGAAATGATCTCTCATCTAGCTATCGATCATGCCAGACTTCTTATTATTGGTGACTTTAATTATTGGCCCAATGACGAACAGGAGAGCACCAGTTCAATTGAACTGAGAGATCTCCTTTCTGGAATGAACTGTATTCAACATGTGTGTGAAGCTACTCACATAAAAGGACACACGTTGGACCAAGTCTGGACAGCTAACCTGAAGATTTCGACCCTTCAGGTCTCTCCTTGTACTTGGTCGGATCATTTTTCCATTGCCTTCACCATTTTTGAGGTGTGCCCCACTAAAACCCAGCTACCTAAGAATAAGTTGTTTAGAAGCTGGAGAAGTGCTAACATTGATCACCTCTGTTCACTTCTAACTACTTCAGCCCCGTCTTTGTTGGAGCCATTTCAAACTCAGGTAGAGAGTATTAAAACTTGGCTCGAATCCGCTTGTGATTGTGTTGCTCCTTTGAAGACCATTAAAACTGTGAGATCTCATGATGCGCAACGATGGTTTTCAGATGACCTCAAAACTAAGAAGCTGGCGTTGCGTCAAGCTGAACGTAGGTGGAGACACCAGTATTGTGAAGAAGGAAAGACAATATACTCTACTCTATTGAAAGAATACAAGAAGTCTATTACTCAAACTAAGGCAGACTACTTCTCGAATAGGATTCTTAACTCAACAAATAAATCTAAAGAAATCTTTTCTATAGTAAATGAGCTGTCTGCATTAGACAGAGTTACGCCTAACTCAGCCCCTTCTCAGTCCCTGTGTGATTCTCTTAACCTATTTTTTTTGGAGAAAATTGTGGCAATCAAGGCCAGTATTCCTACTCCCATTTCTCCTATAGTTGCCTTTGATACCGATAAGTGTCCATTTCAACTGGCTCAGATTCCCTTCATCTCTTATGAGATCTTTTTGGGTCTGTTAAAAAAGGTCGGATCAGGCTCCCCGACTGACTGTTGCCCCCCTCATGTTTTTCAGGAAATCTTTGCCAGATGTCCAGACCCCCCACTTTTGTTTCTTAATAACTCACTTAAGTTTGGTATAGTACCCAACCTCTTTAAAAGCGCGGAAATTATCCCCATTTTAAAGAAACCGGGTGTGGACCCTTCCATTCTTAGCAACTACCGCCCCATTTCATTGCTACCCTACCTTGGAAAGGTCTTAGAAGCTCATGTATCAAACCAACTGAGTTCTTTTGTTGAACGGTCTCATGTCCTGGACCCTCACCAGGCGGGGTTCCGACCCGCCCATTCTACCGAGTCAGTCATTCTGACAGTCCTGGACGAACTCAGAGGGGGGGCAGATAGAGGCCTCACCCAGGCCTTGGTACTCCTGGACCTGTCTGCAGCATTTGACACGGTCGACCATAATATTCTGATCGATCGTGTCAACAAGGCCGGGATCCAGGGCCTGGCTCTGAAGTGGCTTTCTTCCTTCCTCAGAGACCGGTTCCAAGCGGTGCGTCTTGGTAATTTCTCCTCTACCAAGATAGAACTGACTTGTGGGGTTCCCCAGGGCTCTTCTCTTTCCCCGCTCCTTTTTAACTTGTACCTATTCCCTTTAATCTCTTCCTTGAGAGAAAGGAAAGTGGGAATATACAATTATGCGGATGACCTTCAATTGGTTTTCGACATCAATCTTTCATCCTCCTCTGGGTCCCATTTTCAAGACACAATGATTTTTATAAGCAATTGGATGAATGACAACCAATTGAAGCTTAACCCTGACAAAACTGAGCTTATCCTCACTGGAGGGTTTTCCAACCCATGGAATTCCAACTTTTGGCCATCTACCCTTGGTAGTCCCCCTCCACCGGACAGCTCAGTTAAAAGCCTAGGCATAGTGATAAGCAACGATCTGAGCATGAAAGCTCAGATCAGCGCCGTTGTCTCCGCTGGTTTCTTCCAACTTCGGAGAATAAAGAAGATCAGTAAGTTCTTGTCCAGGGAAGCCTTGATTTTAGTTGTTCTGGCATTGGTCATCTCCCGCTTGGACTATGCTAACTCACTCTATGTCGGCATTCCGGCATACCAATTAAAACGCCTTCAGCTGGTCCAGAATCAAGCTGCCAGACTGATTTTTGCGCAACCTAAATGGCATCATGTTAAGCCACTGATGAAAAGCCTTCATTGGCTTCCAGTGGCCAAGCGCAGTGCATTCAAGTTAGGATGTACTGTTTTTAAAGCCCTTCATGGCAACAGCCCAGCCTTCATTGCTTCTAAGATTTCTCGCTATGTCCCCTCTCGCAATCTACGTTCCTCCCATCAGAATCTTTTGGTCACTCCTATTTTTAAACGTAAGAAACACGGAGGGTCCAGATTTATGGTCTTAGCCCCTCTGTTCTGGAACTCGCTCCCTATGGAGATGAGGTCTCTGACCTCTCTCACTCTATTCAGGAAACAGCTAAAGACCTGGTTGTTCGCACAGGCATATGGAACTTAAGCCATCCACTCCTGATGCCACCTTTTCACTCCCCCCAGCGCCAAGAAACCTTTGGTGAACGTCCGCTTGATAAATGCTTTTAACATAACATAACATAACGCCAATGGCTCCGCAACAATGGCATACAACAGCGGGGACAATGGGCAGCCCTGTCGCGTGCCCCTCGATATCTTAATAGGCAATGTAACCACGCCGCCAGCTTTTACCCTATCGACTGGTCTATTAAAGAGCATTGACACCAGCTTAATAAAAACCTCCCCCACTCCCATTCGTCATAATACCTGCTTCATAAAGGCCCATTCCACAGAATCAACCGCTTTCTCAGCGTCCAAGAAAACTACAGCAGCTTTAATCTCGGGCCTTACATGCTGGATAGTGCCAAACACAGTTCTCAAATTATATGACAAGGTGCATCCCGGGACAAATCCCACCTGCTCCGGCACCACCAAGATCGGGATGAAAGGAGCCAGTCTATTTGCTAGGACTTTGGCAAATATTTTGGTATCATCATTCAGAAGTGATAGGGGCCTATAGGACGAGCATTCAGTAGGGGGCTTCCCCGGCTTCAATAATGTAATTATTAAGGCCTCCCTCATCGACTGGGGCATCTCACCTGTCTCCCCCATCTCTTCAAATAAAGTGCACAGATGCGGAATCAGCCGATCTTTATAAGTTTTATAAAAGCAGACAGTGAGCCCATCTTGCCCCGGGGCGCTCCCATCACGCACTGCGCTAAGTGCAGTCAGTATTTCGGTGAGGTCTAGCGGTCTCATGAGAAACTCCCTACGCCCGTTGGTGAACCATGGGAGTTGTATATGTTCCAGGTATTCCTGAATGGCAGTTTCATCTGTCACCACTTTGGAGCTGTAGAGGCCTGAATAGTACCTGCTGAACCTATTGGCTATCTCTGTTGGGTCTCTCAGCAACTCGCCGCCTGAATCCCGTAGCTCAGTAACTAGGCCAGATTCTCTTTGGCGGCGCGCTAGTGCAGCAAGCACTGAGCCCGGTCTCTCCCCTTCCCCATAGGTTTTGGCTATCACATATTTACCCATATGCTTTAGCTCACTGTCCGCAACCTCATGGTACTCTTCAGGTGCTTTCTTTAATGCCTCAGAGGTTTGGGCGTCCTCCCTAGCAAGAGCTTCTTGTTCCAATCTACCTAGTTGACTCTTGAGCAATGACAATCTGCTTCTGATTGAGCGAAGGACCCCTGAATGCTTGGAAATGGCTACCCCTCTGATGTACACTCTGAATGTTTACCACACTGTGGAAAAGTGTTCAACCGAGCCAATATTGGTATTGAAGAATTCCTCTATGGCTGTAAATGTAAGTCCGTTTTTATATAGCACAGCTACTCACCCTTACGGGTCTCAAGGCGCTGGGGGCCGTAGTGGAAATTAAGTGAGCTATTGCCCAGAGTCACATGGTGCTGAGCTGAGCTGCCGCCGGAGCCGGGGATCGAACCGTGAACCCTGTGCTCCGAAGTCAGCTGCCCTGGCCGCTGCACCACACCTCTCCACTGTGTCCAGCTCTGCCTTGAATACTGTGTCTAAGAGAGAATACGGAGGAAACCTCCAAGTAAAAGGAGCAGGTCCTACGGGAGGAGCCTCCACATCCAGCATTATAGGGGAGTGGTCAGAGAATGAACGCGGCAACAGGGTGCAGTACCGCACCTGGGGAAGTAGGGACCCTGAGATCAGCCAATAATAAATTCTAGTATGTATATCATGTGGGGCTGAGTAGTGCGTGTACCCTCCTGCACTGGGAGATCTGGCACGCCAGACATCCACTAGATCTAACTGCGTGGCGATATCACATATGGTCCTAGCCGCCGCTGAGGGGCACCGGGGCGGACCCCCAAAGCGATGCTACCGCAGATCTAACACACAATTGAGATCGCCCTCCCCCATAGTTGTGGCAGTGTGGTGTCCCTACGCAGTCGTGCGAATAGTGAATTGTAAAACTGTGGATCATCGTAGTTGGGGCCGTAAATGTTAACCACCAGTAAATCTAGTCCTTTACCATAACACCTAGAGAGTGCGAATCTGCCATTAGGTTCAACCTCCCGTGCCTCCAGCGAGATCCCTGATCTGGGGTTAACACAAGTGAGCACTCTCCTGGCCTGTGAAGTGAACCCTGCAGCCTCAAAATTGCCGAGAAGTCTCTTGGGAGTGAGCATGTTACTACTAGGGGATAAGTGAGTCTCTTGGAGCAACGCCACATCTACTTCATGCCTCTTAAGGTATGCAACAATTTTGCGCAGCTTCCGGAAATCATTTATACCCCTCACATTCCAGGTGAAAAATCAGATTCTACTACTGGCAGTATATTATCTTGTGTTGCGACATTTAGGCTTTCCTAATATAAATTTAGCCCCTCCCTCCGTTAGTATCGATTTAAAAGTGTGAGTCTTGCACTTTGTATGTGAATATACTGTGAATCCTAAACATAAAACATACCCACCACTGCCCACGCTATGCCATCCCCAACTGGGCATAGACGATACACAGATCTCCCTCCCATGCCTGACTATTGCTTCCATTAATACTATAACAATCAAACAAAAAGACTGGCATTTCGCCATACAGTGATTAACACTTAGGGGCGGATGTTACCGGCAAACCCTCTTAATGTACCAGAGCATCCTCGCCGCCCATCTATCATATATCGACCTCCGAAGGAAAGTGCCGCATCATAGAAACCCGGTGGATCCATATAATCTAGAGCTTGCTTCCAGTAAGAGTACAACATGTAATGGAGTGAGACTAGCACATATTGATATAGGCATTTGTTACAAACTACTATTCCATAATTAGTAAAGATTCTGCTGGCTCCTACAGTACTGGTCCTACCAGACCTAGAGTCATGATAGTACTTTGTTAGCTAGCTAACCAACATTGATTGTGAGTCTTATTGAGCTTGCCTGAGACCAGAGGAAAGGGTCAGCATTTAGTTCAGCTTAATCGTTTTTGTCTAGGTCTCCATGAGGTCCGTCGGCTCGTTCTGCTGTGTCAGGCAGTTGTTTTTGTGTTCCTGGCTTGCCCAGATCCTTGAGAGCCTTCTGTAGCAACTTGGGATCCGTGAAGATCCTTGCTCTGCCGTTCATCATGACTCTCAATTTGGCTGGGTATAACATGGCGTACTCCAGATTTTGTTCCCTTAGCTTCCGTTTAATGGGTGCAAACTGACACCATGCCCCCTGCACCTTCATAGTGAAATCTGGGAACAGCGAGAGCCTTTTCCAGAGCAGAGTCCCTGTCCCTATAATTTAGCAGTTTGGCTATCACAGGTCTAGGGGGGGCCCCGGGAGGAGGTTTGAGGCCCAAAGAGCGGTGTGCACGCTCTACAATGAACATTCCAGAAAAAGTGTCTCGCCCAAGCAGCGGCACCAGCAGCTTCTCCACGAACGCCTCCATGTTGTCTGTAGCCGTGGATTCGGGCAGGCCGACAATGCGTATGTTGCTACACCTGGACCTAGCTTCTAGGTCCTCAGCTTTGTCCTGAAGTACCGTCAAGAGCCACCCCATTTTCTTCTGGGCATTGTCTGTTTCTGTTTGGGCTTCCTCCACCTCAGAAACGCGGCGCTCCGTCATGTCCAGGCATTCTGCGTGCTTGTCGAGCCGCTCGGACATGCGGTCCATTCTGTAGGATAGTGAATCAATCTTGCCGATAATTGTGGTGAGGCTCTTCTGCATTGCTGTCATTATTTGCCGTATATCTCCGCTTGGATCCTCGGCATCCTCCCCCTGCCCTGATGCTGCTGCTTCAGCGATATCCTCCCTGTGCCTTGACTTGCGCTGCTCAAATTGCAGCTTGGGTTGAGTCTTGTCCACTTTACCCATTATGGCGCAGTATCCCGCCGTCTCGCTCTCAGCAATATGTTATAGGAGCTTGGAAGACTCCACTTGTGGCAACGACTATGCGCTTCTGATCCTGACTTTCCCACTTGAAAGGCGAAAGCTCACTGTCCCGCAGAGCGCTCACCCCTCTCTAAGCTCTACGTTTATGAAGTCCCGAGAGATTGCTGCTCTGCGCTGTGATGAGGATATATATCCTTCCAGTGGAGCTCTTAGTGAAGCGCCTGACACGGGCTAGATTGCCAAAGGCACAGAGATCGCGCTAGCCCCTCGAGGATATTACAGGCTTTGTCCTTTCTTGTGATGCAGGGAGGGCACCGCAGACCGCGCACGATTGTCTTGCTCAGGGCCATCGCCGACACTCAGCCCAGACGACAATCAGTGATCCTATTGCCCAAACGTACCCGAGAGCCAGTCTCTCAAGTGCCTCATCCCACTAGTGCAGCCGATGCCCGAGCGGCTCACCTCTGTATGGGATGTCTCGGTAGGCCGCAGCCACAGCGAAGCGCTCGGCCCCGCTTTCAACAGGCCAACGGGGGGCCCTCGCCACCCTCCTCGCTTGCTGCATCATCCCCCAAAAGTCCGTCAGAACGGGGGGTCCACCTCCGGCCGTTCAGGATCGCAAGCCGGGCTACTCCGCTGAGTCGAGACGGTCCGCACTCTCGTTTCAGGGCTCACCACCGTCTCGCAGTCTCTGATTGTCCGGTCATACGGTAGGCCGCTTCACGCCACACCTCAGCGCCAGGCCGGAAACAGCGCCTACTCAGATCAGGGTGCCGATAAGTCCGCCGGGATCACCGAACATATCAATGGCAATCGCTTTTCATGCGCTTTATCTGGCGATATCGTTGTGTGACATTCCCCTCCAAAGGAAGCGGATTCACGACGGATAGTTAAGACGGCAATCCATTGCTTTTTTGCCCAGCACGCCACTCCTGTTAGGACAGTCCAGTTCAAACTGCAAAGCCTGGTCCTCCCTGGACCGGAAACAAGCATCCTGGGACCGGTTTCAGGGTATCACCCCATATCAGCCAGGCTAGCTTGAATCCAGTGGCGCAGTGAGCATGGGACCCACGTCTGGGCATACCCTTCCCACTAAGGGCCACAAAAGCAAAAAGAACAGATGATGGACGGAATGCTGAACAATGCAAACATTGACCCCCAGTCAACATATCTAGGTTTAATCCATTGTCTTTTTGCCGAGCACGCCACCCCAGTTAGGACCCAGCCAGATGCAAATCAGTCTTGACTCTACTCCCCATGGGAACAGTCCAGCCCGAACTGCCAGGCCAGGTCCTCCCTGGACTGGAAACAAGCATCCTGGGACTGGTTTTGGGGTGTCACCCCTCATCAGCCAGGCTAGCTTGACTCCAGTGGCATGGAGAGCACGGAACCCACGTCTGTGCATACCCGTCCCACTTGGGGTGACAAATGCAAAAAGAAAAAATTGATGGACAACAAGAGAATTGTGTGAGTGAGTAAATATACTTGAGTACTGTGGGAGAAAGTAGAGTAAGAGAGGGAGGTGTAAGGAAAACATGTGTGTGGATTGGAGGTTAAGAGTAGCTGGTAAAAAGAGAGATGAAGGTAAAATAAGGTTAGAGCAGAGAGTAATAGAAAAAAGGAAAACAGAGATAAGGAAACATACCAGTGAGTGATATACGGCGGGTTGAGCCAGAGTGGAAAGAGGGAGAGAAACATCTGAACAAAACCTGTTAAGCACTAGTCTTCTTGCCTTGCCCCTTTTATGCTCTGACAAGGGAAGGTCTCTATAAAAATAAAGGGTTTCAAACTGTCAGATCTAAGGTTCAATGAAAAGTGTGCATTTGTGTGGATCTCTATAACATAATATTTTGCACTGCTGCAAGTCACGTTTGAGGTACATTGATACCGCAGAGCTGTATGTGGGTCCTGGTAATATGGACTGATAGTTTCATCATAGATTACCTTTAAAAAACAGTTTTGGGAATATCATACCGTCATCCCAAACCAGTGGCATAATATAGTCAGTGTACCTCTAGTCTGACCTGCAAAATGTACTTCTATCCCAGTAACAGGAAATTCACAGGCTTGACCTGCACCCTGAACTGATATCCTAGTAAAGACAAATGTACAAGGCCCATATCTCACATCTCTATAGTGACCTGCAACAGTATCAAAAGCCAGCTGTCTGTTTTAAGAACTGACATCAGTTTGTTCGCAAGGGCACTTCCAGGTCACATAGATCCCAATCATCTGTGGAGTCCCCAAAGGCTCCATACTGTCTCCTGCCATCTTCGACCTTTACTTGAAAGTCTCCTCTGGTTCAGACATCCAGTGCTTGAAACACTGCTTGCACATCATTGGGCCTTGATGTTTAGCACTATCTGGAGCTCAACCCAACCAAGACAGAATTCCTGTTATGTGCCAAGAGTAATAAACAAGATACAGTACAAATTCAGCTCAGTGACATGAACCCTGATGGTTTTGAACCCCAACCTTCACACTTTGATTTGCCCTGGACACCAACTTCACATGCAAGGAGCACATTGCCAAAAAAACAAAGATGGCCTTGTACCAGCTCTCTCTGCTAAAGAAAGTCAAACCTTTTCTTCCAGTAAGCGACTTCAGAACTGCATTTCAAGCCCTTGTGTCTTCACATCCAGATGGTGGATGGTGGTAATGCCTTACTTCATGGCCTTCCAGACTCCACATTGGCACACCTTAGTGGACTGAAGAAATATGATCACTTCTCCCCATACTGATGGACCTCCCTTGGCCACCCTGCCGGCTCACACCATCTTCAAAACCAGCTGCATCATTCATAAAGCTGTCACGACCAGCACCTCCTCTCTGCTTACAGACAATCTCATCATCTCTGGTGGATCTTGGGTCACCCGCAGCCAGGACACCATCAGACTGCAGACTAAGAAGTGTAAACAAGAAAAAACAAGACAGTAGGTCTTTTCCATCTATCCAACCAGGAAACGGAAAAACATCCCTGTAACCATCAGGACCGGCCCAACACTGCTCCAATTTAGGAAAGAGTTGTAGACTCGCCTCTACAACACATCCATTAACTGTCCACAGCCCAGATTACTCTCCTCTTGTTGAATTTATGCTTGCTTTTGACCACACACAGAGCTCTGCTACTTTTTATCTAGGTTTGAGCCATCGAAAAGCCATATACATTCATGCATACATGCATACATACATACATATAATAAGCAAATAGGTTCCCGGTCTTTGTCTTTTTTCTGGCACTCTTCTGTTTTAGTCAGTTTCTTTCTCTTTGGCACTAACTCCCCACCGTCTTCCATATTTATGACTTGATCCGCTACTTTCAGCCACTAGTTCCCCCTTAAGTTTGTCCTTTTTGTCACTCTGTGTCGACAGCTCTGTTTCATCTCTGTTAATATTTCCCTTCACTAACATGAGTCCACTTAAGAATGAGGATAGGTGGTCGACCTTCAGTTTGACGGGGGGAAACATGGCGGCTGGCTAACGTCCGTCGCGTGACCTCGCAAACCCGGAGAGAGAGAATCACAGTAATGGAAGGATTCGGCGGACCTCGACGGATTCAAACCTGCATGGTTTGAAATCTCTACAAATCGGCATTTCGACTGAATTTTTTTTTTTTTTTTTTATTTGTTAAAAACGAAACGAGACTTACTACATATGGGTGTAGACTTTGAGTCTCGCATCGGAGGAGTCTGGAGTAGAGCGGCGGCCCGCTGGAGGGAGACGCGGGCTGCCTCACTTCTGGTCGGATTCCGGGTGAGAGGAGGCAGCGTCAGCATCGGACGTGGCAAGCGGCCAGGAGAGATACGTCGGGACGGCTGCTGGGACGATAGCGACAGCAAGGAGGAAGATCAGGAGAGCAGCCAGTTGATACTGGGAGAGAGTGGAGGCCCTGCAGAGGTCTGGAAACAGATGGATGTGCCCCCTGTATTGAGGTATCAATTGTGCCGGATGGTAGGCTGCAAGTGAGAGGAGAGAGTGTATCTCCTGATACGGCCATTGAGGTAGGCAAGTGCTTACAGGGGGAGTTTATGGACTACAGGGGGTGACATACAGGGTGGATCTAGCAGCCGCAAATTTAACTAACGAACGTATACTCGGGGAAGATCCACCTGTGGAAAGAGTCTCCAGAGTTTTTGGAGCAGGAGAGAGTATTGGACGAGATGTGATAACTTCACAAAGTAAAAACAGGTATCTCTTGCGCTCCCTTCCGGAGTCAGCTCGAAGAGGAGGAGGACAAGTTAACGGGAAGGGTGAAAGTCAGGAAATCTTGGTTCCAGCCCCGGTCACAACAAAGAAAAAAGGGGTAAAATCAGGAGGAAAACCTAAAAGGTGTGGCCCTAGGGCGACACGGAATTCAACAAAACCCCTTCCATCTTTACGCTCCTACTTTAAGATAATGGAGCAGATTGCAGCACCATCTGGGGAGGGGGAAAGAGGGCAATATCTACTGCCCCAATACAATTGGAAAATAGATTTTCTGCTTTAGCAGAAAAGCAGGACAAGGAGGGACAGGGGAAAATAGGATTGAGAGGGAAGAGGTGGAAGAAGAAGTAGAAATAGAGTATCATTCCAGCGCTACATCGTCTGATACCCATGGGGCATCCTCTTTTCCCCTCACTCAAAGAAGTAGTATAAGAAATGAGAGCTTGAGAGATCCTGAGAATCAGCAACCCCCAAACGCAGGCATGGTTTTAGTTGAAGATGTCGAGATATGTGTCCCGATAGGGATTACCCCTCAACTAAGGTCAGTCGATGGAGAGGTGGTGGAAGGGGCAGTAGGAGGGATAGAGTCTCAGGTAGAAATAATGTTTCGGAGTCTAAGATTAGATATTTTGAAAAAATTTGAGATCTCGGAAAACAACCAGAAAGGAATCCAGGATAAATGCGAGACTCTAGAAGGAAAAATAGATGGTATAGCACAACGGACTGGCATACTGGAAGGGGAACTGAAGGAGCTTTCGGAGGTAGTAACTCAAAATTCAGGAGAACTAGAAAAACTTAAAAGACAGAATAGAGTATTGGAGGAAGACATGGAGAGGCTAGAGATGCAGGCAAGACGTAATAATCTAAGACTTCTTCAGGTACCAGAAGGCTCTGAGAAGGGAGACATTAAAGCATATATCTGTAAACTATTAAGAGAAGGGGTCTTGAGAGATAGACCGGACATAGAATTGGAGAATGAGATCCAAAGAGTCCATAGGGACCCGTTCAGATTGAACTCAGCAAGGAAGGCACCGAGAAGAATCCTGATTAATTTTCAAACATATGCAGTGAAGGAATTGGTGCTGGGAAGAGCTTTGAAAGAGGGAGTACAAAAATATGAAGGGTTTAGTTATCAAATAAGGTCGGATCTGGGCAGGAGAACTGCACAGAGACAGTGGGAGCTGGGATCCCGAATGAGTGAGCTTCGTAGTAAGGGTGCCCAGGTGCAGATGAGATTCCCTGCATTGCTGAAAATAATGTGGCGTAACAAGATGTATAATTTTCAAACTCCAGAGGAAGTGGATCTTTTTTTGGTACAGATGGAGGGTTGAGTATTTTTGAGTATCTCTTTTTGGATATATCTAGATATAGTTGTGTTATAATGGGATAGTAGATAGTAGGTCACGTAGAAATTGTAAAATAAAAAAAAACTAAAAAAAAAACTAAATGTACACACACAGGATGATATAAAGGGGTTATGTAGACGCCGTTTTTATTTTTATTTTGTATTTAGAATTTTTTTCTCTCCGGGGGTGGGGGGGTCACAAAGGGCAGAATACAGTGCCCAGGGAGTAAAAGGGGGTTTCCGGGGGGAGGGAGGGCACAGGGTGAGGGGAGTATAGGGGTAAAAAGAAAAAAAATGTCCTTAAAATGCTGAACTCAAAAGGGGAAATGAATAAGCAAAGTAGGGTAAAGGATTCAGGCAGAAGGAGTCGGAAAGATGTGGGGAACTGTGGGGAAAGTAGAAAAATAGTAGAGGATGGATAATCATAAAAAAATATGTTTTTTGACATGGAACGTAAACGGTCTAAGGGGCCGAAAAAAGACATGTAGGGTGCTAGAATTTTTAAAGCAAAGGGATGTACAAATCATTCTCCTACAAGAGACCCATCTAGAGAGGGAGGAGTGTAGACAGCTTTTTAGTAAAGCGCGTTGGGCCCAAGAGGTTCTGTGTTCAGATCAAAGGGGAAGTTCAAGGGGTGTGGCTATTATTATAAGGAAAAATTACGGAATTCGAGTATTGAAATATGAGACAGATACTACAGGGAGATGGTTAGCAGCAACAATATTAATACAAGATAAGCCCCTGGTGTGTGCTGTGTACTATGGGCCGAATGAGGACAATCAGGACCCTTTAGCAAAGTTGGAAATCTGTCTGTTAGAAACAGAAGCACCTATAATCCTGGGAGGAGATTTTAATTTAGTTCTTAATAAGGAACTAGATAGAACGTCACGTGTGAAGTATGTTACCCCACCAAAAGCTTTTGCCAGATTAAAAAGCATGATACAAGAATTTAATTTGGTAGACATTTGGCGTATTAAGAACAAGGAATTACGGGATTTTACTTACTATAGCAAAAAATATAGACATCATTCCCGCATTGACTTCTTTCTTGTAGACCAAGTTTTATATACGGATATAGAAACTGTATTACATATTCCAGCAGTTTTATCTGATCATTCCGGAGTGGTAATGTCTGTGGATTTCCATCAAAAGCAAGGGTCAAGAAGGTGGACGTTGGATAGGACCCTATTATTAGATGAAATGGTAATTAGAGAATTGGGAAAGAAAACTGAGGAATATTTCTTAACTAATATAGGCTCTGCGAGTGAGCAACTTGTCTGGGATGCTTTTAAGGCCTATTTACGGGGAATATTGACATCTATAACCAGGGGAAAAGAAAGTTATTAAAACAGGAGGAGGAGAGTAAAATAAGGGAGATTAAGAAGAAGAGAGAGATCTACAGAAGGCCTCCTTAGATGGTGCTATGAATATATCCCTCTTGGCTAAAGATCTAGAAAATTTGCAGGCAAAATTTCAGGCGCAATTAGATAAGAAATTATCTGCTAAATGGAAGGTTAGTAAGCTTCAGCATTTTGCGTATGGGGAGAAATGTAGCTCTTTATTAGCATGGAAGGTGAAAACAGATAGAGCTAGGAACATAATAAAATGTCTGAAGAGTAGAGAGGCAGGGGAGGAGCTATGTGCAAATGAAGAAATTGGCCGGGAGGCTAGTGAGTTTATGAGTGAGCTATATAAGGAGACTGTATTTCCTAATCAAGAAAGGATTGAGAATTGGTTAGGACAGACTAGGCTCCCACAGTTGGATGAAGAGCAAAGGAGATATTTGGAAAGAGAGATAACAGAAGAGGAGGTCAGTATGCAGTGTAGAAGGATGGCGAGGGAAAAGCAGCAGGGCCAGATGGCCTTCCGGTGGAAGTATATCTTTGCATATTAGAATATATAGTACCCGCTCTAACTTCCATGTGTAATAGGCTATATTGTAGGGGAGAGAGTATCCCCACCACTTGGTCTGAAGCTACCATTACTTTAATATTAAAACCCAATAAAGATCCGCTAAAGATTGATTCGTATAGACCTATATCCCTTATAAATGCGGATTATAAGATCTATTCCGGAATTATGGCATTGAGAGTGTCTAAGGTGATAAAAGGGGTTGTACATCCGGATCAGAGAGGTTTTATCCCTGGGAGGCAACTTAATGAGCTAACCTTCCAGATGATAGGGGTAGTGGATATGGTAGAAGAAAAAAATCCCCCTGACGGTAGTGGCAGTAGATGCTGCCAAAGCATTCGATCAAGTGAATTGGCAATATTTGTGGGAGGTCTTAATCTGTTTTAATTTCCCCAAAAATTTGGTGGAGGCAGTAAAAAATCTGTATCAAAATCCCAGGGCTAAAGTGTTGATTAATGGAGACTTAACAAATTGGATCAGTATAACTAGAGGGACAAGGCAAGGCTGTCCCCTGTCTCCGCTTCTATTTAACCTATATATAGAGCCTTTCGCTAACTCAATCAGGGCAGATATTGAGATCCTTCCTTTTAATTTTAATGGGTTCGAAGTAAAACTAGGATTATATGCTGATGATCTGATTGTATATACTACAAATCCCCAGGAGGCGATACCCATTTTGATGAGAAGGGCTGAAGAATTTGGCTCACTTTCTGGGTATAGGATTAACACAGATAAAACTGAGATCATGCAATGGAATCAGAGAACAAATGTTTTAGGGATCAAAACCCAAATGAGATATTTGGGTGTGATAATCACACAAAAGTTAGAGGATATCACAAGGGTGAATTGGAAGAAAGTGAGTCAAGAGATATCAAGTTTATTGTTAAAATGGGCGAATATACCATTAACCATTTACGGCAGGGTAAATCTTATAAAAATGGTTATACTTCCGAAGGCTACCTTTCTTTTTAATTCCATTCCCTAACTTTTAGGAAAGAGGATATAGCTAAAGTACAGGGAAAAATTGGGAGTTTCATATGGGCGTCAAGGGGACCCAGGATCGCATGGAGGAAGTTGAGAGGAAAACTTGGAGTAGGAGGATTAGCATTACCCGATTTGCTTGCCTATTGTTATGCCTTCCATTTTAAAATTTTTCGTATGTTGGCAAATAAGCCCGATAGGTCATCGTTGGGCTTATTATTTTCCGCAATGCTCGGGGAGGTTAGACAGGGCCAGCACTATTTCCTTTTTAAGTATGGAGACCCGAAGTTCTTTAAAAAGGTCAGATTAAAAGTTTTAAATACTGCATTGAAAACATGGATGTAAGTCCGGAAAAAACTGCGATTCACATATTATTCTGCACGGGCACCTATTTGGGAATCTCCAGGTACCCCTGAATGCCTGAAAGATAAATTGAGCCAACCATTAAAAGCAGGGGGTATATTTCACTGGGCAGATCTAATGAAGGATAACAGGTTGGTGAGCTGGGAAACACTTAGTAACCTGACCAGGGGAAATTGACAAGGTTCAAATATTATCAATTAGGCTCCTGGTGGGAAACTCAAAAATGGACGCACGAGGAGGAAGATTCGAAGTTAGATCAGCTTGCAAGAACAGATGATTGGAAAAAGGAAATTTCCTTTTGGTATTGGTCCTTCGTGGAAGCAGAGGATACGTTTAGTACGGACATTAGAAACCTATGGGGTGAAAAATTTAGAGAGGAGGAAGCCAAGACTCTGTGGACGGATTCTTTCGATATGTTACGAGTAGTTGTAAAACCTGCCTCGCTAAAAACGAAATCATCTGTTTACTGTCCACAGAGTTTACTGGTCCCCGTGGAAGTTGTCGAAGGTTACTGGTAATCAATATTGCTGTCCAAGATGCAA
Source organism: Calotriton arnoldi (assembly GCA_963921515.1). Classification (NCBI taxonomy): domain Eukaryota; kingdom Metazoa; phylum Chordata; class Amphibia; order Caudata; family Salamandridae; genus Calotriton; species Calotriton arnoldi. The sequence continues at coordinate 219,365 of CAWUFW010016243.1, read as the reverse complement.
GCATGAAGAAGCTGATGACTTGCATATGTTTTTAGAATGCCCAAAGATTACGCAATATTGGTTGGACATATGTAATTTTCTAGGAGATGTTCGGGGAAAAAGATGAAGGTAAGCCCACATCTAATATTTTTTGGGCTTACGCAAGAAGAAGGGATGAAGAAGGAGGTGGGTTGTATGTTTACCTTCTATGTAGTAATATTGGCAAGACGCGAAATATGTATTAAGTGGAAATCTGAAAATTCACCGACCTTTGCTGAATGTTTAAAGAGTGTTATATCAGCTAGTGAATCAGATATGGCTTGTGATCCAGAAAGTAGAGACAAGATCTGGACCTTAATGTTGGGATGGAGAGAAAGGACAAGCGGGTCCAATGATTAAGCCTAATAGTGCTGGCGGTTCTGGTATCTCTAAGGGCCGTACAGGTAGAAGTGGAGATGGGACTAGAAACAGCATTTCTCTTAGAGAGTACTCCAGTTCCTCTCAGACGGTTTTCATACGGAATGTAGGGAGAGAGGAGGAGACTCAGTATGAGCATTGGCAAAATGAGGACAAAAAAAAAAAAAAAAAAGAATGAGGATATGCCAGCAGTGGCATATGCACTGTGTTTGACTGCGGTTAGAAGACACACATTGTTAGACTTGGCCGTCTCAGCAGGGTCATCCCCAAACGTTTTGCCTTCTCCCCTACTGTTTTCTGAATTTTGTTTTTGTTTAGGACTCTTGCACTTTACTACTGCCAACCAGTGCTAAAGTGCTTGTACTCTCCCCTTTAAACATGTTAAAATTGGCTTGCACCCAATTGTCAGATTTAATTTATTTATATGTCCCTAGCAGAGTGGTACTACATGTACCCTGGGCCTGCAAATTAATTGCTACTAGAGGGCGTGCAGCACATATTGTGCCACTCACTTAAGTAGCCCTATAGAACATGTCTCAGGCCTGTCATTGCAGCCTGTAGTGCAGTTTTAAACTGCCAATTTGACCTGGCAAAATAAACCTTTTGCCAAATCTGAACACCCCTTTTTAATACAGATAAGTCATCCCTATGGTAGGCCATAAACAGCCCGTAGGGCAAGATGCATTGTGGTTTAAAGGTGGTGTTAGAAATTGGATTTCTGGTTGGCACCCTATCCAAGCAGGAGCCACAATCCTAGTCAGTGTAAGTCACAAACACACCCTAAATTAACCCGTGCTCACACCCTGGTAGCTTGGCACAGAGCAGTCAGGCTTAACTTGAGAGGCAATTGTAAGATATTTGTGCAACACTTTAAACAGTAACACAGTGAAAACATCACAAAAAGACTCCACACCAGGTTAGAAAAATAGAGAATATTTTTATGAGTAAAGCAAGACTAGAACAATAGAAATCCACTAACTATAACCAGAGTTATGAATTGAAAAAAAATAAATGTAAACATAGCGCTCAAAAGCAAAAAGCGGCAACTGGGGCTATATGGTCGAATCCAAAAGTTCAGACCAACCGCGATGAAGCGCAGGTCGGATACAGGGACCAGCATTGGCCCGCTGAAAAGTACTTTTGTTGTGTCGGCGTCGAAGGTGATGTGAGGAGAAGAGGAGACGATGAGTCATGATTGACTCCTTAGGATAGAGGAGATGCGTCGGCTCGAAACTGTGCACAGGTGGAGATGCATCGGAAATGGAGGCGATGCTCCGTGCCATCAGTGATGCGATGCACTCAATCCTCGCAGCAGCGGTGACTCGTCGATGGAGATGTGATGCACTCAATCCTTGCAGCAGCAGCAGTGATGCGTCGCGTCGATGGAGATGTGCCAGTTCCGAGAGGTGCAGCAGCGTTGAGGTGTGGATTTCTGCTGGAGCAGCACTTTATCCCTACTTCCAAGGGCCCAGGACTGGATTGGCACCACTTGGCAGGGCAGGGTAAGACTCACAGATGGCAGGGACAAGGTGCAGGGTGAGTTTGAAGTCTTTGATGTTCCTGAGACTTCAAACAGGAGACAAGCCAGCAAGTCATTGGAGTCACTTTGGCTCTGGGTTGGAGAGATGCAGGTCCAGTCATTCTCACTCCGAGGCAAGAGGGCAGCAGGTCAGCACAGAAAAGCAGGAGTCCAGCAGAGTAGCAGTCCAGCAGAGTGGTAGAGTGACAGTCCTTGATGCAACACAGTAATCCTTCTTCCTGGCAGAGTATCCACAGGTCCAGAAGTGTACTGAAGTGGTGGTGTCTGAGGTCTAGTATTTATACCCAGATGTGCCTTTGAAGTGGGGGAGACTTCAAAGAGATGCCTTTGAAGTGCACAGAGCCTCAGACCTTCCTGCCTTGGCTCCAGACTCACTACAGGGGGGTATGCAGCCCTTTGTGTGGGGACAGGGCTAAGAAAATGCCAACTTTCTAAAAGTTATATACTTGAGAGTATCCATTAGATACTATTTAAAGTTTAATCAAGAGAAGAGCCAATGGAATAAATTCATAGGCTCTTGTGATTATTTCACAATTTTTCTGGGTTATTCCGTAAATGCAACAACATTCAAATCATGTCAAACATTAAGGACAACACAAACTGATGACATTTTTCAACATAGGAAATACAAAAACAATTAACAAATATGAAACAGTATTTGCAAATGTGTATAATACACTGATAAGTTGTGTATAATCAAAAGGACAATTACAGAAACACAAAGGGGTAAATAAAGCACCAGCCCATAAATCAAAAACAGCATCAAGGCGGAGTAGCAAGTCACAGCTTACTACCACTATTCATACTCCTGCCTGTATGCGCAGCTCTGGGTATCCCATGAATTTGGTTGATAGTGGCCTATGGAGGGAATGAATTAAGCCTTCTCCTAAGCCAATAGGGTTTGCTTTTCCCAGACGCTGTTGTCAACGCGTTTCCAACCCCGTCAGCAGTCAGGGGTTTTCGTCAGGACTTGGACGTGGTGTGTTCTATTAAGGAGTCAAAGAGACAAGGTGTGTGTTACTTACACCTATTACCTACACGGAGGTATATTGTTTCTCCATTGTCAAGCCAAGCACGTAATTACCTTATGTTGTGGAGATGTTCCTACTAATTCGAAAATTTCTGGCACTGGAGGTAGCGGTGGGGCCTGTGGGGGAATAATGCTGTACATAAGTATTATGTTTGCGGAGGAGGCGAAGTGTCCCTGTTATATTAGTAGTAAGAAACAACTTGCCTGCATAAATGGCTATTTTCAGTTGTGCAGGTTGGTGCATCAATTCAGTTGAAACTCCTGTTGGGGAAAATGTAAATACTTAGAGTCCCTTACAATCAACCCTGAACTGGCGCGCAGTAATTAAAGTAAAAACCACGAAAAGTTCAGTGGTCTTTGGTGAAAGTAATTATGGAAACACTCCGTGTTGCTATTAACGTTTTAATTGCAACCAGCATGTTTGTGTCTCTAAGCTTGGGGGTTAGAACTCGGGGCATTTTCACTGATGGTTTGGCTGAGCAACATAGCACAAAACGATTTATAACTTGTGTTCCAGCGTGAAAACATTTGTATTTAATTCCCTCGAGGGACAAGTTAATGAAAATACGAACGCGCATTTCTACAAAAATGTGAAGTTGAATTATTCACGGAGTGTTTATGTTAACAGGAACCGAGTGGCACATGAATGATTTATGGCTAGCACTCCAGCACGAACAACTTTTGTATTTAATTCCCTTTGGGGACAAAGTAGATGGGAATACTAACACGCATTTCCACAGAGAAGTAATGTTGAATTGTATACTCACTATTTTCACGGGCGTCTTGTTTAGGCAAAAGTTAAAACCTGGAATGGCTTTAAAAACCATTTGTAGGGAAATGAATTGTGGGAAGTGTAGTCATTAGTCAAGAAAGGTTAGTGATTGGGATGTGTGTAAGGAACATGAAAGATTTGGTTACAGCCTGGCTTTTTCAGACATCTCGTTAAGCCCTGTGTGCACAGTGTCAAATTTTAGAATTAGGTACGCCTCTTTTTGTAGTAGCAACCTTTCAGTGTCTCCACCTCTAGGGTTAGGTGAAATCGAGCAGAGTATGGTCCATTTGAAGTCTCTGTCAGTATGAGCCTTCTCAACAAAGTGGCTAACCATGGGCGCAGTCAATGTTTTATTTTTGATACGTGATCGGTGTTGTACAATTCTTTGTTTGGCCTCTTGAGTGGTTTTTCCTATATAGAGTTTAGGACATGGGCATTGTATTGCGTAAACTACGTTCCCTGTCTTACAGTTAGTGAACTCATTGTGTTGCCAGTTTGTATGGCCATCTGAGAAGGTGTTACCTTCAATAGTCATATTGCAAACGGAACAATTCCCACATTTGCGATGTCCTTGTATGGGATTCAGATTCAGCATGGAGCGAAGATTATCCGTACGTTTACTTCCAAACTGTTGCCCGCACAATTTGTTGACCTATGCTGCGGTTCTTTTTTAGTGCAAATAAAGGTTGTCCTATATTCTTTATGGAGCCTTCAATCAGATGCCAATTGTTTTTGATGATTTTTTCCAAGGGATTAGTGTAAGGGCCGAAGGTGGTTACGCAACTTTCTAAAAGTGGTATTTTCAGAATTGCAATTGAAAATCCGACTTCACAATAAGTTGTGATTTTAGATTGTGATTCCAGAGACACCAAATTTTGGGGTCCAATCTCTTCCCAAGTGTAAATTGCACTTATAAAATGTAATATGGTAATCCCAATGTTATCCTATGGGAGAGATAGACCTTGTAGTAGTGAAAAACGAATTTAAGACTGTTTAATGACTAGGACATGTAAAAATATAAAAAATACATGTCCTTTTTAAATACACTGCACCCTGTCCTTGGGCTGCCCAGGGCCTCCCTTAGGGGTGACATATGTATTAAAAAGGAAGGTTTGGGCCTGGCTAGAGGGTTAACTTACCAGGTCGACATGGCAGTTTGAAACTGCACACACAGATTCTGCAATGGCATACCTGACACATGGTGAAGGGCTACGTAAGTGGGTGGCACAATCAGTGCTGCAGATCCACTAGTAGCATTTAATTTACAGGCCCTGGGCACATTTAGTGTACTTTACTAGGGACGTAGAGGTAAATTAAATATGCCAATTCTGGCTAAGCTAATGTTGCCATGTTTTAAGCAGAGGGCACATGCACTTTAGCACTGGTTAGCAGTGGTAAAGTGCCCCGAGTCCTAAAGCCAGCAAAAATGAAGTCAGCTTAACAGGAGGTCTGAAGACAAAAAGTCAGGGGAAACTACACCAAGGATGCCAGGTCTAACAAGTGGGCCATGTGTTTTTAAGTTTAACTTGTACTGGTCGTGAAAAATTCCCAAATGCGTTTTTCACTATTGCGAAGCCTAACTCTCCCATAGGATAACATTAGGCTATCTTATTACATTTAATAAGTGATAATGTTTCCTTGGGAACAGGTAGAAATGTCATGTTTGTTCTCTAAAGAATTGTAATTTAAAATCCTCTTTAATGATAAAGTCGAATTTTAAGTCACAACTCGGAAAATTTGACTTTTAGAAAGTTGAATTCTCTTGTCCTAACCATTTGGTGCCTGCAGCCTGTATTGTGGGTCATATGGCTTGGTGTAGTTGGCCTTTGTCTATTTCTCTCAGACAGTTCACAGAGGGGGACAGGGTGTTGGCAGGATGGGCCATCCTGACCTGATGGGAGGGGCGGAACTATGACCTACTACTCTTGTACGTCAAAGGCCTCAGCACACTCACAAAGAACGTCACACAAGACTTTTGTTACTCCAGATATCCTGGGACCAGGGCAGGGAGGAAGGAAATTACAGAACCAGATGTGGGGGGAAGTAGAGATGTTTCTCCCATTTCTACAGCTATAAATATTGGACCCTCAGACAAGCTCTTTAGTACACTCATGGACCTGAGGATACTAAAGAAGAAGGACTGCCCTGCTGCCTGAGGGCTGCGCTACTGTCTGAGAAGGCAGACTGAACCTGCCCCCTTCATCCCTGGCAGAGTGACTCCAGGGATCATCCCACTAACCTGTTGTCCAGAGCTTCAGGGAAATAACAAGCTCCAGAGGCCTCCCTGCAGCTGCCCAGTTGATCTTTCTGTACCGGACTTGCCTGTACCTGCAACTGGACCTGCCTGAGCCCAGCTGGCCTCTGTTGGAGTGAGCTCCTGGTCCTCAAGAGGTACCTCCCAGGTCCTGGACTCTAGATTGGCATCAGTTGAGCTCCTCCTTTAAAGAAAAGGAGAAATTGTGAAGTTTTTGTGCTCTTCGTGACCACGAACGGCCTGTCCACGCCACAATCTTGCTGCCTGTGACAACCACCAATGTGAAGCTCCGGTGAACCTGACACCAACCTCCAGCGACATCTGGCAACACGAGATCTGCACTTCGCGTTGCAGTATTGACAGCCTGTGGTGACCGCCAACGCAAGGCTCCAGCAACGACCACCATCCACGACACCCGACAGGATCTTCGCGCTACTGCAATGACTGTCTGTGATGGCCGGCCTGCTCTTCCTGCTATAGCGACAACCATCTGCAATGCTCTTGATTGGGAGACGGTAACTCTTTCAGCAGGACTAATCTGGTCCCTGTATCCCTGTCCGGGTTAGCCTGAACTTGTGACTTTACCCGGTCTTGCATGGCCAGATAACGGCAAGTGGTGCTTTATGTTTTAGGTGCTATACTTACCTTAAATCTTTGAAATTGCATGCCTCTGGTTCTACTGATTGAAATTTTGTCGTTTTGGGTAAAATAATTTATTAAATCTCACTCTATTTTTCTAAATGAATGTGAGATTTTTCTTGTGTTGTGTTTTCACTTTATTACTGTTTAAGTGCTGCATTCTAAATTAAGCTTGACTGCTTTTGTGCCAAGCTACCAGAGGGTCAAGCACAGGTTAATTTAGTGACTTTTGTGGTTCACTCTGACAGGGACTGTGGCTGTTGCTTGAGCAGGGCTCACACACCCTTCAACTAACAACCCAATTTCTCACATTAAGGGGCCGATTTCGATGTCGGACGGATCTGAGACATCGACTGGGTACTGGGACCGACCAACCTCCTGTCAGCGGTCCCAACCCAGCAATTAGGATGCAACCGAACACTGTTCGATCGCAGTACTATTCTTTACAATGAGAGCATGCATTCCGACCGGAATGCATGCTCTCATTGTAAAGAGAAGAGGTGCAGTTCACCTCAAGGTGCCTGCCACGGGGTGCAGGGATCAACAGGGGGGCACCATAGGTGCCCCCTCGGCCGCCATCTGGAGGCCTTGCACCCATGGGGGCCCTGCTGGGGGCTCCCAAAGTCGACTTCCAACAGCCTTTCTGTGTCAGAAAGGCCGGCACAGAAAGGCTGTCGGAATCCGACATTGAAATCCCTCGGGTGGAAAGTGCCGCCCTTGGGATGACAGGAGGCTTTCCGAATGGCAGAAGGGCTCTCTGAGCCCATCGGAAGCCATTCGGAAATCCAGTTTGGATTCATTTCCGACCGACTCCATCCAAATGGGTCGGTAGGAAATTAATACAAACTGCTGATTACGATGCCATAGGAACGGCTCCGACCAAGGGTCGGAGTCGTTCCCTACGGCATCGCAATTGGCCCCTAAGGTGTAATGAATCTTCAAGTTTGACATCTCACTGAGATTTTGAATGTTGGGGGCCTATTGCAGTTCTCAAGGCCGGACAGTAATTTGTTGCAAGATTAACTGGTTTCCTCTGTGGTTCTTGGTAGTGAGTTAAAGTTAGCACCAATTGACTGGGGTGATAGCAAAATATTGTGATAGAAACCTGGCACTTCCCCTGTAATATTGAGTCCCCACTTTTTCAATATTTGCTTCTTTGAAAAGACTAAGTTGGCAATATCGGGTGTGGTCCAGGTGAATAAAGTAGGTTAATTCAACTGTAAATCATGTGGTGGATGAAATTCTATCGAGATGACGCGTATTGTTTGCCATTGAAGGATTAGTGTGATTGACTAATTTGTCAAGGCAGTTTTGAGTGGCCAGCTTGCCAGCGCTGGGAATTGACATACAATCCTGTGAGAATTGGTCAAGAACAGCAAATAGACAATCATCTGCTAGCAGGTCATCTTCATGTGTATATGGTTTCAGTACATGTTTGCCCATGGTAGTGTAGTGTCATGTGAGTTAGTAATGACGGAACCCTTGTGGCTCCTTATGGACTCTGTGGAACTGTGACGTAAGCGTTAGAGTGTAGCGAAGTAAATGCAGGTTTACAATGTTGAGTTTGCGGTGATACGCAGAAAATTAAAGACGTGTTATACTAAGCTCCATGTGTAGCATAGTAATTGGTGAGTACCCAGGCGTGGGAGGACGCTACAACTGGCAACGAGATGGAGGATAAGTAATCTGAAGATCAACAGTGCTCTCCCAGAGAGTTTGCTGTGATCCAGCAAACTGCTCCTGCATGCCACGTGTGCCTCCGTAGAAGTGCAGAATTGACGTTTGGTGTATGTGGGGTCAAAGCACAACAGCCAGTGTGAAGCAGTTAACGATAACAGAAGCTTCAATGAGAAGTCTAGACATCGTTGGCTGAGAACCTGCTGGGAAGGTTGCAAAGAGAGGTACTGCGCTACTAATCAGCCTAAAGCCATACATCATACGGAGTAATAATGCTAAAGGCAGATGCAAACAGGTGTTAAAAGAGAAGTAAATTGCAAGATAACGCTGAAAACAGAAGCACTGCGAGGCAGAGATAACCAGGTGTCAGGCAAGCAAAGCAATTCAAATTCAAGAAATGGTCATCTGCTTACCAAAACTGAGTAAAGTGAGTCATCATACCACAGAGCTGGGTGGAGTAGCCCAAAAGGAAGTGCCTGGGGTTGTGCTTGTAGAGCCGTCCATAAACGAAGTGGCGCACCACCAAAGCTGTTGAGTGAGGCTCAGAACAACTCCAGAGCTTTCCCAAGTTCAGAAAGCCGAGAGCGACAATCGGAATCGCAAAAGTTTGCTCCTATGGCAACCAAAAAAGAGGTCACGTTTCCAGCAATTATCAGAGATGACCCAGAGGCCAGCACGTCACATGCCTCAGAGATGGTTTGCATGAACAAGATAACCAAGCAGCGTCAGAAAGAACACTACTCTCCACATCAGTCAGTTCCACCAATGGTTACAATGCTGCCGCCTTCTTGAAACCACCATCATCATTCGATACCCCCAAAAACATGAATATTGGCAACAGATGGACTGCTTGGATAAATACATTTGATGATTTAATTGATGCAATAGAAGAAGCAGATAACAAGAAGATGATCAAATACCTTCAGAACCTTGCTGGTGAAGGTGTAGAAGAAGTCATAAAGAAAATGCAGCGAGCTGATGAAATTACATACTGTCAAATCAAAGTAGCCTAGAATCTCAAGTTCAATCCATTGCCAAATGTAGATTACGAAAGATAAATTTTCAGTCAAGAATGACAAAAAGTTGGTGAAACCATCGATTAATGTATTGAGAGACTGGATAGGCTCATCAATAAGTTCAATGAATTTAATGATGAGGCAGCTATACGCCTCAGAGTGATTGATGGATGCCTGTCAGATTAATTCCGCCGACAAATGCTGAGAGAAACTCTTAGTCTGGAATGAGCTTTCATTGCTGCCAGAGATGAAGATCGTGGCAATTGACAAGTTGCTGACATGTAGGTCGGAGGTGCCCAGAGTGAGTCAGTCATTAAAATGAAAAGTAAACCAAAGCACAAGAAAGGGGAACACAGAGTGATGTCGCACGTTTGTGCTTCTGGTGTGGATTTTCGTTTCCACACGGAGGTAAATGTCCCGCCACTGGACAGATCTGCAAAGGCTGTGGGAAGGAGAACCATTTTGTAATGGTCTGCAAGGCGAAGGAAAATGTAAGTGTGTCACGGGGCAAAGACAAAATCGCTGCCCAAACGTTTTAGAAGCGATGTTTGACGCACGCCCACAAGGCCAAGCAACAACACCAACTGAGGCAAGTCGACACCAAATAAAGTCGATCGTCATCTAAATCTTCATCAAACAGTTATTCAGCATTAATGTCAAATGAAAGTGAAGAAGATGGTTGTGCAATGTTGATGGTTACCTCAGAAAAACCTGCACATGTTAGACTAGCCGCATGTGAGGAAAAATACAGGTCAAAGAAAAATCGACATGACAAAGCACCAAAGTCATTCAAGCATTCTCTAAAGATTACACTAAAAGTCAATGGTTGCTCAACACCTTTTACTATTGACAGTGGTGCGTCAATAAACATTATGCCTGAGGAGAAATACAATGAACTATCTCCATTGCCTTGACTTATGCCATTGAAAACTAAAGTGTATACATGGGTTGCATTGATGCCATTAAAGAGTTAAGGTTCATTTATAGCGACGATGAAACACAAGAAAGCAAAAGTATAAGCACCCATTCATCTAATTCAAGGTACGGCATCAAGTGCCTGTTGGCTCGGCTTTAGCACATCTGGTGATCTGGGACTGATATCAGTGAACTATAACATGAATGCTCATCACAAAATAATAAGTCAATTCCCTTCGTTGTTTTATGGGTTGGGAAATCTCAAGACTATGAAAGTACAATTACACATTAATGAGGATTTCCATCCCCTTGCCCAAAGACACAGACAAATTGCTTTTTATTTACAGGAAGCTTTTGAAAAAGAACTTAAATCCTTACTCAAACATGATATCATTGAGCTTTCCATTGGTCCAATGCCATGGGTTTCTCCCATAGTGGTAGTACCCAAAAAGGACAGTGAAGGAGCTGTACACATATGCGTGGATATGCGTCAAGTGAACAAGGTAATTGAAAGAGAACAACATCCAGGTCCACACATTGCTGACATGATAACACAATTAAATGGTGCAAAAGAATTCTCTCACCTTGATTTGAATAAAGGATATCATAAGCTGGAACTCAAGAAGAACTGCAGCTGCATTACAACCTTTTCTGCAAATATTGGTCTGTTCTGTTATAAAAGACTAATGCCTGATTTGGATCTTGGCAGATGGGTTGCTCCGTTTTAACGGTGATGGATATTCCTTCCACCGAAATATAAATCTCATAGGATATAATGGGATTTATATCTCGGCGGACGAGATATGCGTCACCGTTGTGATGGAGTAACCCGCCCACCAAGATCTAAATCAGGCCCTACGTTTTGGTGTGTCACCAGCTGCAGAGCTTTTTCAAGATGTCGCATCATATAGCCTGTCAGGAATGCTTTCAATTGTAGTGATGACATATTGGTTTTCGGAGCTACACAGAAGACACACTATAAAATTCTCATGCATGTGTGTCGTTTGCTCGCTGATGCAGGTTTAACTTTGAATGCTGAGAAATGTAAGTTCCATAGGACAAAGTTAAAATTCTTTGGCCATATACTTTTCTGATGGGGCCATGACAGACGATCCAGCTAAAGTGCAAGAGTTGTCAACTGCCAGTCCCCCACAAGATGTTTCCATGTTACGTTCATTCCTTGTCATGCCAAGCTACTGTTCAAGATCTATACAAGACTTTACCACTGTGAGTGCTCTGTTAAGAGACTTGACAAAAAAGAATGTTTCATTTTATTGGTCACATGAAATCGAGCAAAGCTTCCAGAAAATCAAACAAGTTATTGAGAACGCTACTGAAATGGGATACTTTGATCCAAAGCTTCATACCGAGGTTGTTGTTGATGCTAACCCAGTCGGGTTTGGTGCAATCCTTGCACAGCACAGCGTACATCCAAATGCTCGAAAATATATTGTGGCATTTGCAAGCAGAAATTTGTCCCAAACTGAACGTGCTTATACACAATCTGTTCAAGCTTTGCAGTGGTGTGGGCTTGTGAACATTTCCATGTATTCTTGTATGGAAATACTTTCATGCTTGTGACAGATTATCTAGCATTGTTGACAATCTTTGGCAATCCAAAGGAAATGATGCCTCCTCGCGTTGAACGTTGGGATCTATGATTACAAGAATACAGCTACACAATCATGCACCATCCAGGGAAAGAACAAAACCCTGCTGAATACTTCGCAAGCGTGCCTTTGCAGTGCCCTGACACCCCTTCCAAGACGGCTGAATCATACATAAATGTAATTGTAAAATCAAGCACACCAGCTGCCATTTCATTGGAACAAATCATCAATGCCACGAGTCAAGATAGTGACATGTTAAAACTTAAAGACATTATTACTCATCAGTCCTGGCACCAGCACCCTCAACCTCTTACCAGTGACAGTGAGTACCAGAAGTTTAAAAATGTCAAAAATGAACTGTCCGTTATTCAGGAAGGGATTATTCTAAGACGTTCGAAAGCTCTCTGAGAATAAGTCTGGTTTCCACATCTTGATGATAGAGTTGAACGAGAATTGAAGGCCTGTCATCTATGCAACTGCCTTTCCTTAAAAACCAATCAACACACCTACATGCCAAAGCATGTATGGGAAAGAATTTCAGTTGACTTTTTCGATCGTCTTGACGATGAACATTACCTGATAGTGAATGTTGATGAATACTCTAGTTTTCCATTGATAAAAGATGTCTCATCTATCTCTCAAGAAAGGGTAATCGAGCGATTAGACAGCACAGATGTTCCTGTGATGTTAAAATCTGACAAAGGCCCACCTTTCAACAGTCGAGAATTCAGAGACTTTCTCAATCATCTTAATGTGAAGCATCAGAAGAGCACACCTCTTTGTCCACAGGCCAATGGCCTTGTTGAAAGTTTTATTAGTACTCTTAAGAAAGCTGTTGAGTGTGCTGTATTGGAAAAGCTGGACTGCCATGCCACAGCCCCACTCCCACTCCACCAAACAGGACTGCAAGATTACGAGTAATTTCGTTGTCTGGCAGGCGGGTGGCATAATGGTCCCCCAGCGGTGCAGTACAAAGGCTCATATATGAGACTTAGAACTGCACTGCTGCGGAACCGCCAATGCACTTCATGCACGGCATGGACTGTGTAGTCCATGCCGTGCAGGAACTGGGGTGCATGCACATAGGGGGGCACAACATGTGCCCCCTGGATACACCCCCATGCATAGAGGCAAGAGGGTGCTTCTTCAACACCAGCAGTTTCATGGCATGAGAACCGCCATGAGACCGCTGGCAGTGAGGAAACTCGTAATATGCTTGGCGTTGTCGCAATGACACCACCAAGAATATTGCACCCTCAAGACTGCTGCGCCACCGCCGGGGATCACGGATCCCAGGCGGTTTTGGCAGTTCTCTGGAGGTCCGACCGCCATACTCGTAATATGGCAGTTGGACCGCTGGTGCAGAGGTACCCGTCTGCCACCGCACCTCCACCGCGAGTTTGGTGGTCCCATGGACCGCCAAACTCATAATTAGGCCCTCAGTCCCTGAGTACTGTACTGGCTGTCTGCAGCATTTTTCCTCGTGCTGCAGGCAGCCAATCAGAGCACTCACTCTGCAGGAGCGTGACTCCCGTGGGAGCGAATTGGCCCATGGGAATAAAAGCTCCCTTGGCCAGTCAGAATGCTATATTTTTTTTAACTGGGTTTGAGGGACTCTTGCGAGAGTCCCTGGAACCCAACTGTCCAGATATATACAAAATATTTTTGATCACTAATTTCACAGAAACTACAGAATTGTTTTACACCAAATAACAAAAGGCACGCTTTCTGGACCAAGATCTATCTTCCTGCCAAATTTGGTGTATCAGTTTATGCGATATCGCTTTCCCAAAAAGTCTATGGAAAATGCATAGGGGAATTTGGTTTTGGGACCCTCTTTTTTTTTTGCCCCCGCTTGACGAATGACCCCAAAACATTTCAGGAGGGAGCTGAGGTGGATCAACATATTTTTAGGAAAGTTTTGTGAAGATTTGTCAAATGGCGCCTAAGTTATTAGCAAACCAAAAACTGCTCTTCCTATGGAAATGCAGACCTAACTATCTAACTATAACTACACAGTGGCGAATGCCACTGGGCTATATAAATATATCTCAAATGCATGGGGATCATTTGACCCTGGTGGTTATGGATTTGTATTGTTCTCCCAGCCGCACCTCAGCCACTCCAGAATTTCTTTGGTAGTTGACTTGATCAATCTGCCTTTTACTCTCTGAACCTGGAAAGAACCATTGGGAGTCTCTGACCATGCTTGCATATCATTCTACATTATCCTTGGTGAGACACAACCCAAGCAAAATATGTAGAAAATTAATAAAGATCTGATGCTGAACTCCGAAACATTAGGTATCATCAACGACACTACAAACATATATCTTAAGGAAAATGGAGACTTATGCAGCACTTCATTTACCCTTCTCGAAGCCCTCAAAGCCACTATCAGCGGTGTCATGTAAAGTATAGCGGCAAGGTAAAACAAGACATGCATTGAGAATCTATCTCCCCATGAAAAATAAATAAAGCACATTGAAGTAATTCATATCCATACTAACGAGATGACCTAACTTGGATTATTTAAAAAGCATAAATATGAATATAACAACATTCTGAGACAGAGGGCTTGTAGCTGGGTCCAATCAGAAAACAACAGGAATGGTGTAGAGATGATCAGGGCTGGTAAGATTTTTGCACCTTACCTAAAATATAAAAGGAACAAATCTCTGAGAGAGGTCACATAATTACTCGCCAAGTTTTAAACCAAAACTCAAGATTTTGCTCTTATGTTCCAAACTGTTATTCTATCCTTTATGCTTCAAAAGGTGCAGTTACGCACGATGCCTACTCATCGTTCTTCGGAAAACTAAGGGCCAGATTTGGAGTTTGGCGAATAAGATACTCTGTCGCAAATGTGATAGATATACCATCCATCGTATTACAAGTGCCATAGGATATAATGCACTTATGATACAGGGGATAGGATATTGTCCCTCACATTTGTGATGGAGTATTCCATCCATCAAACTCTAAACCAGCCCCTAATCTCTCCCAAATATTCAATGAAAATAGCATATGACTAAACAGAGCTGAAATACATAAGCCCATCAACTTTATACCTTTTGATAATGCCACCATGGTGGAATCCTTCATCTTATTTTATAACAATTGCTATGACTCTTTCATCAACCCCTTTGAAAGTTTAATAATCATATAATAATAATATTAATAATAAAAATAATAATAATTATTATTATTTGCATTGCCTTGGTTGCTTTTTATTTACTGGGGGTTGGTTAAACATTGTTCCTCATTTTTACATTTTCCATCACAGCTTTGCACATTTTAGAAGTGTTGCTTTTATTATTTAGAGAAAGCATTTGATGCATGCATTGCTACGTTAGAGAGGGCTGAATGTATGTTGTCCTTTTGTATTAGGGCATTCTATTATTAATTTGATTATTGGAGAAATCTGCTGTGACTTTTTAATTTCCTAAATGCACATTTCATTATTTCATTTATTATGATTTGGCTTATGCTAATTCCTAATTTAACTAAACTTTGGCATTTGTAAACTTTGATAACTGAATAAAACTACAAAACTGAGAATTAAAAAGAACACCTGTTCAAATCTCTCTTTAATGGTCTTAGCTGGGTACTTGCATTGAGGATTTTCCCTTTCATGCAAATCGACCCTCATTAATGTTAATTGGGTTTAAGCATCGAAACAGTATTGGCTGGTTCCTCCTCATGCAGGATAATTGATTAAATATAAGGGTATACCATACTGTACTCTCTGCATTCATGTCCAATATTGTGTTGTGTGTTGTGATTAAAGTACTTTACAGTACAAGCACTGGCTTGGCAATGAGTTATTAACTGTCACTACATACCTAATTCAGTTGTGATGCTGTACGGCACACCATACACCACACCACCTCCCTGAGTAAGCCTTGGACTGTTGGCTTCACTAAGCTGAGAGTCCAGTACTAAAGGGGATACCGTGTCCTGCGTTTCAAGTCCAATATTAAGGTGAAGCCCCACTAGACCAGTGCCAGAAAGCTCTCCTTGTTACAATGTGAGCCCAGTAGCCCTGCTTGCCCTGGCGTTCCTGCAAAGGTTCCCATAATATTCTAATTCTTGTCACTGTCACGATTATTTTTATTATCAAACATAATAATAATACTTATAACAAAAATAGAATTAATAATAAAAATAATACTAACAATAATAATCACAATACCAATACTGCTACTACTACTACTGCTACTACTAATAATGATAATAATAGTATCCCGTATCCTATTATAATAATACTGAAAATTGGTATATTCATATCATCCGTATTATTATCATAATTTTTAATTTTAGTGTACTACTAACAATGATATTATTAGTAGTATTATTAACACTATCAATACTGCTACTGATGGAGCAAGGTTTCAAAATTTAAACTTGCTTGTACGCAATCCTCCTCATAGTATTAATTTATTAAACTTGTATTGTCAAAACTAACATTTGCATTCACAAACACAAGAGGGACAGAAGCTTGCCTATGTGTTTTACTAATGAATAACGCTTGTCTGTAATCCAAAATGTCAGCTAAAGCGCGGGAATTTCATTGCGCATGTCGCAACCTGATCACATGGTGTGACGTCTTTCTTTGCTTGGTGGGAAACTTCTGCTTCTGCGCAGTGTGCACTAAAATGGCCGCTAAATGTTTTCACATGCTTAAGCTTGCTCTCATGTCATTATTAAATTGTCGTTTTCTTAATGCTACTAATGCAGGATAGTATTATAATTAATTGGGAATAGAGTAGGGAAAGTGGGCATATAGTGAAACATTTTATTTGTGATTTTAATATTTTCTTCTTGCACTTTTAGTAATTCGTAAACTTGGGCCTGGGTTGGTGACTTGAAACTTGAGAGACAGATGGTTCTGCGCATGTGTCCTGTGTGCCTGCCAAGTGAAGTCAACTTGGACGTCTCCCAAGGCCATGACCCATTGGCCGAAGATGATGTACTTTATGTTTCCGGCGGACAAAATGTTACTTTTACCCTGTAAATTGTATAACATTTGTCGTGAGACGGGTGGGAAATAAAGTGAATGTATTAATTTGAAGGAGCGGGAAGCTAAAAACAATAGGCTTCACAATTTAGGCCAAATTTGACATGGTGCGAGAATCCACCCCTGTCCCTGTCCAATCAGAAGTAGTGGCCCCATATTTTAGCAACATTAAGGGGAGGTACATGGGCGTAGAAGAGTATAATAGAATATAGCATTAGTTAATTAGTCAGAGAATGCGTTCACGAAGAACAGGCGTCTATACTGCCAGAGCGCTCTTAGCTCCAGACTGCCAAGCTGATCGGTTGCTGACTGAATCCCTGTCCGGAAGAGGTCCTGAGGAGGGGCGGCGGAGTCCATTAGACGGGAGAATCGAGGAGAAGTCGAGTATCAGAGAGGGGAACGGCGCAGGCGTCGTTGTAGAGAGGTTACCGGTCCTGTCCTGATCCTGGAAGAGGTCTTTGCTCTTCATCCTTCCTGGGTCCTATCTTTTCCAACTCCTTGGCCAAGGGGCTTGGTTCTCGCATTTAGGTAACTATACTGCAACTTTTAGTTGCACTGCTGTCTCTATTCTCTTCCTTTCCTTAAACACCGTCATTTATTAGCAAAATCATTTCTATGCTTTTTCTTGGGTATTTCAATCAAGTACCGTGTTTTCTGTATTTTACTCTGCTAAAACTTTAGATAAATATTTTAAGACTTCCTGACTCAGTGGTTATTTCAGGATTATGTATTATAGTGAATGTCACTCATTTTAAACTTCCCAATTAGCAAAGGATCCATTGGTAAGTTATTACTCTTCAATCAGAAGGTAATTGGTAGCAGGGATTTTGATAAAGAGTACATCTGACACCCAGCGTATGTATTAGTGTAGTATGAATGTATGGGCCCAAGTGAGTATATGGTGTATGAATGCTGTTGGCTAATATTGCGCTGGATCAGTTTTCTGGTAAGCAGAGGACGGTTTTGTTACTCTTTGTTAATTGGGTAATGAGAATTTTATTTGTATTTTTATGAACTAACATCCGCTTATTTTTAAGTTTTGTTATATGTTGTCCAGAATACCCTGGGGTAAAAAGAATAGTGGGTGGCAAGTGGAAGCCATACTGCAGTGAGGTTATCTGTCAGGCAGAAATAGTACTGAGAAGTTAAGCAGGACTTCAAGTACTCGTTAGGGACTCTATGCGTGTGAGTAATAGCGAAAAGGGTACGCTGATAAAAATTTGATGTTATATCACCTAGTAAGGGTAACATTGGAGAAGTAACAGGTACTTCTGGAGCTTGTGTGAAGAGTAGACGGAAGTGTTTTTACTCGTAGTGTATGTATTAGTAAACGGAAAGATTTTACTAAAGTGTGGAAGAAACTATCTTTTTCGAAATTAGTGGAAACTGGCACGATAGCGAATGTTTTATGTTGTTACTGAAAATTTAATTAAGATTTATAGAGAAAATAAGTTTGCGTAATTTTGTAAAGGGAGGGTCAGTTGCCGGAGAGGGAGCTGACGTCGCAAAACGCCGTGCTGTAATAGGTTGAAATAGCGGGTGTGGAGAGACTCTTGTAAAGGAGGGGTCAGTAGTCAGGAGTAGTGCTGACGTCACAGGTGCCGCGCTGGGATTGGTTAAACCAGCGAGAACAGAAAAGAGCAGATTGTAAAGCAGGGGTTGACAGAGAAACGTCACCAAAAGGTCGCGCAAGGATTGGCTCGGAAATAAAAGGTAGCAGACATTTGATTGGACAAAATTATAGAAGCGAAATTCTTAGTGGATAAGGATTACATGTTAAAACGTGATCCGACTTTAACAGGAACTCGTCCGGATAGGAGATTCCTAGGTTTTGCAGAATATAATTTTGTACACAGAAGATTAGATAGAATGTACGGAGAAAGGAGAAAAATGTCATTCTTACAAAAGATTAAGAATTATTTTAAAAAGGACAAACCAATCAAAACTAGAGAAGGAATTATTATTCCACCAGCAAAAACGCCAGCATCATTTATGATGATGGAGAGAGGTTATCATACTTGTGTATGGATGGAGAATTGGATAGAATACACCAAAAATGATGGAGTATTAGCATTTCCCGAGAATGGTACCTTCAATGGAAGAATTCTTCAAAACTTGAGATTGAGGATGAATGATTTAGAACCCAGACCTAGATTAACCCAGTACGAAGCCCTAGAAGAATGGGAAACCGAGGCATTTGAACGAGATAGATCTAGAAGTAATAGGAGTTACCCAGGATTTTTCCCCAGATATTTACCTGAGTCAAGAGAGGGTCAGATGAAACAATGGAGAAGGGCAATGATTACAGAGGGACTGTATCCATTATTTACAGAAGGAGAGAAATCAGGAGGCAAAGGTACAGAAAAGACAAAACATTTAATGAGAAATGAGGATTCAGAAGACGAATTTATGGAAGAAATGTTAAGAAACCCCCCACCATATCAGGAAGGGACAAGTGGATGCCCTCCTAGTGCACCACCACAAACTCCAATGGTACCACAAGTAATGCATGAATTTACCCCGACTAGAATACTTCATGACAAAGAAAAGGAAGCTCTAGAAAAGACCAGAGCAAAATTAGTACGGAAAATAACTCAGATAAAAGTACACCCTGATTCATTGACTATTCCTGTAACAATTGGTCCAGTAGTTCCATTATATGGTACTCAGGGAAGCTGTCCTCCACCGATACTTGAACCTACTCCCGTGAGTAATCCCAGATCTGAGGCTCCAGTTATAATTGAAGATCAATTTAGTGATTGTGATTCCACAATATCTCTCATGGACTTGCCTATCAGAGGTCCAGTAAAGGGCACGCCTAGAAAAGAGGTACCTGAATGTTCAAAAGATGTGAGTTTAATAACTTCATCAGGGGCAAAGAGTGCCACTATAGTAACACCTGAAGATTTAGAAAGGTGGGTACATG
Organism: Calotriton arnoldi; assembly: GCA_963921515.1. Classification (NCBI taxonomy): domain Eukaryota; kingdom Metazoa; phylum Chordata; class Amphibia; order Caudata; family Salamandridae; genus Calotriton; species Calotriton arnoldi. The sequence goes on along the minus strand of CAWUFW010016243.1, from coordinate 199,570 downwards.
GATCAGACAAACTGTGCACACCTCCAAAAATACTGGATATCCATAAATTAAAAGTTGAATTAGAAGAAATAATAGCAGGAAATGTAGGACTAGAACGATTAAATACCTATTATGAAGAAGAATTATTGTTCATGTGCAGGAGTATCACTAGAAATGTGAGGTTATTTCATGAAAAATTGTCCAATCTAGCACTACAGATGGGAATCGAAATAGGGAGATCAAAAGTACTACAGAAACCTTATAGAGCAGAATTATCAGACAAAGATTTAGAAAATATGAATGCCTCTGGAAAAAGACTACAAATAAGAGAATTAATGTTAGTTTTACAAAAATGGGGAGATCTAGATAAATGGAGAACTAGGTGGGCGAAGAAAAAGGAAGAGGCACGAACAAGTAGAACAGCATCTGAATATGTGATGAAGGAAATAGGAAAAGCAGATCAAATGTATCCAATGCGAGAAGTTGCGGGAGGAGGATATGTACATGTCCCATGGAGCAGACAGGATATTTTATCATTTACAAATGATTTTCCAGAGCTGAGGGAAAAGCCAATTGAATGGTACAAGCAGGTTGAAAGGTTTGTGAAGGTGTCAAAGGTATTGTTGAAGGATTTGGATGGTCTGTTTGACATAGTGGTACCTGCCGATTTATGGACAGATTATAAGATCACAGTGGATTGGCCAAGTGATGAGTATCCCAGAGATCCGAAAACAGGTGCCCCGTCAAATGATGTAATGAAAAAGTATCAGCAGGTGATAACATACCTGAAAGGGAAAATACCCCTGAAAGAAACAGATTGGGTGAAAATAGATCGAACTACCCAAGAAGCCAGTGAAACAGTACATTCTTACTATGAGCGCCTATTGCAGGTGTTTAAACAGTATAGTGGATTTGAGGACATTGGAGACAAAAATATGAGTCAGTTTGTGTATCGGTTTGTTTACGGTCTGAAGCCAGAGATTTGCCAGATGATTAAACAACACATGCTGTGTTGGCAGGGAAAGCCCATAGATGAAATTCTGAAATATGCTAAAATTTTGGAGACAATATTGAGGATAGACACAAGAAATTGCAGGAAAAAGTGATGTGGGCACAGGTGAAAATGGCTGAGAAACAGGGAATTAATTTGGAAAATCCGAGTGAAAATCCAGGAAAAGATTCTGGAACGAGTGGTGATACGGGAAATGGTGGAAAATTTAGAGGACGAATGAGTAGAGAAGAAGCTAAAAAGAAGTTTCCTTGTCATGGATGCGGAAAATTGGGGCATTGGAAGGACGAATGTAAAAAGATTCGGAATAATAATGGCCCAAATCAAAATTTAAATCCACAGACGCAGAATGACTCACAGCAGGGTGTAAATCCCCAGAGTCAATTACCACCTCCACCTGTTCAGGGTAATGTAAGCAGAGCAAAGCACGGTACAGACATTGGATACCCAGGAGGGAGTGGTAAGAATGATTATATGACATCACAATTTCTTTTGCAGGACAATTTCAGTGAATTCAACTCATGACGGTGCCTAGGAGAGGGGAAGAAGGAGTGCGTACTTGGCGCATCCTTACAGGTAGATCAGTCTGGTCCATATGTTGAAGGAAATGTGAAAGGTAATGATATTACTTTCCTTTTGGACACTGGTGCTACCAGGTCTACTGTGAGATCAGCAGACATCCCAGACCTTCCTCTCTCTGGTGAAGATATCCAAGTAGTAGGGGTAGCTAATCAAAGAATTAGAACACCTCTTACAGAACCAATGGAAGTCAAAATAGGAAACTTCAGAGAAATGCACCAATTTGTAGTGTGCGATTCTAGCCCAGTAAACTTATTAGGTAGGGATTTATTATGCAAAATGAACTGTACAATTTTCTGCACGCCGGATGGTGTGGCAGTTCAGACACCAGATGAGGACCATGTATATAAAATTATGGTTGCAAAACAAGGTACAGAAATAGACGAAATGTTTTCGTTAATAACAAAAGATGAGTTGCCAGAAGAATTAAAAGGTACAGTAAACCCCATAGTATGGGATTTCACCGGAAAAGAAGTAGGACTTATGGCAAAAATAGATCCAGTTCAAATTACGGTAAAAGGAGGTGCAATTTTCCCAAATACTAGACAGTACAAAATGAGTGCAGAAGTAAAAGCAGGAGTCATTGAAGAAATAAATCGAATGGTAGAACAAAACATCCTAAAAGAAGTAATGGGTAGCCCATGTAATTCACCTATAATGGGGCTAAAGAAACCTAGTGGAAAATATAGGATTGTTCAGGACCTGAGGAAAATAAATAAGATTGTAGAACCATGTTGTCCCATAGTACCAAATCCTGCAGTAATATTATACCAGATTCCTTGGAATGCAGGATGGTTCACAGTAATTGATTTATGTCAAGCATTCTTTTCAATACCATTGCATGCAGACAGCCAGTATCTTTTCTCATTCAAATTTGAGAATAAAGTCTATGTGTGGAATCGTGTTCCTCAGGGGTACACAGAAAGTCCTTCCATCTTCAACCAGATACTGAAAAAGTGCCTGGAAAAATTTGTGATGCCAGGAAGCTCAGTCTTAGTCCAATATATCGACGACTTATTGGTGGCGTCAACCACCAGAGAAGACTGTGTTGTTGATTCCATAGCATTATTAAATTTATTGGCTGAGGAAGGGCATAAAGTCTCACCTGAAAAGTTACAGTTTTGCAGGACAGCTGTTAAATACCTGGGACATCAAATTGAGAGGGGAAAAAGAAGAATAACCTCTGAAAGAGTAGAATTAATAAAGAGAATGCAAATGCCTGTAACCCAAAGACAAGTGCGAATGTTCCTAGGAATAGTAGGCTACTGTCGACAATGGATACCAAATTTTTCCATGTTAGCTAAACCCTTAATTAACATGACGAAAAAGAAAGCAAAGGACCCTGTTGAGTGGGAGGATGAAAGTGTAGAAGCTTTTGTAGAATTGAGAAACGCACTTTGTTCAGCACCTGCCTTAGGCATGCCTCATTATAAAAGAGAATTTGCATTATTCTGTCAAGAGAGAGAAAATTGTGCACTTTCCGTCCTAACTCAGAGACATGGACTAGACAGACGTCCTATAGCGTATTTTTCTGCTACATTGGACCCAGTAGCAGCCGCGTTGCCAAGATGTTTAAAAGCAGTAGCAGCAACTTGTTTGAGCATTGAACAAAGCGAATCAATTGTGATGGGACATCCTGTAAAAGTGTATGTTCCACATGCAGTTGTGATTCTGTTGACAAGAACCCGAACTCAGCATCTTACTCCTAGTCGGCTGACTAAATATGAGAGGATAATAATGGGTGCTGAAAATGTGACTATGGTAAGGTGTACGATAATAAATCCAGCAACTTTATTGCCGGATCCATATCATGAAACAAATAAAGATGACGAAGAAGATGAACATGATTGTGTACAGATTACAGAATTATGTACAAAACCACACCCAGACATAGAGGAACAGCCTCTTAAAAAGCCAGACAGGGAGCTATTTGTCGATGGTTCATGTCAAAGACATGAAGATGGTAAACTAACTGCTGCCTATGCGGTATGTGAATTAACTGGAATAGTCGAAGCATCCTATTTACCAGGAGTAAAATCTGCACAAGTAGCTGAATTGATTGCATTAATAAAAGCTTGCAAAATTGGGAGGAATCAGAGAGTAACTATATTTACTGATAGTCAATATGGTTACGGGGTTGTGCACGATTTTGGCCAACTATGGATGCAGAGGGATTTCATGACTTCTTCTGGATCCCCTATTAAAAATGGACAATTTGTAAGGAAATTGCTAGAAGCAATACAATCACCAAAAGAATTGGCTGTGGTGAAACGTGCCGCACATCAGTCAGGAGATGACTGGGTGGTAGTCGGCAACAGATATGCAGACCTGGTGGCTCAACATTGTGCCAAAACCAGAACGACAGTAAATAAGAGGGTGGAAAGAATGGGAATCAGCTGCCAACTTATGCTGTATATGCCACCAGAAACTTGGAATGAAGTAAAGAAATTGCAAGATGAAGTTGAGGAAAGTGAGAAGAATTTGTGGATTAAAGTAGGTTGTTCCCAAAGAGGAGATGATGAAGTGTGGATCAGTGCAGATGGCAGACCAGTCATGCCAGATTGTTTACTCTCACAAATGGCCAGAATGCATCATGGAGACACACACATAGGGAGAGATGCAATGATTAGGCTGTTCAGACAAAATTGGTACAATCCCAAATTCAGGGCTGTTGCAGAGAGTCTTTGCCAGAGATGTCTAACTTGCCAAATGCATAATCCAGGCAGGAAAACGATAATTGGGTTTGGAAAGATTGGAAAGGCAGAGGGCCCATTTATAAGACTCCAGTTTGACTTCATACAGTTACCACCATGCAGAGGACTAAAATATGTACTAGTTATAGTGTGTCTGTTTTCAAAGTGGGTGGAGGCTTACCCTACTAGGAGAAATGACAGTATTACAGTTGCAAAACTGTTGTTACGTGAGCTCATACCTAGGTTTGGTTTCCCAGTATCTTTGGAATCAGATAGAGGAAAACACTTTAACAGTGAAGTAATCAAACTAATCTGTGAAGCATTTCAAATCAAACAGAAATTGCACTGTGCATATCGCCCAGAGGCTTCTGGAGTGGTGGAACAATTGAATGGCACTATAAAGTCAAGATTGGGAAAAATGTGTGCATCAACATCATTAGAGTGGCCAGACGCATTGCCACTTGTCTTGATGGGAATCAGAAGCATACCTGACAGAACGACGGGATTGAGCCCCCATGAAATAATGATGGGAAGAGCAATGAGACAAACACATGTTCCCACAAACAAATTAATAAATATATCTGATGATATGGTTCTGGATTATTGCAAAGGATTGGCTGACCTAGTGCGTTCTGTCTCTCATCAGGTTGGAGAAGACGCAGTTTCCAGGCAGCCTGAACTAGAACATGATCTGAATCCTGGTGATTGGGTGGTAGTGAAGAATCACACCAGAGAAACGTGTCTATCACCCAGGTGGAGCAGACTTTGTCAAGTTATATTGACCACCAATACAGCAGTGAAGAGTGCAAGATTTCCTAATTGGATTCACGTAAGCCACACAAAGAGAGTACCAGAACCTGAAGAAGAGAATCCACAGACAACGCCAATCACTGAAGAAGCTGAAGGTTGCCCAGCTGAGGAATCTCAGGCTAGAGGTTCGAGAGAAGCTGACGGAGAACAACCGAGCACAAGTCAGGATTGGATACCAGTGGTAGAAGTTCCTGAAGTATATTACAGAACGAGAAATCAAACTAAATTGGAAGAAATTGAAGAAGATCAGATAGGTGAAGAAGAAGCTGTTCAGGATCAAGAAGAAAAGATAGTAAAAGATCCTGAACAAAATAAGATAGGGAAAGAAAATTGGACACAAAACAGTGAAGATTTAGTAGACTTTACACAGGGACAGACAGGTTTAGAAGAATCCGGTCAGGCTGCAGAAGTTCACAGTGCAATAAGCCCTGATCAGAAGCAGTTAGATGAAGAAGAATTCACTAAAGAAAAAGGGGTCGATACAAATGAACATAAAGAAATAAAAAAGGAACAAGGTCAAAATTTTGAAACTCATTGTGGAGCTACTGAAGAAAAACCAATCAGACCTGAAAAAGAACAAACAAAAGAAGCAGTAATCAAAGAAAACAAAACAGTATTGAGCAGTAAAAATAACGAGATATCTGAAGACGAAAACAGAGAAACAGTGCAAACCAAGAAGACAAGAAAAGGAGATCGTTGGCCAAGTGTCATTAAAAGAGTAAAGTACCACATAACAACCAGAAGTGAAAATCCAGAACAAGTACCTGAAGTGAAAAGTCAAACTGAACAGGAGAAAAAGTCAGGAAAAAGAAAAAGTAAAAGACTGAGACTTGTGAATAACAAATTCAAGGGTCCTGACTGGACTTATATTATTCTTGAAGATTTTGAAAGCTCAGAGTCAAGTGACAGTGGTGGCGAAGGAACAAGTGCAGAACTAACATACGAAGAAGAAACAAGACCACCCTGACTAAACAAAAGAATCCTCTAAAGAAAAGAAGAAGAGATAAGAAGAGCAATCTTCCTTGTCGAAAAATGCCTGACGATAGAGTTACTGGGAGACCAAAACGAAATTGTTGTAGGAGATGCTGTGCAATCTGCATATGTAGTCTAGTATTGGTGCTTATAGTATGGTTAGCCCTGATTGTAGCAGTTCCTTACCTTATGATAATAGATAAGAAGATTAATAACGAAACCAAAGGGAGGACAGCAAACATGAAGGGCAATAGAGTAGAACTAAGGGCAGAAGATGAGGCAGAAATTCATCATGAAATAGCTGATAACGACACAAGTTTGAATGTTTTCACAAAGTTATTATTTCAATATGTAGACACAATGGAAATTAGTAATTGTTATGTCTGTATGAAGTTACCTGAATCAGTAGCAGAAGGTCTAACATATCACCATTTACTACTGACATATGGCATATCATGTAGTGTTTTGTCTAGTTTATTTTATAGAACAGGGAAACTTCAGTATTATTATTCAAACTTAGATGTGATATTTTCTGAGGTTCCGATTCGCAAGAGTATGAACCCAGTGCTTAGTAGTCAAGACGCACAGTTTATGGGTGAATTTTTCTTAACAATGAAATCGATAGACATAGCACATGCACATAGACACAATCTAACATGTTCTTTATTAGAAGAAGAAAAGATATTTTTGAATTTAGTAGAAGATAGAAGACATGATTTTCAAAAGAAAGCTTCAGAGCATAAGGCTCAGTTGCCACCTTGGGCAGAAAAAGAAGGGAGTTACACACCTGGCAAAGCTCAAGCTGCAATGGCTCTGGATTTCGTAAAAACAGGGAAAATTTGTCTACATAGGTTAAAGACTGATTATAACAATGTTTTCATCGGTACCAGTGAATGTGAACACAATTTTTTAATTCTTGGAGGTTGGGGACTCAAAGGAGGAACTGATTCAGTTTTTCCTGGAATTTATTATGTATGCGGGAATAAGGCTTACTTTAGGCTTCCTGCACGGTGGTATGGAAGTTGTTATTTTGGAATAGTTTTTCCAAAGATATACCACGTAAAAAGAAACACTGGAAGCAATGAAAACAATAATGAATTAATACGTAGTAAAAGAGCTAGTTTTTCAGAAATTGTAGGTGATATATTTGGTGCATTGATACCTTCAGTGGGAATAATTCTGAACTCAAGGAAAATATGCAAATTGTCTACAGTGGTTGATCGTTTATCAGCGGATACTGCTGGAGGTTTTCCAATGATTAATACGGAGATGGTTGCGATTAGATCTATGGTGATGCAAAATAGACTTGCTCTTGACATTCTATTGGCAAAAGAGGGAGGAGTCTGTAAATTATTGAAGACGAAACATTGTTGCACTTATATTCCTGATAAGAGTGCAGAAATTGGAACGTATATTCAGAACATAACTAAACTTGAGAAAGAACTTAAACCACTGGAAGTTGATAGTGTATGGGAAAGATTGACAAATAGTATCTCGTCAATTGGAACCTGGTTTTCTAATATAGGGAAAGGACTTATAGGTCAAATATTAGTACCCCTAACAGGGATAGCCATAATAATATTGGCAATAACAATATGGTGCAAATGCTGTAGAAAGAATGGAACATATAAAGTGACAGGAAAAGGAAAGAAGAGAAAACTAGATGAAATAGAACTTGAAGAATGGAGAAGTGATTTATACAAAAAGTTGAAAGGGGATGTGAAAAACAGAAAATGTAAAAATGAGAATGAAACGAATTGCTAGAAGTTGGCATCTGATTGAGGGTAGTGTTTTGATGGCTCAGAAACGCCATCAGAGAGGGGATTGATGGAGCAAGGTTTCAAAATTGAAACTTGCTTGTACGCAATCCTCCTCATAGTATTAATTTATTAAACTTGTATTGTCAAAACTAACATTTGCATTCACAAACACAAGAGGGACAGAAGCTTGCCTATGTGTTTTACTAATGAATAACGCTTGTCTGTAATCCAAAATGTCCGCTAAAGCGCGGGAATTTCATTGCGCATGTCGCAACCTGATCACATGGTGTGACGTCTTTCTTTGCTTGGTGGGAAACTTCCGCTTCTGCGCAGTGTGCACTAAAATGGCCGCTAAATGTTTAAACATGCTTAAGCTTGCTCTCATGTCATTATTAAATTGTCATTTTCTTAATGCTACTAATGCAGGATAGTATTATAATTAATTGGTAATAGAGTAGGGAAAGTGGGCATACAGTGAAACATTTTATTTGTGATTTTAATATTTTCTTATTGCACTTTTAGTAATTCGTAAACTTGGGCCTGGGTTGGTGACTTGAAACTCGAGAGACAGATGGTTCTGCGCATGTGTCCTGTGTGCCTGCCAAGTGAAGTCAACTTGGACGTCTCCCAAGGCCATGACCCATTGGCCGAAGATGATGTACTTTATGTTTCCGGCGGACAAAATTTTACTTTTCCCCTGTAAATTGTATAACATTTGTCGTGAGACGGGTGGGAAATAAAGTGAATGTATTAATTTGAAGGGGCGGGAAGCTAAAAACAATAGGCTTCACAATTTAGGCCAAATTTGACATGGTGCGAGAATCCACCCCCTGTCCCTGTCCAATCAGAAGTAGTGGCCCCATATTTTAGTAACATTAAGGGGAGGTACATGGGCGTAGAAGAGTATAATAGAATATAGCATTAGTTAATTAGTCAGAGCATGCGTTCACGAAGAACAGGCGTCCATACTGCCAGAGCGCTCTTAGCTCCAGACTGCCAAGCTGATCGGTTGCTGACTGAATCCCTGTCCGGAAGAGGTCCTGAGGAGGGGGCGGCGGAGTCCATTAGACGGGAGAATCGAGGAGAAGTCGAGTATCAGAGAGGGGAACGGCGCAGGCGTCGTTGTAGAGAGGTTACCGGTCCTGTCCTGATCCTGGAAGAAGTCTTTGCTCTTCATCCTTCCTGGGTCCTATCTTTTCCAACTCCTTGGCCAAGGGGCTTGGTTCTCGCATTTAGGTAACTATACTGCAACTTTTAGTTGCACTGCTGTCTCAATTCTCTTCCTTTCCTTAAACACCGTCATTTATTAGCAAAATAATTTCTATGCTTTTTCTTGGGTATTTCAATCAAGTACCATGTTTTCTGTATTTTACTCTGCTAAAACTTTAGATAAATATTTTACAACTTCCTGACTCAGTGGTTATTTCAGGATTATATATTATAGTGAATGTCACTCATTTTAAACTTCCCAATTAGCAAAGGATCCATTGGTAAGTTATTACTCTTCAATCAGAAGGTAATTGGTAGCAGGGATTTTGATAAAGAGTACCTCTGACACCCAGCGTAAGTATTAGTGTAGTATGAATGTATGGGCCCAAGTGAGTATATGGTGTATGAATGCTGTTGGCTAATATTGCGCTGGATCACTACTATGATTACAACCACTAGGGCTACTACTTGTGTTACTGCTAGTAATACAACTGTTACTACTACTACTACTACTGCTGATAGGACTACAGCTAGTAATGATATTATTATTATTATTTTATTATTGTTGAAATTATAATAATAATAATAATTATTATTATTATATACTTAGGATACTCAAGACACCTGAACAAGCAGCAGTGTCTTTTCATACCCAGATTGAAGACCTGTCACGTATTAAAAGAAAGGTTTTTTTTTTTTAACAATCAAACAGCTATTGTGTAAAGCTCGTGCAGCTCGTTAAAGGAGATCACAACTCTGCAAATATTTGTTGAGGAAGCTATGGGAAATGTACTATCTAAAGACATGAAATAATGTCATTGGCTCGTGGAAGCCTCCCCTGCGCTCTTTCCACCCCCTGCATTTTGTGCGGGTCCGCCGGTCCCCAGCAGTAGTCTGCTGTGTTGCATTTTGTGCACGTCCTCCCGTCCTGTGTTGCATTTTGTGTAGGTCCTCCCGTCCCCAGCAGTAGTCTGCTGTGTTGCATCTTGTGTAGGTCCTCCCGTCCCCAGCAGCAGTCTGCTGTGTTGCATTTTCTGTAGGTCCTCCCGCCCCCAGCAGCAGTCTGCTATGTTGAATTTCTGTAGGTCCTCCCGCCCCCTGCAGCAATCTGCTGTGTTGCATTTTCTGTAGGTCCTCCCGTCCCCAGAAGCAGTCTGCTGGGTTGCATCGTCTGTAGGTCCTCCCGTCCCCAGCAGCAGTCTGCTGGGTTGCATCTTCTGTAGGTCCTCCCGCCCCCAGCAGCAGTCTGCTATGTTGAATTTCTGTAGGTCCTCCCGCCCCCTGCAGCAATCTGCTGTGTTGCATTTTCTGTAGGTCCTCCCGCCCCCAGCAGCAGTCTGCTGTGTTGCATCTTCTGTAGGTCCTCCCGTCCCCAGAAGCAGTCTGCTGGGTTGCATCTTCTGTAGGTCCTCCCGTCCCCAGCAGCAGTCTGCTGGGTTGCATCTTCTGTAGGTCCTCCCGTCCCCAGCAGCAGTCTGCTGGGTTGCATCTTCTGCTGTGTTGTGGCATACATGAGCGTTATTTCCATTGTTGGCATCCCATGCCCAGAGCGCCTGACATTCAAAGTACAAGAGTTCTTCAAAGGTGAATGCTTGGCATTCATTGTGCTGACAGACAGATACTTCTAGTAAGGAAGTGATTTCAGAAGGGCATACTTAAAAATGACCCGTTCGGTTTAGCTGGCAAGCAGTAGAATTTATTAACATATTTTCTCCTCCTATGAAGCAGTTAACAATGATGCACTCTACCTGCGATATCTGGGCCGATCAGGAAGCACACTGGGTCAAAAGGGACAGGCTTTTATCTTGGCTAGTTCTGTTACCCAATACTTGGTGTTCTTGAGAATATTTCAAGCTCATATTATAAGGTTTTTGAGCCAGTTTTGCAGGACTTAGCCACGGGTTTCTGTAAGAAGGAAGAGGAGGGGAGATGAACATGTTATCTCAGCAAACACTGATATTGCCAACAGTTCTGCAAATTCTCAACTGTGTTTTTCTCTTCATGTTGTTTTCCGTGTTTCATGTTGTTGCATCTGAAGTGGAAATGATCCATTCGCTTCCACATCTGCTTCTCACATAGCTGTTTAACATTCAGGCATGTATCTGTCCGTACATCGAAATACCCCACATCCAACACATTGTACATATTATATATACACTTTCATAAAGCCTGAAGAGGGCTGAAACTGAAATGAAGCAGTTATAGTTAGCTGAGCTAACTACAACTTGCGCGCCCCATAATGCACTGCTTATGACCTCACATATTACATCACTCATGACATGGTCAGTGACATCACCGATGACATCACTGATGGCATCACTGATGACACCATCCACAGAATCACTGACGCACCCACTCACACCCCATAGCACCTTCTCCTACATTCACTCCCACACAACCATTCACAAACCCATTCACAGACCCATACCAGTACTTACACACCCACTCACTGATTTGTAGATCTACACACACATCCACTCACTCACCCATACAGCCACTCACACACCCACTCACTTACTAATACAGCCACTGACATATCCACTCATACACCCATACAACCACTCACACACTGAGTCAGTCACCCACAGAGCTAGTCCCACACCTAGGCACTCACAGAGCGACTTACTCACCAAAACAGATACACACACACCCACGGAATTACCCATACAGATACTAATACGTACTCACTCACCTATACAGTCACTGACACAAGCACACACTCACCCATACAGCCACTCTCACATTCACCCACTCACCCATACAGCAGCAGCGGCTCCTCCATTAGGGCAGAGGAGCGTCGCCCCACCTGCTGCAGCAGGCACACTCATTAATAAAATGGTAATAAATTCCATTTTACTAATGTGTCCAAGGCCCGCGCTTTTACAGCGTGATGGCAGGGGGCGGGGCTGATCAGCACGATTGCACTATGTTGTGATGCATCTCATGTACTGTATCTTTAAACATGTCTTATGATGTATTTGCCTTTAGAATGTATGTGTCTTGGCAACAGAATGTACAGATTGAATCCTCTGGGAGCTGTTGGCAGAGCTGGTCTTCCTTGCTCTGCTGACCATGTAGCCAATAAATAACCAGCTTCTCAATCACTTAGTCAGCGTGGTTACTACAAATTTATGGCGACGATCTTTGGCTACATGGAGGAACCCATGCAGCTGTTTTCAAGATATCTCGACTTACTCTACAGCTGTTTTCAAGATATCTGAACTAACTCCGGTCTCCTGTCTCAACTTGTTTCTACACAACTGCTGAGCAACTGCTATCTGGACTCCTGGACACGAGGTATTTGGTGTCTGTCTAGAATTACTGTTTGCGCTCCACTTTCGTGACCCTCAAAAGACGTATTTACTTCCTGAACAAAGGAGAAAGCGTTTATTTTTGCTGCGTTAGCAACTTTCCCTTGCTGTGCACTCCAAATTTCCCTTTTTGGCTGTCTTGGGTTTTCCTAGACATTTCTGACATAGCGCGATAGAGAGAGGCTGTGTTCTCGTGCGTTTAAGCAACTGCCATTCCTCCTCGCGCTTCACAATCAAACCCAGCAAGCGCCTACCTTGCTCCAGCCTTCACGAGCCTGCTTCTCCTCCATCCATTCACGAGATCATCCACGCTACTGGCTGTGACATCATCGCGTCACTTCACGCTGCGTGAAGGCGGCCATCTTAACTCATCGGGAAGCTCATTTCAATGTGCACGTTATGTGGTTGCCATTTTGGTTAAGTTTTCTAAGCATTGTGTTCCCATGACAACGCGTGTCCTTTCATCGGCGGTGACACGCACACCATTTCAAGCATTTATTGCCTTGACAACACGTGTTTCTTCATCGGCGGTGACACGCACACCATTTCAAGCATTTATCGTCTTGACAACAGGTGTCTCTTCATCGTCGTTGACACGCACACCATTTGAAGTAATTTCCTGTTCTGGATAGTGTGTGTTGCTTCTTTGTCGGTGACACGCACACCACATTCCTTCTGTTTTTATACTGTTGCTATTCTTCTACTATCGTTTTTGCGCATTTGTGCTGCACTTATGAAATTTTTGTAACAGTGTAAATTATCCTCCGCAGTTTGTTAGCTACATTTTTCTTTTTCTTGAATTCAGTTTTTGCTTTGTTGTTTCTCTCTGCACCATTTCTTCCCCTCATATACCATCTCTGACTGAATTGTGCAGTATGCCATCCGTTAACCCACCACCTTCATTTCTTGACTCTCCTGGTGATCCCCCAGTTCGGTGGGAAGTCTGGTATGATGCTTTTCAAATGTATTTGGGTGCCATCGGTGCTTTGCGTTTTAGTGCAGAAAGGAAGAAATGTCTTCTTCTTCACTCACTAGGATTTGAGGGAAGATCTATATTTAAACATTTGCCACCTCTTTCGCAAGAAGAACTCAATGGAACCGATGAATATGAAGAAACTATCATCAAGCTGAAAAATAGGTTCGACAAACAACCGAGTCTTATGGTTTTAAGACATACATTTTTCAAGAGAAATCAAACCGAAGGAGAAGATGTGGATGCTTACATTTCTGTTTTGCGAAGATTAGCGGCTGACTGTAAGTTTGAAAATTTTACCAAACAACTGATCAGAGACCAATTTACTTGTCATTGCAAAGACAAAAGCATACGTCAAAAATTATTGAGTTTGGGTGATCCGTCTCTAGACGAGGTTATTAAGATAGCCAAAAGCATTGAGACATCCATTGTTTCCCTTAAGGAGCTAGAGGACAAACCCATAGATGGTGTTAATGTTATTAACAGCAGTAATCCTGTAAGGCCACGGGGCAAACCAGTCCCATCATCAAGTCAACTCACTAAACCTAAACATGATATAGGGAGTTTTTCAAATGCAAATGGTAATAATAGGTGTATCAAGTGTGGTAATCCTCCACACAGCAAAGGTGCACGATGCCCTGCAAGCAATTTTATGTGCAATTATTGCAAAAAGATGGGGCATTTTGCCAAGGTTTGTTTTAAAAAAAAAATAGGAATTTTAGGAAACCCACAGTCTGCACTGTTGAATCTGACTGTGAATCTGATCCTGAAGTTATCTCTGTTGTCAGTTATTCTGATGATGTCAACCCTTCTAAAAGTCATTATGATCAAGGTGTTGTGGTGGGTGACCCTTCGTCATGCATTGATCCTATTGTGGACATCAATATTGGGGATCGCAAGGTGAAGTTGTTAGTAGACTCAGGGGCAAAAATCACCATGATTACTCAAGAATTGTTTAATGAGACGTGGAATGGTTCTCAAGCTCTTTCCCCTCCTGAGCGCTCTCCCGTTTCGTATGAGGGACGGAAGATAGATTTAATGGGATTCTTTGAAGTAGAGTTGGCATTTAAAGGCAGGAGGATAAAAGGAAAGATATATGTTGCGGTGAAAGGCCTCAACATATTGGGTTGGTTCCATCAGGGGCTTTTTGGGATGATTTTGAGACCTGGAACCAAGGAGCAGGTATTAGTAGTTAACTGTGAAGATGCTAGCATCACTTGGAAAAACAAATTTCCGGATGTCTTTAGTAAGAACCTGGGAAAAATCAAAGGCTTTAGACATAAAATCATTGTTAAAAATGGAGCTATTCCCATTAAGCACAAACTTAGAGGTGTACCGTTTAGTGTGAGGGAGGACCTAGAAAAAGAATTAAAGGAGTTGTGTGATAGAGGGATCATCGAACCAACTGACTCCTCGTTGTGGCTCTCTCCCTTGGTTGTGGCAAGAAAAAGGGGAGGTGATCTTCGGGTCTGTGTGGACTTGAGATCACTAAATAAAGAAATATGGGTAGACTCTCACCCCTTACCAAAAATTAACGACTTATTTTCGTTCACCAAGGGAGCACGTTATTTCACCAAACTAGATCTAGCCAGTGCATACCATCAGGTGGAATTGGACCCAGAATCACGTCATCTGACTGCATTTGTGTCGCCTCTGGGAACTTTTCGCTACTGTCGAATGCCATTTGGTCTTGCCTCAGCGGCATCGGTTTTCCAGAGGATAATGAGCAATATACTCAAGGGTGTGGATGGCATCCTGGTGTTTCAAGACGATGTACTCATTTTTGGAAATGATATTGCATCTCATGATAATATCCTAGAGAAAGTGTTAACACTGTTCAAGAAACGTGGTGTAGTGTTAAAGGAAGAGAAATGCAAATTTCTGTGTTCAAAAGTTGAATACTTGGGGGCATGTTATATCTCATGATGGAGTCAGTCCTCGACCAGGTTTACTTCAGGCCATTTTGGATGCCCCTGAACCAGTGGACAAGGCTGGGGTCAAGTCGCTTTTGGGATTATGTGAGTACTACTCACAGTTCATTCCCAACTTTGCGTCCATGGCACGTCCCATTAGTAATCTACTCAAGAAGGGAGTCAAGTTTGAATGGGGAGAGGAGTGTGCTGTTGCTTTTGGGTTGGTTAAGTCGGCTTTGAAAGATGGACCCATTTTAAAACCTTTTGACCCTAGTTTATCTTGTTGTGTCACAGTGGACGCGAGTCAGGCAGGTATTGGTGCTACCTTAACCCAATGGGACAAGAATTGTGAGAATACTGTATGTTTCGCATCCAGAGTGTTAAGGACTCCTGAGCTCCAGTACTCGGTCATTGAGAAGGAGCTGTTGGCCTGTTCCTGGGCGATAGAAAAGTTTCGACCTTACATCTGGGGCAAGTGGTTTTTACTCTTAACGGATCATAAGCCACTCGTAAACATTTTGGGGGGGAGTGTGAGTAAGTGCTGTTCCCCGAGAATTATGCGTATGGTGACGAAACTCTTGCAGTACCAGTTCAGAGTGGAACACATTTCTGGTGGGAAAAATGGACGGGCAGATTTCCTTTCCCGTTTCCCTATCAAGGTGAATGAACATGATGAAGTCAATCTAGATGACTTTTCTAATGAGGAGTGTGATGACTGTCTAGTTGCCGTGTTAGACCTTCCTGACCTTGATCTCGGTTCGGAGACTGATTGGGTCCAGGCATTGGAATCTGACTGTGTAATTCGTGAAGTTTTTACTTATGTCAGAAATGGGTGGCCAAAAGAAAAGGCTCTTCCAACCTCTCTCCAGCCTTTCTGGAAGGTTGAGGATGAGCTATCCATAGAAGATGGTTTGCTGCTAAGGGCGGACAAGTTTGTACCTCCTGATGTCTTCCGAAAAACTATCATTGAGAGGGCTCATGAAGGCCATCTTGGCTGTACTCTCACCAAACGGCGCATCCGGGACACATATTGGTGGCCAAGTATGGACGACAAGATTGATCTGGTGGTTGCTAATTGTTGTGTCTGTGGTGTGGCTGACAAAAGTTTGAAAGTGTCTGTTCCCCCTTTGATCCCTATTGAGTATCCCAAAGGTCCCTGGATGAAACTAGGTATTGATGTCATGGGACCGTACGAAATTCTTCCTGGGGGTTCTCGGTTCATCTTGGTCCTCATGGATTATACATCGAAATGGCCAGAAGTGAAGATGGTGAAGGAGGCTAACACGAAAACTGTTGTGGAGTTTCTCAAAGATGTGTGGTTGAGAGAGGGTGTTCCTGAGACTCTGGTCTCAGACAACGGAAAACAGTTTGTCAGCACGGAATTTGAAGCTTTTCTTGTTGAGTCAGGTGTCCACAAGAGCTCCCTTTACCACCCGCAAACCAATGGTTTGGTTGAGCGCATGAATCGGGTGGTGGGGGAGTGTATTAAGTGGGCTAGAGCTGGTGGTCATGATATTTGCAAGGCTCTTAACACAATGGTGTGGTTCTATAGAACTACGCCACACTCTTCTACGAAGATTTCGCCCTTTGAGCTTTTGCGGGGACGTAAGCCTAACACCAGTTCTAGACCTGCCTGGATGAGCAAGTGGGTCAGGTCTGAATCTGATGTTGCCCAGCTCATGTCCTTAGCGAGTGAAAACATGTCGATTTCTCAAGCGAAACAGAAGCAATATTTTGATTCACGGAAAGGTGCTAAACTAATTCCACTTAACGTGGGAGACATGATCAAGATTAAAACTGCTGTTCATTCTAAGAAAGGGAACAGCAAATTCAGTGAACCAGTCAAAGTTAGGAAGATTCTTGGAAATGCTGTAAAAGTTGATGGTGGTCATTGGTGGAACCTTAATAGGGTGGTCAAGGTTCAGAGAAAAAATGCAACATCAGGTTCAGCGGAAGTTCTTCCTTTTGGTTCCGATCAAACATGTTACAGGAAAAGCTCGAGAAACATTGTTAGACCTTCTAGATACAGGATGTAAGTTTCTTTTGTCTTAATTTTTTTTGTTTTTTTTGTTTTTGTTTTGTTCTCGTTTGGAGGAGGAGAAGATATGTTGTGATGCATCTCATGTACTGTATCTTTAAACATGTCTTATGATGTATTTGCCTTTAGAATGTATGTGTCTTGGCAACAGAATGTACAGATTGAATCCTCTGGGAGCTGTTGGCAGAGCTGGTCTTCCTTGCTCTGCTGTCCATGTAGCCAATAAATAACCAGCTTCTCAATCACTTAGTCAGCGTGATTACTACACACTAGTAATGCAGCCCCCGGCCAGTGCGCAGGTCAGATTGGTCAGCTGCCTACAGCTGACCAATCTGACCT
This sequence comes from Calotriton arnoldi, assembly GCA_963921515.1. Classification (NCBI taxonomy): domain Eukaryota; kingdom Metazoa; phylum Chordata; class Amphibia; order Caudata; family Salamandridae; genus Calotriton; species Calotriton arnoldi. The sequence goes on along the minus strand of CAWUFW010016243.1, from coordinate 181,985 downwards.
GTGCACTTCAGAGCCTGCAATCTCAAGGCTGAGAAACAGCCGAGGGATTGCAGCAGCTGGCCCCCAGCCTCAAAATGGGCGCTGGGTTAGCCTGCTCCAGCCAATGCTCCAGGATTGGCTGGTTTTGCATTGTACTAGGGCAAAAGTCCTTCCCTTTCTGCCCGAGTCAGGCGAAGAGAGCGCCGAGAGAAAGGATACCGCATCCAGAGCCCGCGGCAGCGAGGACACGGAAAAGGGCGTCGGGCAGCAGGTAAGTTATTTGTATTTTTTTTATGTGTACTGTTGTCTGTTGGGCGGCAGGTAAGTTATTTGTATTTTTTGTATGTGTATTGCTGTCTGTTGTTCCCCTTTTCCCCACCTCACCACCTCCCCGTTGTCCCCCCACTCTCCTGGCCCACCACTCCATCCCCACACCAGCTGCTACTGCCATACAGTAACTCATATACCCCATCACTCACCAATACTGCCTTTCACATACCCAGTTACTCACCCACATACCACTGACACATCCACTTACCCACACAGCCATATACACAGCCACCCTTACAGTCCCTCACACACACACTCAATAACCCATAACCCATACAGCCACTGACTCACCAACTCACTTATCCATACAGGCAGTCACACACACCCTCCCCACCCACACAGACACTCAGACAACCATACAGGTACTCAAACAACCAATCACTCACCGATACAGCCACTCATGTACCCACTCACACCCAGGCAGCCACTGAGACACCAACTGACAGACTGATACAGACATTCACGCAACTAGTCACTCACCCATACATTCACTGAGACACTTAATCACTTAGTTATACAGTCAGTCACGCACCCACTGAATCATCCATACAGGCACTCATATACCCACTGATTAACCAATACACCTTGGTGTATATATATTTAATTCAATTTGAATCTTCTTCTTTTTCTCTCCCATGCGGGTTTCCGCATGGTTCGTCTATCAGTCAAACACTGTTTAACATGTATTTTACAGAATTGGCTCTAATAGTTAAATCTTTTGGCCTCTCACTAACCTCATATGCGGACGATAATCAAATTGTCCAGTCACCCTTCAAAAAAGGTATTGCGGTATCTGCCCATTTTCATGACTGTATTTTGGCAATTAGTTCTTGGATGAACTGACACTGCCTTAAACTTAATTAAAATAAAACTGAGGTTGTTCTGTTCGGTAATCTTTCTCCTGCCTGGTCACCTATTTGGTGGCCAGAAGAAATGGGGCCTCCCCCATCCCAGTGACCAAGGCTAAAAATGTAGGAATCTTAATAGATGAAAAGCTAAACTTCGGACCGCAAGTCAATTCTATGGTCTCCTCCTGCTTCTACCTGCTTAAAAAATTATTTCCTTTCATTCCAGCTCATTCGAAACAGACAGTAACTACTGTATTAGTTTTAGCAAAATTGGATTACTGTACCGCCCTCTATGTTAATATGCAGGAAAAAAGCCTAACAAGTTGCAAATGGTGAAGAATGCTACCGCCAGGCTCCTTTCTAGTACTCCTAAATTAAAATCTGTTTCTTAGGAAATTCGGCAACTGCATTGGCTTTCAGGGAGAAGTCATATCAAATTTAAGGCCCTCTGCACCGCTTACAAAGCTTTACATAAAATTGGCCCTGAGTTCTTGAAGTACTCTGTCGAATGCTACGCCCCTAGCAGACGGTTGTGTTCCTTGGGGGCCAATCTAATGATGGTTCCCAGATTCTCTAAGTTAATCGGGGAAGCAGACGTTTTATCACTGGAATCACTAAGCTTTGGAACGACCTGCCCCCTCACATCAGAGCTATGCCTATGCTGATCTCCTTTAGGAAGGACCTCAAAACTTAGCTCTTTAACAATTAGGCTCTTTTCCTTGCTCTTTAGAAGACAGTGCCAAGACACTTTAGGGTAGATGTGCGCTTAATAAATTGTTGTAACATAACATAACATTTAACACTCATAAACCTTTTAAAAACACTCACAGTCACCAGATCATGTAATCAGTGATGTCATTTGAGATGTCATGAGTGATGTCACTATCATAAGCAGTGCATTGCGGGGCGCGAATTATAGTTAGCTCAGCTAACTATAAATGCTGATTTTCACTGATTTTTCACAAGTGAAACCTGAGCCCATATATACGGTGGTCGCCAGTAGGTAGTTATAGCTAGGATCATGCTTACATAGGAAAGCATTTTTTCACTTGTCTATAACTTTGGTGCCAGTTGACAAATCTTCACAAAATTTCCCTAAAAAAGTGTCATTGTGAGTCTTGTGCATGGAAAGTTTTGGGTGATCCGTCAAGCATGGGCCAAGAAAAAGGGGTATAAAAAAAAAGTATGTTTTTCCATGCTAATTTCCATAGGATCTTTGAACACGACTACAGCTCGAACCGCTGGACGGAATTACACCAGATTTGGCAGAAAGCTAGCTTTTGGTTCGCAAATTGTGCATTTTGGTTATTTGTTGTAAATACATTCAGTAGTTGTTGACAAATTTAACAAAATACAGTTAGTGGTATCTGTGACTGCTACTACTTCTCGAAAAATAATGAGCTTGTGTAGGGAAGTGCAGAGCTCTGATTGGCTGCCAGCAATTCAACCAGTAAGTGTTGGCAGCCATCTTGGGACTCAGACTCAGCCGAGTCCCACAGAAAAATTTACAAAAAGAAAAGGGGGCAGGGTAGGATTACTCAGACCCCCAAGCATTGTTCTTGGGGTCCCCCTGGGACCACACCAGGTCAAAAAAGCATTTTTTTTAAAAAACGAAATTGCCACAAAATCACGATATTTGTGAATTTGTGGGAATTGTTAAAAAAAAAAGCATGCACAGGCTCCTGCGCTTGCTTTTAAATAACCCCGAGTGGGCCAGGTACCAGGGGCATATCATAAAAAGAGGAGGGGCGCACGGGGCTCCTGCCTGGGGCTTATGAAAACCCCAGGGACCGCCACCTCCCCGGGAAATGAATTTTTATGTATGCAGGGGTGGCCACACGGCACCCCTGTGCCCTGGGGACCGCCACCTCCCTAGGGCAAATGTTTAGAAAATAATGTGGGGGGGCTGACACAACCCCCCTGCAGCCGCGGGGACCGCCACCTCCCCGGGGTTAAACATGAAAATAATGCGGGCCGCAGGACACTCCCACAGCCCCAGGTTCCGCCACCTGCCTGAGACAATTCATCCAAATGAATCCCCCCGCATCCCCGGGAACCACCACCTCCCCGGGCTAAGTAGTGCAATGGAGGGGGGTCATGCGCCTCCCTCCTGGAGCCATGGATGGCCATGGGGATTGTCATTCTCCAGGGCTGGCTCCTGTTATGTCCTAGGGTGCATTTGTCTGTTTCCCTGCCTGCTGTCAAGCGAGCAAGGAAACAGACGAATTGCTGTCACACACAGGGGACTGTATGTTTATCAGCTCCCTGTGTGCGAAAGCAATGCTGGCTCTGGCAGGAGGCGGGGAGACTACAGGGACCATGGAGGCCTACAGGCTCCCCCCATGGTCCAAGTGCAGACTAGGTGCCCTGGGGCCACCAAGAGAACCGTGGCCGGGCCCAGGGGAGTGGGGACCCTGGGGTCGAAATAGGCCTGGGAGGTGGACCGTGTGGCTCCTCTCCCCATTAGGTAATGGCCAGGCCCAAGGGGATGGTTTCCCTGGGGCTAAAATTGGCCGGGGGTGGGGAGCAGTGTGGCCCCCTCCCCCATTTGATAATGGCCGAGCCCCGGGGATAGATTGATTAGACATCATCAGAGGCCCCACCCACCCCCTTTCTCAACCACTCTGCAAAGGAGCCGCCTGGTGTAGGCTGCTGAGGGTGGTTGGGTGCCAAGAACCCCTATTGTTGCGATAAGTAAGTGCCCCACAGCTGGATTGCTGAGATGTCATTGTAGGACCCGCCCCGTTTCTGAACCACTGTGCACAGGGGTCTCCTGGCGTACTACTGGTTGGGGGATGAATTCCCCTTGGCTTCTGAGGTTCGTTGGGGAACAAGAATCCCTATTGTTGTGACAAGTATGTCCCCCACAGCGGGATTGCTGAGTTGTCTATGAAGGCCTGCCCCCTTTCTCAACCACTCTGCTCAGGGGCCTCCTGGCACCCTACTGGTTGGAGGATGAACTCCCCTTAGCTGCTGAGGGTTGTTGAGGGCCAAGAACCCCTACTGTTGCGGCAAGTAAGTCCTGCACAGCAGGATTGCTGAGACGTTGTCGGAGGCCCCGCCCCCTTTCTCAACCACTCTGCAAAGGAGCCTCCTGGTGCACTACTGCTTGGAGGATGAACTCCCCTTAGCTGCTGAGGGTCATTGGGGCCAAGAACCCCTCAAGTTACGACAAGTAAGTCCCCCACAGCCAGATTGCTGAGATGCCATCGGAGGTCCCACCCCCTTTTTCAACCACTCTGCACAGGGGCCTCCTGGCATACTTCTGGTTGGGGATGGACTCCCTTTGGCTTCTTAGGGTCGTTAGGGGCCAAGAGCCCCTATTGTTGCAACAAGTATGTCCCTCAAAGTCGGATTGCTGAGATGTTATCAGAGGCCCCGTCCCCTTTCTCAACCACTCTGCACAGGGGCCTCCTGGTGCACTACTAGTTGGAGGATGAACTCCCCATGGCTGCTGTGTGTCGTTGGAGGCCAAGAACCCCTATTGTTGCGACAAGTAAGTCCTCCACAGCTGGATTTATGAGACGTTGTCAGAGGCCCCACCCCCTTTCTCAACCACTCTGCAAAGGGGCCTCCTGGTGCACTACTGGTTGGTGGTTGTAATCCCGCTGGCTGCTGAGGGTCATTGGACCCAAGAACCCCTATTGATGCGACAAGTAAGTCCCCCACAGCTGGACTTCTGAGACCTCGTGGGGGGCCCCTCCACCTTTCTCATCCACTCTGCAAAGGAGTCTCCTGGTGCACCCCTGGTTGGGGGATGAACTCACCTGCTGGCAAGTGCCCGTAAAGTCTCATTGCGCTCCCCACATTCGCAAAAAGACGTGACGAGCGCGCTAACCGAAAAAAAAAATCTGCTCTATTGCAGAGTGCGGAGTTTGTCGGTAACTCTGCATTCTCCGCAGAACGCAGAGTTGCCAAATTCCGCAAACTCCGTAAACGGAGCGGAATTTTACGCCCAGGCCTAGAACAAAATCAAAGGCTACAGGGACTTTATAGTTAGAAAATTGAATTTCATAAACCTTAGAAGTTCACTGAAAAAACCAAAGGTTACAGAGACATTATAGATAGGCTCACATTTCACTAGTACAAAACCAGTGAAATTCAGTAGTTATAGTTACCTGAGCTAACTATAACATACGCCCACGCAATGCACTGCTAATAACCTCACATATTACATCACTCATGACATGGTCAGTGACATCACTGATGACATCTCAAATGACATCACTGATGACATCATCCACAGAAGTACTGACACACTTACTCACACTTCTATACAACCTCTCATACATCCACTCAAACAACCACTCACAAACCCAGTCACAGACCCATAACAGTACTCACACAACCACTCACTCATCCATAGAGCCACTCAGACACCTACTCACTCACTCATACAGGCACTCACACAACCACTCACCCATAAAGCTACTCATACAACCAGTTACTTACCCATACAGCCAATAACAGAGCCACGCACTAACCCATACAGCTACTCACACACCCACTTATTCACCTATACAGCCACTTACACACCCACTCACTCACCCATACAGCTTCACAACACAGTGACTCACTCACCCATTCAAGTACTCACACACCCACACAACCACTTACATATCCATTCACACATCCATATAAGCACTCACACATCCGCTCACTCACCCATACATCCATTCACACAGACACTTACTCTACAATGCAGCCACTCACACACTAACTCACTTTACCAAACACCCACTCAAACAGCCACTCACTCACCCATACAGCCAATTACACAGCCACTCACTCATACTGCCTTTCAGACACCCACTCACTCACCCATACAATCACTTACACACCCACTCACCCAACCATTAAACCACTCACTCAGCCAATCACTCACCCATACAGCCACTGACACACCCACCCACTCACCAATACAGTCACTCACACAGCCACTAACCCACCCACACACCTATTCACACACCTACTTATACACCCTTACAGCCACTCACACACTCACTCACACACCAATACAGGCACTCAGACACCCACACGGATACAGTCACACAGCCACTCACATAATATATGCTACAAATAGTATCACTCATTAGAAGTAAAGAAAGTATGCTATTTTAACTTTTGTAGTACCTTGGTATATATGTTTAACACTCATTAACTTTTAGAAAACACTCACACTCACTGGATGATGTCATCAGTGATGTCATTTGAGATGTCATCAGTGATTTCACTGAACATGTCATGAGTGATGTAATATGTGATGTCATAAGCAATGCATTGTGGGGGCATAAGTTATAGTTAACTATAACTGCTGAATTTCACTGGTTTTGTATGAGTGAAATTTGAGCCTAACTATAACTTCTCTATAACTTTTGTTTTTTCAGTGAATATATATATATATATATATATATATATATATATATATATATATATATATATATATATATATATATATATATATATATATATATATATCCTTCTACTGACCCCAACCAAAAAAAGTGGCAGCTCTTTTTTCTCTAGACTGATGCAATAGAGTTGTTTTCTTCTGTAGCGGATGTTGGTACAACTGTGACAGATCTTCTCCAGGGATGACCATGTTCACGATGTGTATGGTGATGAGGGAGGAAAGACCACACCATCCGGGGATAAGCTGAGCATATGCAAGTTCCCAACACTGCAGTACAGATCCATCAGCGTGGAGGTGCCCCTTTGAATGTCCGTTATGTGCAGTATTGCTCCGCAGTTCTCATTTGTGATAAGTGGAATTGTTCCTTTGCCTCTGAAACACAAGGAATACAGTTTAAGTTTCCGTACAATTAGGGGTTGTCCCCTCCCCTCTAACCAGATGCACTTAACTATCTCAGTGTCCAATATTTCCTGACAGGTGTGATCTATGCTGGAATTTAACCCTCCCCTACATGACTCATTTCCCTTTGTATCATCGAGGTGGATGGCCCTTCATTGGAACTCCATGTCTGGTATCCATTTGTTATTGACAAAGACTGCACCAGACACGCTGAGGGCCACCTTGGGACTACAGGCGGAAGCGGGAGCAGTGGCTTTGCTACCTCCAAAAATCTCTTTTCATGAAAATCTTAGGGCCAAACAGTATCCTCCCCTCTAGTGCCTCACCTGCACAGCCTATCTAGCTCTGTGTAGAGGTATAGTGCTGTGGGATTGGTCTCGTATCGAGTTACGTTTACTACTACTCAATGGGGTTCTACTCTGTTCGGTTGTATCTTGGCCTTAATCCTACATAGGTACAGGTGAAGGAGGCATTTTGCTCTTTTGGGGGCTACCTCTTGAGCTAAATAAAGCCTGTCTGCACCTACTGCATGTGGTATCAGTAAACATACATAGCATGACCAAGCTGATGACTTGGTGCCCACAGTGGTCATGTGCTGATACCAGGTGTTGTGTAAGATTGCACTGTGTAGTATGTGTGGAATACTAGCATTGGGTTCTGTGTAATTGTAAATGGTGTGGGAGAGGCCCGTGCTCAAGTGCTGTACAAATGTCGGGATAGGCTCCATTTGACTAGGCAGATGTCTGGCTACAATTGGATGCGGCCACACCCATACTAAACAGAGGGTATACAAAGGTCTAATAATAAATAACTTTTGAAACATCGCATGTCTTGGGATGATTTCCGGAGGGGACATCTGCAGTATTCTGGTGATCGGGGTTTCTTCTTGTTAGGTTTCAAATTCCCATCCCTGCAACGCACTTGTTTTATGCTATATTAGGTTAGCAATGTGTGGCTAACTAGAAGCCATTTGCATTCACGTTTTGTAACCTGCTCAGGTATCCTCGTAATGTGCAGGCTTCAGTTAGCGAGTGTGGCTCCATTTTGCATTTCGTAATCCTTATTAGGCTGCTTAGACTGCGCCTGAGTTAGGCCTCATTACTCGTATTGCTTGCCTCAGCAGAACACTGTATTTCGTTAATATTTTTCCTCTTGTTCAAGGCTGTTTCTCGACTTACTAATGAATAGGGCATTCTGCCTTCGCATACTTATCCAAATGTGTAGTTCCTGCTCCCACGTTAGGAGATGCTGAGACCCAGCACCGTGGCCTTGGATTCCTGATAAAATGTACCCATCTGGCAGGTGTTAGCTCATCAGACTGTGCCTCTTTGTTCATGATAGGCCCAGGCCGGTAGTTTTCCATTGTGGGCGTGGTTGGGGTTTTTTCGAGAGGAATGATTACTCAGTGTAGACTGTTGGGGGCCAGTCCCTCGGCAGACATCTTAGGGTGCAGGTCATGATGGACTCCTCTGCAGAGTATTGCTAATAAAATGTAAGTTTGTATTCTCTACTGTCTGACCGACTCTTCATTCTTGGGAAGGCATAGCAGGTGGTTGTAAGAAAACCCGAGGGGCCCTAGAGGGCCACTTCCTTCAGTTGGCGCCCGAACAGGGACCCCGCAAGGTGATCCCACACAAGACCGAGCTTGGTTCTCGCAGCTGCCCCGCCCGGCTGATCGGGCGCCCCATCATCTAGTGGTCACCGGCTGGGGGCCTGAGAAGGCGAAACCTTGGAGTTGACCGTTTGGTCCGAAGAGTCGGCAGTGGAGAATAACTTGACTCGACCTGTGTGCATCAGGTGAGTGATTTGATTCTTGGAAAAATTGCGCCATTCTTGGACGGCACGAGCCTGCGGGCTGTGTCTTGATACAGTCTCCGGACTGTCTTGTCTGCAGTTTTCGAGCTGCCTTGCTTGAACGACACGAGTCGACGGGCTGTGTCTTGGTACGGTCTCCGGACTGTCTTGTCTTGAACTTGGTGGGTTTGCGGACCCTTGAAAAGACACAGAATGTTTGCGAGCAGTTCACCGGACCACCTGGAAATTTGGCCCACGCTTGAAAAGGTCCGGGACTGTCTGCGAACAATCTGCCAGACCAACTGGTAATTTGGCTAATGCTTGAAAAGGTTTGGGGCTGGAGCCTGTCTTCTTGAATTTGGTACAGTCCCCGGACTGTAGGGAGTGGTCCCTGGACCGTTTGGTTTGGTTTGTGAATAATATTTGTTATTTTATCTTTTCTTTATTTACCGTTGCTGGTGTTATACTTGTCCGTTAGGGACAGTGCATGTGTCTTATATTAAGATGCCTTGTTTAAGCAAATTGGGGTGTTTTGGATGTCGATGTTGTTCTACTGATGCTCGATTGGAAGAGAGCCAGCCTGCGCCTCCGGAGGGTTCTCCAAATTTCGACGTATACGTTAAACATGGTATTGGCCCTGTTATGTTTAGCACATTGTGGCATAAATATACGAGGGACAATGCTGAGTTACAGTGGCCGCTTACCGGCTCATTTGATGAACAGAAATTGAATTTCTTGCAGGACAAATTGTTCGCTAAAAAGAGCAGGCAGTCGATGTTTGATTCTCTAAGAGTATGGCAGAAAGAAGCAAAGCAGCGACGAATGAGAGCAAAGAAAGAGGCCCAGAAGAGGCAGACGCAAACTATAACACAAAAAGCAGTAGCCTATGAAAGAGGAAAGATAGAGAAGGGCATAGAATGTGCAGATAGAAAGTTTCGGTTACAGACAGATTAATGTTATGTTACTAGAGAGGAAGGTGATGATTTTGTCGAAGAGCTATTGGACTCTCGCCCTCCTCCTCCTTATGCCCCTGAACGGATATACCCGACAGTCCTGACATCTCAGTCCTTGGCCTCTAGTGCCGCCCCTTCTAGTGTTCCTGTTTCTAGCGCTACCGCTTCAGCCCCGGCCCCTCTTGCTTCTTCTCTACTCACACCAGTCACCTGGGCGGGTGCTGTTAGCTCCCCCGCCCAGTCTATTAGTTCGGTATCGACTGCTACTCCCCCTTTCACCCCTACCACCCTGTCTCCCTACATGATGGTACCTGTCTCTGCGTCTGCTCTTTCCCCCGTGAGTGTGACACCCCAGGCACAGTTGAAAGTCGAAACTCCTGCGCGTGGGGTACATGAAGTGAACTGGGCAGCAGCGCGAGACCGAATGGATAAAGTATTGGTGCATTCTGCTGTGGCTGATTAGGAAAAGCAAATGGTGGCGAATCAAGCAGCTCAGTGGGCTCGGAATCCGATCTATAGTGTGGAGGATGTGTGGAGTGTGATGAAAGATTATGAGCCGTTTATACAGCAGCATGCCCTTAAGCACATGTCAGCCACGCTGATAGGGTTGTGAGAACAGTGTTTTCAAGGTGTTGCACCGCAAATAATCTATGACATACGGGACAGGGTATATGCTGCAGGTATGACTCCCAATGAGATTTTTAGCAATATAACGACACTAGTGGGTTACCGAGGCAGATTGCTCCAGAAGGTTCCGACGATGGGGACACAGCACCCCATGAGGGAAGTCCATCCCATTTACCACCCTGAAATTCCAGAACTGCGCGATTCCACAGATACTGTGATTAGACCACGGGTCGACGCTTGGTTTCAGGAACAGTGGATCTATACTCCTTGGAAGAGGAGTGAGGTCCTATCCTTAAAGAGCCAGCTGCTGGACCCCCGGAAAAACCCTACTGCATATTATAAAGAATTGACGGAGGCGACCCCCTCCACAGTAATGACGCTAGCTGATATAGAGTTGTTTTTCGGTCTGTTGGTAGCGGTGGATATATGGAGGCAGGTTCATACACAGGATCATGCACTAGAGTTGGGGGGCATGTGGGATGAGATCAAGGCTTGGGATAAGGAGCATAAGCCCGGCGACAAGCCGAAAGCGGAGCTCCTCGCTTTGCCGGGACGTATCATAACATACATGCACTCCCTTATCCCACCGAAGCGAGTGGACTGGGACAAGTTGACTGCGTGTCGCCAAAAGAAGGATGAAAGTGTGTCGGATTTCTTTACCAGATTTGAAGGGGTGTTTTTAGATTTTAGCGGTCAGGACCTGTCACAGGAGGGTGGTGTTCGTTTGTTTGTTAACAGATTTGTCACTAACTTGCTTCCCGAAATTGCAACACGGTTGCAGGCTTCGGAAAGTACTTGGACGACCTCATCCCCGTCAGTGATATTGAGTATGGCACAGTATTACGAACATAGAGAGAATGAGGACAAGGAAAGGGTAGAGAAAAAGTCAAAGGATTTGAAGACGAGGATATTGATGCAGCAAGTTGCGAGGGGAAGTGGATGAGGAAGAGATTCGGGTTCGGCCCAACGGCCGCCCCGGTCTGGCAGGGGTGGTGCTTCAAACACGCCCCTCGGGCTCAATCAATGTGCGTACTGTAAGCAGGAGGGACATTGGCGAAACGAGTGTCCGGAGTTGTTGCAGAAAGGTGAGGCCTGAGAGGTCGGGGTTTTCGAGGACACAGATGAGGAGCAGGAGGTAGAGGGGGGATGCAGTCAGAGGATACATCACACAATAGGCAGAGCGGGAATTGTTTTGACGACCCCCGAGGACGACAGTACTATCATGACGACTATGACATGGACGAAGTGACAGGGTTGTCTCACAGCTAGGACAGCCGAGGACAGGGCGAGGGACCAGTTCCTGTGCCTATAAATCAGCATGGACCTTATGCCACTGCTGATTTACAGGGTACTACCGACATTTTTTTAGTTGACACAGGGGCTATGAATAGCTCTGTTTCCCGTTCACTGGTCCCAGGGGCAGCTCTGTCTGGCCAAAACAATGTGTCAGTGGGTTTCTCAGGCGTGCCGGTCATTAGCCCCATTTCCAAGCCTCTTGCTTTGACTATTGGCCCCTTTACGGTCGATTCACCATTTTTACTGACGTCAAATTGTGGGGAAAATTTGTTAGGACTGGATTTGTTAAAAAGGTTACATGCGACAATTTTTTGTTCTCCAGACGGTGTTTACATGACTGTTGGACCGCAGGTAGCCCGTGCCAAACAGTGCTTTGCAAAGGATGCCCCCTTTCCCGCTGAGTTCAAAGATGTGCCACGTACGTTATGGGCTACAGGAGACACGGATGTGGGGTTACTCCAGATCCCGCCAGTATCTATACAGATCAAAGACAATGCTAAATTGCCACGTATTTCCCAGTACAAGATATCCCAGGCAAGTGAAAAGGCCCTATTGCAAATAATACAGGATTTGATTAAGTCTGGCGTGGTTGAAGAGACTGGTGAATGTGTGTAATAGCCCTATTCTACCTATTCTTAAAAAGACACCCTTGGATTCTTATGATGCCCACCCTGACGTTTACCATTTTGTGATCGACCTCAGAGAGGTAAATAAGATCGTAGTTCCCCAGTACCCTGTGGTCCCAGACATTACAACGATCTTGACAATGATCCCCCCATCAGCAAAATTATTTTCTGTAATTGACTTAAAGAATGCTTTCTTCAGCATACCAATCCATACAGATAGCAGATATCTGTTTGGATTTGCAATAGCCGGTCGGAGCTTTAGATTCTGTTGTGCTCCACAAAGCTATACTGAAAGTCCTAGTATTTATAGCCAAGCCTTGAAAGCTCAATTGGATTCTTTGGAGCTCCCCCCTGGTAATGTGCTGTTGCAGTATGTTGATGACCTCCTTGTGACTTCGGACAATGAGGATGGCTGCAAAGACGCCACAGTTAAATTATTGTTGCATCTAGCACATCATGGACACAAGGTGTCACTTTCCAAATTCCAATATTGTCGACAGGAGGTCACCTATTTAGGTCACCTACTGTCGAAGGAGGGTCGCAGACTAACACCTGAGCGCATAGCTGCTATCACTAATATGCCTGTTCCTAAGACCCAATGCGAGGTTGCGCGTTTATTGGGATAGAATCGTATTGTCGTCATTGGATCCCTAACTATTCCCTACTAACAAAACCCCTTCTTTACCTGACCACCAAAGATGTGCATGAACCCCTGCCTTGGACACCTGCATGCCAGCAAGCTTGTGAACAATTAAAGGTTGCGCTTTGCTCTGCTCCTGTGCTTGGTACTCCTGATTACCAGAAGCCTTTTGTGCTCTACGTGCATGAGATGGACGGTTGGGCACTTTCTGTTCTAACACAGGGTTTCGGTGGTAAGCAGAGACCCTGCGCCTACTTCTCTGCCATGCTTGATAATGTCGCCAGAGCGCTCCCGAGCTGTCTGAGAGCTGCCACGGCGGTGGCAGTTTCTATCAGACTATCGGCAGGGCTCGTGCTTGATACTGATCTCACAGTAATGGTACCTCATGCTGTGGATACGCTATTGAATAAGACAAAGACGCAGCACCTTACTAGTGCGCGTCTGACTGGCTACGAATTGACCTTGTTTGCTCCGCACATTACCATCAAACGATGTGCTACTCTGAACCCAGCCACGTTACTACCCCTCCCTTCGGAAGAAAAGGACAATGATGTCCATAATTGTTTATTTCGGACTGAGGAAGAAACAAAAGGACGGGTAGACCTGACTGACGTTCCCTTATCTGACCCCCAAGGGGAACTATATGTCGATGGCTCTTGTTTCAAATTACCAGATGGCACCACCACTGCAGCCTATGCAATCACAACGTTCCACACTGTAGTTGAGACATCCCGTATCCCACACCAATCGGCCCAAGCTGCAGAGTTGGTTGCCCTCCTCAGGGCTTGCGAGTTGAGTGAGGGACTGGTTGTTAATATCTACACCGACAGCCAGTATGCCGTTGGGGTGGCCCATAATTTTGGGCGCCTCTGGGCAGAGAGAGGGTTCTTGACCTCGCATGGACTGCGAATACAGAACGGCCCATTGATACATAGATTGCTGTCCGCATTGACACTTCCCAATAAGTTAGCAATAGTGAAATGTAGCGCTCATAAAGCCATTACAGATGATGTTGGGAGGGGAAATGCTTTCGCAGACCAGACAGCTAAGGAGACAGCTCGATCAAAGATGAAAAAGATGTTGGTGGCAGGTCCCGCTAGGTGGGTCCCAGACAATGGAATGTTCGAGGACACATTGGAAAATGTCAGGGAAATTCAGGGTGAGGCGACTCTAGACGAATTGGCAATGTGGGAGGAGAGAATAGGTCGTTTGGATGAGGATGGGTGTTGGACTGACTTGTCTGGGAAGCAGCGATGGTTGCTGCCTAATTCATATGTGCTCCCTGTTGTTACGATGGCCCATGGCCCAGCGCATATTAGTGCCAAAGGAATATGCAAGCTACTGGACCCAGTATGGCGGAATGATAATATCGCTAAGGTAGCCACACACCTAGTGAAAAATTGTATCATTTGTTTAAAGCATAACCCTGGGAAAGGTACTCCTACACCCGCTGGTAACTTTGCACCTCCTTCCTTCCCTTTTGAGGTTCTCCAGATGGATTTCATCGAAATGGAACGAGTCAACAACCTAAAGTATGTGCTAGTAGTGATTTGCGCATTCAGTAAATGGATTGAGGCTTACCCCACTAAAGAGAATACAGCCATGGCAACGGCGAAGGCACTTCTAAAAGAGGACTTCCCGCGCTATGGATTGCCACGCGTGATTTGGAGTGACAACGGAAGTCACTTCAATTCAAAAGTCATTGAATTGATGTGCACAGGTTTGCATATTAAGCAGAAGTTTCATGCAGCGAATCACCCCCAGTCAGCAGGTCTGGTTAAGAAGTACAATGGTACTCTCAAACTGAAGCTAGCAAAGATTCAAGAAAGCACAGGACTGCGATGGCCAGATGCGTCACCCTTGGCTTTATTATCTACCAGAGCGACAGCGCATTAGAGAACAGGGTTGTCCCCGTATGAGGTGGTCTTCGGACGCCCTGCTAATGTCTGGGGCGTCCCAAGACCCAAGCGCTTTTCCGAGATAGAGTACCACCTGCTTGTAGACTATCTGTATGAGTTGTCCAAAGATCTTCGTTCTCTTCACCAACAGATACAAGCCATGCTGCAGCCAGTACCAGAGGGGCCCGGGCATCAAATACAGCCGGGAGATTTTGTACTCATCAGAAACTTTCAATGGAAAAGCTGTTTGGAGCTGAGGTGGAAAGGGCCTCTCCTCGTTCTTCTTGCCACCCGCACAGCGGTGAAAGTAGATGGCAGAAAACACTGGATCCATGGTTCACATGTTAAACGGATACCTCTACCGCTCCCGTATGACCGTTGGGTCAACGAAGGCATCGCTGATCAGGAATGTGAGAGAGTGCCATGCTTCGTTCCTTGCTCTGAGGCCCAATTGAGGTGGGAGCAGATGGACGAAGAAAGTGATGCAGCCCTGTCTGAGGCGATCCCACGAGAGATAAGGGCCGCCCCGGATAACACTGTTTCTAATACACCAGAATCTGAGTCTCGATGCCCATCTGATCCTGAGTTTTGGCCCCTTTTTGTTGATGGAATAACGAAGTATAATCTGAGGCCCCGAAAGAAGGATGGTGCACCAGCCGAACAGTCTAGGAATTAGGGAAGGACTTGAGCTTAGGGCGCGGGTGCTGTGCCTAAGGTGTCTGTATTAGACTAGGGTGAACTACACTGGTGCACTGCCCTAGACACTGGACAGGATAGTTGATGGTATTTGCCCAGGAGGGAGGGTGCCCTATCCTGAAAGAAGAAGGATTTGTTTTTCTGCAAGGGCTGCGATCGTGCAGCTCCTCCGTGGGAGTGCTTCATAGCACCGTTCTTGATGAACAATAGGAGCCTGCCAGCGAGGCTCTAGACGGACGCTGGGTGATTTGTGCCCCCCCTGGTACTGTTGTTGCAATAGTGGCTCTAGCCCGTGAATTTTTCTTTCCCTTGTGACGCCTATAAGTTGCCCTTGAAGTTTTATAAATGTATCCCTTTGGTCATCCTATCCTGATGAGGAGCAGCCCTTTGCGGCTCCGCGTCCCACTTCAGATGGTCCTGTTTGGTCCTCTTGGTCCACTAAGAGTAAAATAGTGTTTGTTGTAATAATTTTGCTTTCCCTGCTAGCCGTATTTGGGGTGGTCTGGTACTTAGAGGAACAACATCCCGTGCACACCTTGATAGGGACTACCCCGGCTCCAGCTAAGCACTCGTTTGTTACACTGGCTCCACATAAAGAAAGACATAGACAGACTTATGCCCAAAATGCTTTTGTTCAGATGCTTCATCAGGTACACAGTACTACTAATGCCACGAATTGCTGGGTGTGTGGGCTACTTCCCTCAGTTATGCACAAAAATGATTTGCTAGTGTCATTGCCCCTGTCATATTTGGGTAGCTGTGAAGCCTGGTTTCAACTGTTCTCTATGGTATACATGCACTATTATGCTGACGCTATCAAAATGGTACAGGCTGATTATGAAGCAGTATTGGAGTATATAGTGGTGCACCAGGGATATACACCTGGAGCAGATGGCAAGGAGGGTACCCTGCACCCAGATGCTTGCATGAACGTTTTTGAGGCTAACGAAAATGTTACTTGGTTACGAAATGAAATGCTAGATTTCCAAGGATTTAATGTCACTGAATACTTTAAATGTTTCCAGGAACGCAATATCACTGAAGACAAAGCCATGCTTGTCCCTGTGATCAATGCAATAGCTAGTTTCTATGTTGAAGGATCAGGGAACATTTCGGTAGGACGGAGTCATTGTAACTACACATACCGATTAAACACTACTAGCAGCCCACCTTTGCTTACACCCCCGAATGTATACTTCATCTGTGGGGAACAGGCTTACACATGGCTTCCGAGGGGATGGTCTGGCCGGTGTTATGTTTCCTTCCTCTTACCTCCCGTTTACATTGCACCGTCCAATTACCACAAGGATCATCAGCTACAGCGTAGGGATCTCCAGGTACATCAAGTTAAGAGAGTTGTCAACGCAGACGATATTGATCAAACAGATACCTCCCTACAGCAATTTACTGACATAATGAAGGGCGTTCTGCCGTTTTGGGGTCCCATGTTCAATAGTCGTAATATTCGTCGCCTTGCTAGAGTAGTTGAGGGAGTTATTAATTCTACTGCCGGTATACTGACTTATATTACAGTCGAGCTTCAGGCTACGAGGCTCGTTTCTCTTCAAAATAGGATGGTTTTAGACGTCATTCTGGCTGATAGGGGTGGAGCCTGTCGCGTCATCGACAGCAGCTGCTGTGTGTACATCCCTGATAGTGCCCCTAATGTGTACTCCACAATACAGAAATTACACAGACTTGCTTCAGATATCCATCAGGATAATGGTTCATGGTCCCTCACAGGGTGGCTCTGGGATCTGCTGACATCATGGGGTTGGAAGATATTACTTGTCCTAATAGCCATCGCAGGAGTCATCTTTACATGTTGCATATGCATTAATTGCCTTCCAGCCTGTTGCACCTATTGTGTGAGTAAACTTACCCCTACCCCTACATTGCCAAGACGAGATAAAAAGATCTCTGCTATGATGATGCAGGAAATTCAGGACATAATGATCATTGATGAGGGCATCTTTGAGTATTAGGTAATTTCGAGGGCTCATGTGTTGTTTTGCTTTCCCTTGTAACATGAGTGCCTATGCAATTTCTTTCTCCCCCTTAGAATTGTAAAGACCCTACCAGACAGCGAATAAAGCATTTAGCCACCCATGCTTAAAGGAGGGTCTGTTAGGTTTCAAATTCCCATCCCTGCAACGCACTTGTTTTATGCTATATTAGGTTAGCAATGTGTGGCTAAATAGAAGCCATTTGCATTCACGTTATGCAACCCGCTGAGTTATCCTCGTAATGCGCAGGCTTCAGTTAGCGAGTGTGACTCCATTTTGCATTTCGTAATCCTTATTAGGCTGCTTAGACTGTGCCTGAGTTAGGCCTCATTACTCGTATTGCTTGCCTCAGCAGAACACTGTATTTCGTTATTATTTTTCCTCTAGTTCACGGCTGTTTCTCGACTTACTAATGAATAGGGCATTCTGCCTTCGCATACTTATCCGAATGTGTAGTTCCTGCTCCCACATTAGGAGATGCTGAGACCCAGCACCGTGGCCTTGGATTCCTGATAAAATGTACCCATCTGGCAGGTTTTAGCACATCCTACTGTGCCTCTTTGTTCATGATCGGCCCAGGCCGGTAGTTTTCCATTGTGGGCGTGGTTGTTTTTTTTCCGAGAGGAATGATTACTCAGTGTGGACTGTTGGGGGGACAGTCCCTCGGCAGACATCTTAGGGTGCAGGTCATGATGGACTCCTCTGCAGAGTATTGCTAATAAAATGTAAGTTTGTATTCTCTACTGTCTGACCGACTCTTCATTCTTGGGAAGGCATAGCAGGTGGTTGTAAGAAAACCCGAGTGGCCCTAGAGGGCCACTTCCTTCATTCTGATCTGGTGAAGAGTGCTAAAAAGAGTTTGTTTGCATATGTCTGTAAAAACAAAATCTGTGGTCTTTGACTTGTGCCTGGTTGGAATTCTGAAAGTTGTCTCTGCAGAGGTGGTGGGCTGCTGCAAAGGTGGGGCACTTGTGACTCGACTGCAGACCTTTTGGTTAAGAGCTGTTGTTTGTAGGTTAGTTTAGAAAAACATGCATCCTTGTGTTTCATCCATATTCGACCTGGGGTTTCCTCTGCCATTTCTTTTTGGGGTTTTGCTCGCTTGTTTATTTTTATTCGCACAATTTTAGTTGGGTATCGGAAGGTGGCCCCTATTATGGTAATTATTTAGAAATTCAGTGGTGAATGATTATTCATGGGTCTTCTGGGTCTTTTACTCAAGAGTCATCTTCTCTCCCCCCTCACCACAGCGGGAAGGGACATTTCAGTAAGTGGGTGATCTCGTCTATTTCGCTGCTTGTTATGGGCATTGTCAGTCTTCTAGCATCCTACCTTCCTCAATGTGCATGGAGGAAATTTTATTGATGTGGGCGGTGTCTTTTGACCTATATGTGCGCGTTGCGATTTAGAAGAGGGGGTGGATTGCAATTGGGTGTTTGTTAAAGCTCGCACTGTGCTCTGAAGTCACATGTCTACCCCTCTAGCTCTGGCATGTGGTGTGCAGTGTGATTCTCCCTAGTAGAGCTAGGTGTCCTGGTCATGCCCTTTTTCTAGAGTTTTCTTTTGGGCTGGTTGTGGGCTTCTTTTTTGCTGGTCTTTTGGGCTTCCCTAGATCTTAATCTGATTTTCTGTCCCTACTGTTGAATACCGGAGGGGGGCGGAGAGTTGCTCCGTGCCCCCCATGATGCTGCTGTGCCAATGTCTGAAATCGAGCCTTTCGGTCATTCCTGGATGGTGTGTGTTAGGTTTTGTGAGGTTGCTAATCACTAAGCAGTGGGACATTATTTCTGGTCCT
The DNA here is from genome assembly GCA_963921515.1 of Calotriton arnoldi. Taxonomy (NCBI): domain Eukaryota; kingdom Metazoa; phylum Chordata; class Amphibia; order Caudata; family Salamandridae; genus Calotriton; species Calotriton arnoldi. Next base: position 162,685 of record CAWUFW010016243.1, on the reverse strand, counting down.
CTTGCACAGAGCTGTGATAGATATTTGCAGACCTTCTCACTCCCGACACCCTCTCTCCCTTAAATCCAGGATATTTGGGCCTGCCACCCCTGGCCGTGGCCCAGGGCTTCTGACCGGCGATATGCTACCCTCGTTGTCTGGAAGGACATGACGCAGCAGGAAGACTTTGGAAACTTTGGAAAGTTTTGAGGAGAGGAGGATGCAACATTTCACTGAGGTGAGGGTCCGATGCAAGGCCAGAACTTTCGTAGAAAATCGCCTGATACGGGCAATGGACTGAGAGGGCTGGTGGGTTTGGTGAACCCCCCCTTCTACCGACTCGGTGCCATGCGCTGCCTTGCAATCTGTCGGACTATGTGCGTGGACTTCAGAGTTTTGAAGACACCATTATCCCAAGTGCGTGGGAAAACTGACTCCCGACACTGGAACATCGTCTCGTTTTGGAACCAAAAGGGGGCCTCCATTGGCCTGGAGGCAGTTGAAGGATGGGGCCCTTTCAACTTAGGGCCCGTCTTAGTGACTTGGATGAGGGGACCTGGGTGCCTGTTTTTATGAGCTGGTCGGGAGAGCCGCCCTGCCTCCTCGTCAGACTGCCCGCCCCCTGGGGCATGGCCAGCCAACCCCGTACCGGGGATCAGCAGCAGATTGGGACCTAGGCTCCTGTGGGCACCTGAAGGGTGGACTCTTGTGCGAATTGTCGATCAACACAACGTACGGCAGCTCTGAGTTTTCCGAATGCAAGCAAGGACTTGAAATTCTTAATGTTGTCTTACTGGTCTTTATTCTGAAATGTGTATTGAGGTGTGTGTGAAGTGTATGTTCTACATTGGGGATTTGAATCTACTACGTATTTGAGTTTTGTGTTGGAGCGAAGATATTGCCTCCCCAGACAGTTACCCCTCCCTGCCGTGGTTGCAGCCTCTGTCCTTGTTGGTCTAGGTTCCCTGTCTGCTGCTGCTGCTGTGGCCACGTGTTCGGCTAACCACCCAGTTGTTGCTGCGGTGGTGTGGTTGCTAACTGATTTTGCAGTGACTGAACGTAAGGTGCATTTGGGTTGGTCTGAGCTTGAGTTTGAGGTGGGGGATTTTGTGGGGGTTGGACTACTCTTATCGGTTGTTGCTCATGATACGCCTTTAACTGGCATCGGTCGGCCATGTGGCCCATTCTGTGGCAATAGAAACATTCTCTGAGGTCTGGCTGCTGCCAGCCTCCCTGACCTCTGCTGTTAGGACTGGGTGGAAACCCTCTGGTGCCATTTGCATGCTTGCGGCCAATGCATCCCCTTTGAGGGCGGTCTTTTTCAATTTGTGTTGGATCAGTTTAGCGGTGTCTCGTTGGGCTTGCTCCTGTTTTTCCCTGTCCTTTTCCTGTTTCTTTCTGTAGCAGTGTAATATGTGGGCCTGTATTTCTAGCCAGGGTTTAGTGTCTAATCCTACTACTCTGTCCAGTCCACTCTGAATTTCAGCGTGCAGCCCCATTTTGAGGATGTTATAGAAGAATGCAACCTGAGCGCCTGTGTCGGTCCATGGCTGTCCTATCTCCTGTCCCCACCGTTCCCTCATTCTGTCCAAAAAGTCAGTTAGAGTCTTCCTAGGTTTCATGCTTTCTGCCATCAATGCTCCTACATCTGGGCAGTCAGGGAACATTTCACCCATGGCAGTGAATATCAGGTGCCTGAAGAAATTGAATGCGGCCCGTCATGATCTGTGTTGGTCCGCATGACTGCTAGGATGCGGGTTCGGGTGAACACCGTGCTGGTCTGTCACTCAGTGAAGCTGCTGAGCAGACCCTTGACAACGTCTACTGCTAGATTTATTCCCGCTGTGTTTTTCTCAAAACACGAGATCCATTTTCCTGCCCCAACCATCAATGGGGGCAGTTTAGCCCTGCGTCCTTCTTTATCCCTCTGAGCCCATGGCAATTGAGGGTCCCTGTCATGCCCTTATGCAATAACGGCATATTTTAGCTAGAAATATTTAGAGAAATATCTTACAAAATAAATGATGACAAAAATAACTACATGTAAAAATCAATGAACAACAACAAAATCCAAAGTAAACATAGGACAGTATTAAATACAAAATCATTCACTAAAATTATAAAATATATATTTAGAAATAAACTGTACTTAGGGAGCAGAGTTTCTATTCTAACTCCAGTGCAACTAACATTAGGGAAAGTGCATGTATGTGTGGAGGCGGTTTACTATTCTAACTCCACTACAACTAAAACTGGGGAATCTGCATCTATTGAGGGTGGTCAGATTTACTCTTTGAACAGCAATCCAACTAATAATGTGGAAAGCGCCTATATTTACGGGGGTTTGATTCAGCATTCTAACTCCAGTCCAATAAAAATTGTGGTCAGTGCATATAACTAGAGGCACATACTTACTATTGCAAATCCAGCCCAACACACATTTGGGTAACTACTTATATCTGGGGCCAAGGGGGCACATTAACAATTGTAACTTCTGTCCTCTCTTTTCTAAAAACTTTTCCCACAAATTCCTTCTGATTTCCTTCCAAAATCCCACCTCCATTCCTGGTTATGCCTCTCTATCCTTTCCATTTCATACACATCCTTGTCCTCGTCATCACAGCCCCATCAAGAACCCATTTACTCAGGTTCCGTACTGGTTTTCTCTGACCTTGGGCTGTGAGACCACCTTGATCTCTTATCTTAGTTTTTGTCTGTCTGACACTCCCTAGGACAACAGTCTCAAATCTCATGTAATGACGACTGGGTCTATTTGTGGGCTTCAGCTCGCGGCTCCCCAGTTACTTTTCTCGTGCCCGTCAATACCAACATATTCAATCCCTCTTTTATGCACCCCTCTAGAAACTATCACTTTTCTGACCACTGATTTGGGTAAGACCATTCTCACAATATGCCTTGATTGCCCTTGCTTTCATCTCTGGTGTCTTGTGAGCTTTTATGTCTGTAGGTATTATCCACTGTCTCAATAAATATGCGTTTGCTACCTACCAAGCAGTCAGACTGCTATCCCACCACCCTTCTCCCGGGAACAAGCCACTGGTCCCCAGCCCCAAGTCTGTCTGATGCACCACTCCTGTACTGGCCTCATGACCACCCCTTCTGTTATAGTATCGCCTGCTCTGTAACTGCCTTTGTGGGTTGCCCAGCTCTTCTTGAGGTGGGTTGTGCCATTCCTACCTCCACCAACTCTACTGCATGCCAGACTTCCATGCTTTGCAATTCATCTTGATCTGAATAGTTGGGGTATCCAAAGCAGCCACCCTGCCACTCCTCGCTGCAATTTAATATCCATGTGTGTTGCCCATCACATCACCTTCAGACTTCTGTCTCTCTAGCTGCATGCGGCCCCTCTACTATCACCCTCTCCCCCCTTCGGGATCCTTTGTTGCTCTGATTCTGTCCCCATGCACTTCGAGCGAGCTTCTCCTCTCAGGACCTCCTGTCACTGCCACCTTTCTTCTTAGTTGATGTCCTCTGCTTGGCAGTCCTCATGGACCTCAAATCTACTTCCTACTCCAGAGCAGACCTGGACGGTCACCTGTTTGGAGACCCATGGCCGCACTGAGGGATGGCGCAGCGGGCCCTGTGTAGTCTCTTTTCTTTCTTCTGATGTTTTTCGTTATTTGGCTCTGCAGGCCCAGTTGAACTTCCCAGCATGCCTTCCCCCTAAGGGAGAGCTACATGGCTAACCTGCAGCCGGCACACCGGCAGACACCACCTCCTTGGCTGATCTTTCTTTTCCAGCGCTGCCGTGGTCTGATCTACTCACACTGCCTCCTGCTGGCTGCTCATAGCGCCTCTATGGGCAGAGACCCCAGCTCCTATTAGAGCTCATTGTGCTGCCATCATTCTTTTGTGTCCACGCAGAGGGCAGTAATTCTACCTTAGAACATGTGTCCCCTTTGTCTCGGGTTGACACGTCGGCCCAAATGGCTGCTACGTCACATGCCAGGGTGACGTTCCCCTGGGCCGGACTGACTTATAGGGCAATCAAGCAATTACTGGTGGGCCAGTCCAAAAGCTCCAGTGCATGCAGTCTCCCATACTTTGCAAACCACCTAAGCAGTGTATCTTTGCTAGTTCATAACTGCCCCAATTTGCAAACATCGGCCATTTTTTAGTTTTATATTTGTCTAATAGGGGCCACTTTTATTTTGGTGCCTAGGCCTATTTTCTGTCCCAGTCTTGATGTTCTCCTTTGCTTACCCACTCATCCCGCACAGAGAGGTCGGTTCGCTCCTCTCCAACAAGGGCCCTTACTACGTAGTACATAACATTTGTTCATAAAAATAAGAATCTTGCAATACAGTAGTTCTCAAGCAGACGTTACAATGCCTTGCACATTAATTTAGACGGGCAATAGGGTAGCACAGCTGGTCATGGTGATCCCTGCTGTAGTGTTGTTTGAGTAGTACTTCTCTCTAGATGCTTTGGGCTGACCTACTTCTGTTGCATATGGCATGTGAAAACACACTTGAGAGGAAGCTGGAAGTAAGGGGAGGGCAGTTTGAAATCAGTCATCAGAATGCTTCGGCAGGAGTTCCTCATTAGCTGCATAATTAAGGTACCGTCTTTAAATTCCTATTTTGAGCTCTAGACCATGCACCAGTAGTTCTTGTACAAGCCTGCAGCTGCCCAATGACCTGAGTTATGCAAGAATTGATACGTGTTTTGGAGATTATGTACTGTTGTGACATACGTGAAGAGCTCCAGGTGGCCTTCTGCTGCTTTGCTTGGAAGCCCTCTCCTGACACTCAGCGTAAGTCAGTTCATTCACAATGTGTAAACTGCATGCACCCCTCCACCTCGCAAGTGACAGACTGCTAACAACAGCTCTGAGTCTGGCTCTGACTCTTGCCCTGTCGCTGCTTTGAGCAAAGCAGAACATGTACACTGTCTAATGAATGCAGCACAGATTTGGCACAACCACATCCTTGTGGTATGCACTGGCTGAGGATTCTGCAGCGTCTCTACTCTAGGCAGTCAGGCAAGAAGTTGTGTACCTATTGTAACTGGAAAGACCTGTCCAGTTACTCGACCTGACACTCATACATGTATTCATCCACAATTTGAGGCATTCTTTCATTGGCCCACTATCCCATCCTCAATACCATCAATACCACACACAGAAACTCACCAATCAATGAAAGGGTCCTTCCAGTTTTCAGAGTTGGTGCCTTATTTAGTTTTTGGAGACCGGTTTGCAATCCCAAGGTCGTGGAGATCAAAACCTTGGCCACCCTGACATGTATCCGCCAATCATATTTAAAGATATCCATCTGCCTGGCAGAGATCTCTGTGTCTTCTGAGCAGTCGGATCATTTCTACTCCTCTGAAGGCATTTTAGCCTTGATGAGTGGCTGCTATGTTTAAAAGTGTCTTGAGGTAACCTCAGAAGGAGTGATTCATACGTGGCTATTGTTATTCAAGCAAAGGCTTTGCGCCGTAACTGCTGGATTTTGCCACACAGTGATTATCGACTGTAGTAGGTACTTTATAACTCTTCTGGGCTGCTACTACTGTGTTTTTAAAATTCTATCCCCTGCATTTTAACTAGTTTTAATTGGGGCTTGGTGAAATAACATTAGGGGGCAGTTTTTAACTTTTGGAGACTTTTACTGGTCGACGGTGGTGTGTTTAAACCACGCGACCAGGAAGTGCGTAGACCGACTCTTGGGTTAGCGGTCTAGTTGTTATGACACACTTATTTAATGTGCAATGTTATAAGAGGCCCCACGTGCCAAAGGGACAGGGCTCTAATTAAACTGAAATGTAAAATAAATATTCGCTTTGGTATTTAGCTCACTTACACCTCCTTCTTCAATCGATACAACATACAGTCATACTTCATGTATACACCCTCAAGTTCCCTATATAATAGTTGTGGTGCCACGAATATTCTAAAGGTAGAGAAAATATAATATATTTATTAAAAATAGTGTATAATAGTATTCCACCACAGTTAAAAAAAATAATTCATACATAAAAACCATTTCATGAATGTAGGACTAACCCAACACAATCTAATTATCACACAAAGGTCAAAAGCCCATATGGCCCAATAGCAAAAACAGCCTATATTTTATAACAGTACAATAAAATCCACATAAAGCCCAATGGCGGGAGGGCAAAGAGAAACATATTTCTTTTAAAAAAAGAAAGAAGGGAAAAAGAAGGGCAACAGAAAGAGAGACAAAACATATACGACAATACAAATATTTGTAATTAGTAAACGAATCTATATGTGCAGTCAACACAGGCATCTGAGTAGTGCAAACTTTTTCATCAATAATGCTGGCGTGCCGGTGTGCCCAATGGATTAAGTCTGTCCAATGCTTTGACGCGTTTCGGTGGTATTGTGCAAATAACAACCACCTTTTTCAAGACCAAGATTTGTGTCCTTCTTTACAACCGTTGTCTGTGCAACCGATTGGACCCTTTAATTCGTCCTAACCCGGTGTGGAGCAATGTCCTTTAAAGTGAAGCAATCGTTAGTCGGACTCTATTGTTCCAATACACAGAGGACCAGTTTCGTATTTTTGTTGGTAGTTGGTACTGGTAGATACTATTCACTGTGTCCTTAATCAAAAATCTGTTCCGATTATCTTATTTGTAAAGACCACATTCCGTCAGTCTTCACGGCACAACATTTCCTTAACTTCTGTGATTTTATTCAGCGTCCATGTGGTTTGCCTGCATATATCCTATATCACTGTTATTTAAGCTGCGCCGTAACAGCTGGATTCTGCCACACAGTGATTATCTTCTACACTAGGCACTTTATTACTCTTCCAAGCTGCTACTACTGTGTTTTAAAAAAATCTATCTGCTCCATTTAACTTGCTTCAATTGGGGCTTGGTGAAATCACATTAGTGGGCATTTTTTAACTTTTGGAGACTTTTACTGGTTGGCAGTGGTTTGTTTAAATCATGTGACCAGGAAGTGTGTTGATCGACTCTTGGGTTAACGGTCTAATTGTTATGAAACACTGCAATTTAAGCGAGGGCACTGTGTGGCCGCGCTGCGCCGAAGGAGCGCCAAAGACAATCCAATCTGTGCCCGTCCATGCCCGGACCTCACCAAGGGCCAGGACCCCATGTCTTTTCAGGTCAGCCCCTACCCAATACACCAAACATGAACTATTGAGTCTACACTCTAACCAGCCCAATGCCTGCTGTGAATTTTTAAACCTCAGAAACAAGGACTCCCACTGTGGTTTCTCACTCCCGACCCCCATAGCACTGCTGCTAAAATAAGCCCTGTTTCACAACTTCCCCACTCTTTTAAACATTCCTCATTAAATTGCAGATCATTGGCAAAGCACAACATTAAAATACACGACTTTCTTGAGGAGTATAAGCCTGATGCTATCTTTTTGACCCAAACCTGGCTTAACAAGGACTCCTCCCGCAATATACTGCAGGTCATCCCGCAAGGTTTCTCCATTGTTAGGCAGGACAGGCAGCTACAAAGAGGGGGTGAAATTGCTATAATCTTTAAAAAAGATATCCAATGCTCCTTCTCTGGACTCTACATTGAGGGTTGCAAAGCCTCCTTCTTTTCCCTAGCTCTTTGTAAAAGTTTGCTGCGTCAGGACCTTTTATCTACCTTCCCCAGGGCCTCTGCTGATGTTTTCCACTCTACTAGCTGACATGCTGTCCCCTCTAGCTATGCACTACTCTAATCTGTTAGTGCTAGGCGATTTTAATGCCCATTTTGATGACTCCAATTGACCAGCAGTGAAAGCCTTAGTTGAGGACATGGAGAGCCTTCAACTCCTCCAAATTGCTCTTGCCCCTACACACAGATTAGGGCATATTTTTGACCCTGTGTTTACCAATATGACACATATTGAAACTCTGCCTCCTATCCCACTGATGTGGTCAGATGATCTGGCAATCCTCATAAGTATATTTCATGATAAGACACCAGTGAACCATGCTCTTGCCCCTATGTGGACACAACAATGGTCTAACGTGAGCCCTGAGAGGCCCAGCCTTGCCCTCAACAACAATCGTTCATCTTTGGACAACTGCGTCGATAATGCCAGTGCCCAATTTGATGGCCGGCTCAGAGGAGCACTAAACCAGATTGCCCCTCTTGTAAAGCAAGTTGCACGCAGAAATAAACCCACAGCAGGATGGTTCAATGATGAATTCTCTGCCCTTAAAAAGATATGCGAAAGGCTTGGGCGCCTTTGGCGCAGAGCCTACGACCCAGGCTGTAGAGATGATTACAAGATGGTTCTGAAAGCATATCACCTGCTCAATAACCAGTCCCGCCAAGACTATTAATCTAAAAGAATTCTAGCCAACAATAACTCCTCTCGCAACATTTTCCAGATTGTCAAATGCCTCACCTCGCTATCCTCAGGCTCACCCTCATCTCTACTTTCTGAAGAGACCTGTAATGCTTTGGCTTCCTTTTTCTCTGAAAAAGTGGAAAACATCTACATCTCCTTCCCGGCGGCAGCCAGAAACCACTCACAGCTGAAGATATGCTCCTCAATTAAATCTGGTTCTCCAGCAGATCTAATTTCTCCTTCCATCTTAGAGCAAGTTTGTAAAACTATTTAACCTGTCTTATGCGCATTTATCAATTTCTTCCTGTCCTCTGGATCCGTCCCCCAGCAGTGGAAACATGCCCTGGTAGTACCTCTCCTAAAACACCTCTTCTCGACCCCTCTCTGCCTGAAAATTATCGACTCATAACACTGTTGCCTCTATTCTTCAAGATTGCAGAGAAACACGTGAATAAGCAGCTCTCCAGCTATCTGGAGGACAACAATCTTCTGCACAGGACTCAATCTGGCTTCCGCTCCTCTTACAGCACCGAATCTGCCTTGTTGCTAGCCTCCGAGTCGGCCTGTCGGATCATGGATGCAGGTGGAGCTGCAGCAATCCTAATGCTGGATCTCTGTGCTGCCTTCAACACCGTATCGCACAACATCCTGATCAAGAGGCTCTGGAACTGTGGCATCTGTGACAATGCACTGCTTTAGCCGACCTCATTCTTGAAGGTTCGCAACTTTCAGGTATCTCAAAAACCTTTCCAGTCAACGGTTCATTCTTGCAGCAGGGAGTACTGCAGGGCTCGCCACTTAGCCCAACTCTTTTTAATGTATATGTCTGCCCTCTGGCGGAAATCATTGAGCATTATGGTTTTACCATTATTTCAAATGCTGATGACACGCAAATTGTCATCACTCTATCGCAGAGTAGTGAATCAGTGGCCTCTTCCCTCTGCCTATGCTTATTAGAGGTAGCGGCATGGGTGATCCTTAACTGCTTAAAACTGAATGCTGGGAAGATGAAGGTATTGGTTCAGGGCAAACACCTTAACATCTGGTCCAATGCTTGATGGTCTGATTCCCTCGGTCCTCTACCACCGCCAAGTCCAAGGTAAAAAATATGGGCATCTGGTTTGATGAAAAACTTTCCTTTGATGCCCAGATTACTGCTCTCACAGCGAAATGTTTTGAGATGTTGAGATCCTTGAAGAAAATTCTCCATCTCCTTCCTGAATACGCCCACAAAACGCGAGTCCAGGCCCTGAAGATATCCAGGCTGGACTACTGCAATGTCCTCTACATGGTGTATCCTAGTCCCATCTGAACAGGCTTCAGTGGGTCCAGAATGCTGCAGCTCGGGCTCTGCTCAAGCTACCAAGCGGGTCTCCATCAGTCCCACACTAAGAAAGCTGCACAGGCTACCGCTGATACAAAGAGTCACCTTTAAAACGCTCTGTTACTGCTATAAAGCTCTTTCTTTTCAAGGCCCTCACTATCTTCAGTCGGTGGAAAAACCCTATGCTCCGTCTAGGAACCTAAGATCCCTGAAGCAAACGGGCGTGTATTCCAATATTCAAAAGAGCCAGAATGGGAGGCTTCTCTTTTGTCTTTCTTGCGCCCAAAATCTGGAACTCTCTTCCTTTAGCAATTCGGCAAGCCCAGTCCAAAACCCTTTTCAGGAAAAAAAAAGAAAACAGGCTTTTTGGTTCTGGTTAGATATAACGGTTGAATGGGCAACACTATAGTGCCATTATCGGCAACTTCTCCCACCCCCGTCTGCGCATGCAAGAATGAATAAATACACAAGACAACTTTGTAGTGGGAAAATATTGCTGCAGGTTTATTCCATACAGGAGTATGCAATATGTGGGTTATCTTACGGGCGATCCAAGGGCGGGGCAGCTGTACCAACCTATGCTGCCCCCGCCCGCCTGGTGAGCCAGCACTGTGGGGCACCCCGTCAGTGCTACCTTTGATGATCCTCTTCCGGATCACGTGACACGTTGGTCTGTTCTACTCACGCCCTTTTCAGGGCGGAGCGTAGCAGGGCAAACCCCCGGTTGGTCAGGCCCTCAACCGCCCGAAGGACTAACGGGGCGCCGTCGCGGTTTTCCAGGAACCTGCCCTGAGGCTCCTGGTCTTTGGCTCTGGCACCCCTACTGTGCCGCGCAGAGGTACCCTTACTGTACCGGTCTGCCGCAGAGGTACCTCTTACTGTACCAGTCTGCTTCCAGATCGCCCTGTAACTCCGCCTGCAACACAAAAGGAAAACATTAAAGCATTCAGAGTACCCTGTCCACCAGCCAGGATGCCGGGTAAGAGGTGGGGTGGGAGACGGCGTGGCTGGCGAACAGAGACCGCCAGGAGGGGCAGAGGAGGCATATATGCCCTCCCCCCTTGTCGCACCGGAAGGACGTCACAGAGGCGACCTAGCTAGAGGGCTCCACAGAACCCCTCCAAAGACTAGAGTGGGTGGGCAGTGCCAAAATGGCACTAAAGGGCCGCCCTGCTGAGGTGGCCCCTGCGGGGGCCGCGGACAGCCGCATAGTGCCATTATCGGCAACTTCTCCCACCCCCCGTCTGAGCATGCAAGAATGAATAAATACACAAGACAACTTTGTAGTGGGAAAATATTGCTGCAGGTTTATTCCATACAGGAGTATGCAATATGTGGGTTATCTTACGGGCGATTCAAGGGCGGGGCAGCTGTACCAACCTATGCTGCCCCCGCCCGCCTGGTGAGCCAGCACTGTGGGGCACCCCGTCAGCGCTACCTTTGATGATCCTCTTCCGGATCACGTGACACGTTGGTCTGTTCTACTCACGCCCTTTTCAGGGCGGAGCGTAGCAGGGCAAACCCCCGGTTGGTCAGGCCCCCAACCGCCTGAAGGACTAACGGGGCGCCGTCGCGGTTTTCCAGGAACCTGCCCTGAGGCTCCTGGTCTTTGGCTCTGGCACCCCTACTGTGCCGCGGAGAGGTACCCTTACTGTACCGGTCTGCCGCAGAGGTACCCTTACTGCACCAGTCTGCTTCCAGATCGCCCTGTAGCTCCGCCACAGCTCTGGAGGCGGCTCCCGTCGCCGCGAGAGCCCCCCACCAAAACAGCTCATTTCCGACCTGCAACCTGCTTTCTAAGGCTTCGTGCATGTCCAGTGGAAAGTATCCATGCCCACCTGTTACAATTGCACCCCAAGTTAGTCAACCTAACCTAGGCGTACGCCTGGATGGCATGGTGGCAATGGACCCCATCTTTAGCAAAGTAGCCTTTAACATTAGCCTGGATCATCTAGTCTCTGGTCCAGGACTTACGCCATGAACTGTTCACTCTTACAGGGATGTTCAACGGCCTCCTCTGACTTAGCTCTGTACCACCTCTGCGGGGGATCATCTCGGACCGCCAGAGTTACATTGACCCATGCGTTTGATGACTTCACCCAAGTCATACTTCATGGTTTGTAATAGTGCCCTCCTCCCCATGGGAATAAGGTCGTTGCCCCATTACTTGGGACGGCAGCACACTGTTGGCTGACAGCGTCACCCCCCAGCGAGGCATCTATTACTCACCGGGCGGGCGTTTGCGCCTAACTGCAGGATCATATCACCTGCCCTTGGTTCTGGGGTGCACTTATTTCGCCCCGTTGCCAGACGGATGCACAAACCCCTTAGCTTGCTACCCTGGTGAACACCTTAATGGTATCAAAGCTGGTTTGAAACAATATATGCCTTGCGCCCACTACTGGAGACACCTCACCCTTTCGTGCAATTACAACTTACGCAGCGCACCCCGCTTGCCTAACTGCCGTCGGATCACAGATGCACAGTACCTACTGTCCATCTCCGACCCTGGATGCTTGAAACCTGCCAAAGTGACAGAAACCAAGCTTCCCAGTTCCCTGTTTAGCTGCAGTACACCTTCAGTGTGTCCGCTAGGAGGTACCACAAACCGCATTGGTCCTGCAAACCTTAAGTACACAATTTCCACCTGGGCGCACCTCTAACTGAGACAGGCTCGACACAGCTGTAAGGCCAGAGACACACACATATGTATTGTGCCCACTATTGGGGACAACTCACCCCTTCGTGGAGTGACAACTACACAGGTGCCTACCCAAGTCACCCAACAGACAAGTTGGCCCTGACTACCTTGTGTTCTGGTGCCAGATTTGGAAAGAGCCTTGCCTTTACTTGCTGCCCCCCTGGGAAACACCATGACCGTGCTCTGGCCGCAGCGAAGCGATGCCCTCATGTAGCATCGAACCCCATGTCAAATAAGAGTGACAACTCCATCTACTTAAGACTACACCATGACCATGGGTGGAGTTTAGCTCTTCCCCAAACTTCTGCTAGTGTAACCCATGGTCACGCCTCCTGTTCAGTTCAATTTAGTAATTCATGGCACTGACCCACTAGGGCCTAATACTGGGCTGTGTAACGCGGCCCAAGGGCGACCTTAAACAATCGGCTTGGTGTGGATGGGTGCTAACATTACCTGTCTTAAGTGCCATCCCTTTGACAGTCACTCCTGACAAGATGTGCCAATGCAGGTAGAAGCAAGAGTTATCCAGCCCGCCTTACTTCCTGTCCCATTTGTCTGAGGAAATTAGTGAAAGATGCACGTTTGAACTGGCAGCTGATACTGTTACTTATGCCTGCAAATGCCCTGCTCAGAGCAGCCCACTAGACAATGGCTTCCATTGAAATGCGGTGCCAACAGACCTCCCAGCACTTAAGGCAGTCCCTCTGAGTAGGGCTCTAATCTAACAGCTGCCCCTTGCATCGGATATCGCCTCTGGCTGTAAGCCGCTCCGTGCTACTGATGCCTGGCAGTCATATTTAACCTTGATATCCTTACAGCATAGCAACACTCCCCGCTGCCAAGTGCCTTGGCGTGAGAACGTCCGCTGGTCGTACTAGTCAATACATCTATTATTTAAATTAATAATACTGTGCATATGAATAAAACTATGCACCGGCAGCTGAAATTTTCACACGTTAGTAAATGTGAAACCTTTGGATTTGCCCATCGAATTAAGCCAGTCACCACCCTAGGTGAAGTCTAGCCCTCCTGAACTTCTGCTAGTATACCAGGGAGCATACAAGACCGTGGGAACATGATGGGACAATATGTATCAATCCCTGCCTTTTCTTGAATACTGGGAATGCCAAATGTTCCTTAATACATTGTAGCTGGTTTGTGCTTTGACTTTAACTTTACTGCTCCAACCCAGTTTGACCCCAAAACTTCGGAACACCCTTCGCAGTAACCTGCCCTTTCGTAGAACATGCCCTTAATGGTACATGACCTTCTACAAGCACTGCGCAGAAATCCCCTCTGACCTGCTCGAGCCTGCAGCCATTCTGCTGAAAGCCCTGTGTGCCTTGGGGAGGGGAGAGCTACTAACCCTCAAGTCCTCAGGAAGCTCCCTCACTGCTGCAAGTGCCCCAAAGCATTTATTATAAAACATTTAATGGATAACAACCCGCTTTGCGCCCACCTTAATGTGCCAGGCTGTGAGCAATTAGGTACCTCACATATCACTTCCCTATGAAAAGATTAAACAAACCGGCCAAAGCACAATGCACAGGCAGTGAGTGTGCCTAATGAGACACCTCCAGTTCTGTGTGATACAAACCCTAACGCACCGTGTGCCAGTTTGTGCATATCATTCTGGGGTGACTGAGCCCTAATGTGCCCCTTTACCTGGATGATCCCCAGTACGAGGGTACAGACTGATGACCAAGTGCTGCACCAGCCAATAACATGTAGACATGGAGTGAATTTACGCTATCTCATGCCCTACAAGGCTGCTCGGTGTGCCACCTCGCCTAAACCAAGACATGGGTGGATCACCATGCCCTTATAGCCTGCAAACCCATCCGTCATCTGCACTGACGGATGCTGTGCCGCCATGCTGGCGTCCCTCCCCAGCATATGTATCCCATAACAGTGCCAAGGTATCCCAGCGTGCCAAAAAGTTAGCCAATGTATTTGGATATGAGGACATGGAGTACAACATGAGCAACTATGCCTGCCCCATCTAAAATAAAATGCCAACTGCACTGGTGATTGTCGGCATTTGTGCCCCAACCACATCTTCCCAGGCTGTTGAAAGACTGCACACCTTTTATGAAGCTCCTGGGATGGTGAGAACGGAAGTATATCCCCATAACATGTGTCTATTGATACTCAACTTAATGGTGATCGACCTCAGGAGGATGAGAAGCTAGGTGAGCCTGCCGGGAATGACCTGTGACCATGGGTAAAGCACGTACCCCTACAGGGGGTGCCCTGACCCGCTAGCCACTAGATTCATGTCTGCCTTTTATACAGGGGACTAGTGTTTTTTGTTTTTTAGCACAGGAATATCCACGCATGCCGCGCTCCATTATTATTGAATAATTATCTACACTGGCAAGTTATAGCCGGGAGGTATTGCCTGCAAAATGCTGTTGCTCCATGTGAGGCTAACCTCGGTGTCATGAAGTGCTCATGAGAAAATCAGAAATTTGTGCATTCATGGACACTAGCTTTAAACGCATCTGTGCCTTAAGAATCCCTGAAATCAGTGCCATATGGCGGCCTAAACACCTACGGCACCATAGAGAGTAAAGAATCTGATAGGTCCGTGCTTTCCTTGGAACACAATAAAACCAGCGGAGGTGTTCTCTTTCCATCATTCCGAAACTTACAATGCGACTTTATTTAGAACCAACTAATTAATCAACAGTGATGGTAATTTGGCAGTTTACTCCCTGCTGAGCCGTCTCCCTGTACACTATGCCACATTTGGCCCAAGAGCCTACACCGCATTTTCCATACGGAATGCCTATTTTTATAATGCCAGGTTCAAGCATCATAAAATATAACTAGCGTGCTTGCTGGTAGTTGTAGGTTAAACATAGTGGCGTAAAGGAATGCATATGTGGGCGAGGGATCAACGCAAATGAGAGTCAAAGACAGCGCGGCATAAGGAATATCGTAAGGAAGCGCGCATGGGACCAACGGAGGGCGTGGGTACCAAGCAAAACAGATGTGATATGTCCCCAGCCAGACAATAGACTTCTTGGAGTAGGCACTAGTTATTTTCAATGTACACTGAATTAACAACAACCTTGTGCTCCCATCTTCAAATTACACAAACAAATCGTACAAACCGCGCCACCATGTGGCCACATTCATAAGTGCCTGCGACCGTGCCAAGTGCTACCAAACCATCGGCTCGATTTAAGTGCTGCGAAAATACCGGCGAGGCAGATGAGGGCCTTTGTCTGTCTGATGGCGACATGTGCCCCAGCACGCAGCTCGCCCCAGGGGATAAGCATAAGATACCAGGGCAGCCCAACAACCCAAACATCGATCAGCAACTACGATAGAGACTCATCAAAATCGAGCTGTACTGCATAAATGTCTTAGACTCTTGTCGTCTCTTAGACAAATGGCAAAACGGGCTGAAGGAATCACACAGGAATAAGGTTTGCTTCTCAACTCCCCCACAGCCAGGTCTTCCCCGGAGGTGCTTTTCCTGTCCAATGCACAACTTCTGCCAGACACTCTGCTACCTTAACTCCTGCAGTGTCTTCGCTCGCTGCCCTCCCCTAGCGCAAACCACCGGCTCCGTGCCCCCCCTAACTGATGAGTAGAGGCCTGACTGAACTGGGGAAGGAGCCCCACGACGCTCACTGCCACCACAGATCCCCGCGGGAATGCAGACCCCCTCCCACCCGTAATCTCAGGCCTGCGCGGGCCGGGGTCCGAGCCCCGGTGCCGACGCCCACTCTGCTCATCCTCTGCAAGAGTTGTGTCGGACTATACATTAGCACCGCTTGGAAATCCTGAGCCGCAACTGTCCGGCGGCGAGCCGCGGGGACCCATGAGAACATAAGTGAGGAGGGAGCACCACCACACCGCCCAATATCAGTCTCGCTCCGCTACCGCCCCCCCCCTCATAAGCCACGCCAGAAGGCCGTGGCCGCCCAGCCACGGGTCCAGTGTGCACCGATGTCAACAACGTAAACCTAACCACTGGGGCACCAATCGCAAGCAGGCCACTACACCCTGCAACGCATCAGCTGCTGTGACACTGTTGCAGTGTAACCAGAAAAACCTCACCGCAACCGCACTTAAAACCCATATTGTGGCCGGCCCTTTTATGCACCGAGCGGGCCCTACATCTGAGCCCGTTTGCGGAATACCCAAAATTCCGCCTCACTAAACACAAGGACCCAGCTCAGCTGCAGGTTTTTACCCCGATATTGTTAAAACATAGCCGGCAGCGCTACTCCCCGTCAGGAATGCGAGCCCGGCAGCTACCTGCGGTGGTTAGCACACACTGGGCCTGTTCTGCCAGGTTTTCTCCTGGAGATAACCCGACCGAGCAACCGCCTCCAAATGTGGGGGGGGGTTAGGGCTAGCGGAGCACCGGCCCACGCGCTTGTGTCGACTCTTCCCCCCCATACCTAGTCAGCGGACTTACACCGGCTAGACCTAGTCGGCTCGCTCAGTCCCCTGCTGCCTGTGGTTACCCCTGACTATTATCTCATGCCTGTGACCGAAGGCGGCCTCCCTGCGACATTATTTAATTGGTTGTGCGCCGGTCACCGCCCCCAGCATTTGGCGGACACCCGTGACATCCAGGAGCGGCCATTCCCGCCATGGGGCAGCGCGCGCCCATTAAGGGGTTTACGGGGGGCGGGGCCGCGCGGATCACTATAGTGCGACAAAATACCCAGTTGGCCCAAACGCGCGCGCTACCTTGAATGAATGCGCTAGAACGCCATGGGAACACCCATATTTGAACACCTACTTTCAGAGTCGTAGTCAGAAACCTTAACCGCTAGGCCACAGTCACCCCTGTAGTTCTCAATCTTTTCCAGTAGATGGGGGCGATCGCTAATTTACGCTCGAGCAGTTGGTAATACTGCACCTCCCGTCCCCTGATAGCGGGCGCAAAGCCACACCGAACCTATCGCCGTACCCGGTGTATAAACACTTATTAACGGACAAGGAGGACAGGAAAACGCTCGTTAATGATTTGTCCAAAACCACAAGATGCCTGTGTTTCCAGCCAAACCGGCTCTCCAGCTTCATAGTCGGCCGCTTTAGCCACAATGTCGTGAACCAAGCGGAATGCGACGACACATTACACATCTAAATGATCCCCTTAGAACATTTGTGTGGACCTGTGGTCGCGGACGAAGTCTATCGTGCGCTGTGACTCGCCCGTTCGAGCTGGAGTGCCTACTAGTACCAGCTCAAGGGCGCTAGCTGCCGGACGCCCCTACCGCCCATGCAAACCCATGGGGAGGTGGGGGGCAGCTGCCGGGCTCCAGACGAGCCGATGAAGCGTGGTGCTGGTCGCCCCCCCAGACTGGGGGGGTGGGGTGGTGGCGGTGGCGTAAAGACATCCCGCTCTGCGCTACCCGGGGTCAATACCCCTCCATTCTATCGCCGGCCCAATCCCAGACCACAACCACAGCTGAAAACGGCACTCTGCCGGCCCCAGATAATAGCACTTCACCGCCGCAGCCCGGGGATCTGCCGCGTGTGAGGAGTCCATGCTGAGGTCCTCGACAAGGGAGCTGGCCTAATACAGCCCCTTACACTTGCATGCACCCAAAGTGGCCAGGCCGGATGGGCCGGAAGAGAGCGTTCCCACACCTCCTCCCCGCCCAGCGAGCACAGTCCCCACCGGACCTCTGGCGGCCGATGGGACCCACGGGGAGACAATCTACTACCTCCACAACAACCAGCGCGAACTCCAGGATAGCGTGGACCTCGTGTCCAGCGAACGAAGACACGCAAGGCCTGGCATGGCCGCTGAGGCCGGCCCCTTCTTCGGGTTTTGCCCTGGCTGCCGGGCCCATTGCTC
Organism: Calotriton arnoldi; assembly: GCA_963921515.1. Taxonomy (NCBI): domain Eukaryota; kingdom Metazoa; phylum Chordata; class Amphibia; order Caudata; family Salamandridae; genus Calotriton; species Calotriton arnoldi. The sequence goes on along the minus strand of CAWUFW010016243.1, from coordinate 144,524 downwards.
CGCTTGCTGCCCTTTGGAGCATCGCCACCGGAGCCATCGGGGGGGGGGAGGGGGCTAAAGGGAACACGCCGAGGGTGGAACGAGGAGCGGAGAAGCTCTGTCATGTGCCGCTGCTAGGACAGGCCTGCGCAGCCTGATGCCGGGAAGCCTGAACCCTCCCTATAGCCTTGCCCCAACCCAGTCCCTCGCCACAGCCCAGGTCGAAGGCACCAACTCAGCGGGCCTCCTGCACGGACGGTCCCGGGAGCTTGCAGCTGGGGCGGGGGGCCACTCCGCCAATGGCGTGCGTGGAGGGCCCTGGGGTTCATGAGATTGACTAACCTCGCTTCAAAGCCGACCAACTCAGGACACCGGGACCCGCAGCACAAACGCAGCCCAAACTCAGGACACCGGGACCTGCAGCAGAACAGCAGCACCACCAACCAGACGGCGTGGCTGGCGAACAGAGACCGCCAGGAGGGGCAGAGGAGGCATATATGCCCTCCCCCCCCTTGTCGCACCGGAAGGACGTCACAGAGGCGACCTAGCTAGAGGGCTCCACAGAACCCCTCCAAAGACTAGAGTGGGTGGGCAGTGCCAAAATGGCACTAAAGGGCCGCCCTGCTGAGGTGGCCCCCTGCGGGGGCCGCGGACAGCCGCATTCTCCAGAGTCAGACCTGGGACACTTAGTTAGAAGTAGTTATGCGCCCGAAAAATCATATTATTATTATTATTATTATTATTAATAATAATCAGGGAGCAATATTTACTGTGCAGCATAGTCACTTTTTGGTGTGCTCCTTCTATGTTAATATGTCATCTTTTACCTTCCTTATCACAATCTTCATGCATGTTAATAACAAAAACATTCCGACCTCTCTAAGGCCGACGTCAGCTGTGTTTTCTTTGCTGTCATCAGCTGTAGTGTGAGCCCATCATTGGGCCCAGACCGCAGCAAATCCCAAGTATCAAAAACAAGTTTCTAAACATCCCATAGCATATCTTGTCGGAGTGCCTGGGCCTTGCCCATGGATCTCCTCCAGATCATCGCCTTCAACACCTCCCATTCCATTTCTCTTCTACTAGCCATTCTGGAATTCAGTTCAAAGTATGTGGTCAATGCTTTCCCTATGTCCTTACAGAATGAACCATTTTGCTACATTTTATAAGTCTCCTCAACGGTGCCCTAGCCATAATCTTTCTTCAAATATATTATAACAACTGGGTGTGTTCCTAGATGGCATCGCACCATGAAACTTCAGTCCTCGCGCTCACTTTTTGGATATAAATATGTAACACAGCTTTCTATACAAACCATGCACTGATGAGTAAAAGAACTTCCACTTGCTGTCATTTCACAAACTCCAGATGATGTCCACCATATCTAAGTCCCTCCTCATCTTTCGTAACATTTCCTGTATAAACCTTTTACTGGATCACTTTGGTGGGTGTCTTTTAACATTGTTGTCTAGACCGCAGTTCAACTTGCCTGTTCCAATTACCATACCTCCCATGCATGGGCAGCACTTGTTTGTCAATGTAGAAAATAACTATAAATTCTGTGTTGTGGCATGACAGGTACAAGATGCAGATATGTCTTGCACCTAATCTTCATGGTACTAATATGTAACTAAGCAAACACAAGGAGATGATGGACGTAGTGCTGAAACTTTTCAGACACTCACCCCCAGTCACAGATCTGGGTTGAATCCATCATCGTTCTTTAGCTCACTTCGCCACCCCAGTTCAGACACAGCTATATGCAAATCAGTTTTAACCCTGTGCCTCATGGGAAAAGTCCAGCCCGAACTGCCAAGCCATGTCTTCCCTGGACAGGAAAAAACCGTCCGGGGATCGGTTTCGGGCTAACAGCCCTCATCAGCTAGGCTAGCTTGAATCCAGTGGCAAAGTGAGCAAGGAACCCTCGTCTGGGCATACCCTTTCAACTTAGGGCGAACAAAGCAAACACAAGGAGATGATGGACGGAGTGCTGAAACTTTTCAGACACTCACCCCCAGTCACAGGGAAGACATGACTTGGCAGTTTGGGCTGGACTGTTCCCATGAGGCACAGGGTCAAGGCTGATTTGCATATAGCTGTGTCTGAACTGGGGTGGCGAAGTGAGCTAAAGAACGATGATGGATTCAAACGCAGATCTGTGACTGGGAGTGAGTGTCTGAAAAGTTTCAGCGCTCCGTCCATCATCTCTTTGTGTTTGCTTTGTTCGCCCTAAGTTGGCAGGGTATGCCCAGACGTGGGTCCCTTGCTCACTTTGCCACAGGATTCAAGCTAGCCTGGCTGATGAGGGCTGTTAGCCCAACACCAGTCCCAGGATGCTTGTTTCCGGTCCAGGGAAGACATGGCTTGGAAGTTTGGGCTGGACTGTTCCCATGAGGCATAGGGTCAAGACTGATTTGCATATAGCTGTGTCTGAACTGGGGTGGCAAAGTGAGCTAAAAAACGATAATGGATTCAACCTAGATCTGTGACTGGGGGTGAGTGTCTGAAAAGTTTCAGTGCTCCGTCCATTATCTACTTGTGTTTGCTTTGTTCGCCCTAAGTTGACAGGGTATGCCCAGACGTGGGCCCCTTGCTCACTTTGCCACTGGATTCAAACTTGATTGGCTGATGAGGGCTGTGAGCCCGAAACCGGTCCCAGGATGCTTGTTTCCGGTCCAGGGAAGACATGGCTTGGCAGTTTGGGCTGGACTGTTCCCATTAGGCACAGGGTGAAGACTGATTTGCATAGAGCTGCGTCTGAGCTGGGGTGGCGAAATGAGCTAAAGAACCATGATAAATTCAACCCAGAACTGTGACTGGGGGGAGTGTCTGCAAAGTTTCAGCGCTCCGTCCATCATCTCCTTGTGTTTGCTTTGTTTGCCCTAAGTTTGTAGGGTTTGCCCAGACGTGGGTCCCTTGCTCACTTTGCCACTGGACTCAAGCTAGCCTGGCTGATGAGGGCTGTTAGACCGAAGCCGGTCCCAGGATGCTTGTTTCTGGTCCAGGGAACACATGGCTTGGTAGTTCGGGCTGGACTGTTTCCATGAGGCACAGGGTCAAGACTGATTTGCATATAGCTGTGTCTGAACTGCGGTGGCGAAGTGAGCTAAAGAATGATGATAGATTCAACCCAGATCTGTGACTGGGGGTGTGTCTGAAAAGTTTCAGCACTCTGTCCATCATCTCCTTGTGTTTGCTTTGTTCGCCCTAAGTTGGCAGGGCATGCCCAGACGTGGGTCCCTTGCTCACTTTGCCACTGGATACAAGCTAGCCTGGCTGATTAGGGCTGTTAGCCCGAAACCGGTCCCAGGATGCTTGTTTCCGGTCCAGGGAAGACATGGCTTGGCAGTTCGGTCTGGACTGTTCCCATGAGGCACAGGGTCAAGACTGATTTGCATATAGCTGTTTCTGAACTGGGGTGGTGAAGTGAGCTGAAAAACGATGATGAATTCAACCCAGATCTGTGACTGGGGGTGAGTGTCTGAAAAGTTTCAGCGCTCCGTCCATCATCTCCTTGTGTTTACTAATATGTAACTGCCATCAGTGTGTGAAGTTGTGTGGGATACGTCCATTTTATATGTTCAGGTGACCCTTGCCTATGTACCGCTGGATTCACGCACTTTGATCCAATCCCCCAAAACATCCAACGAGCCTAACAATAATATAGATTGTGTACATTGGACCTGAAAACAACAATTGGTCCATAAAATCAAATCTACCACAACCAATTCCTCGACAGAGGGCTGTAGCGCCAAGCTGGGCAGTGGTATTTCTTAAAAATATCTAATGCAGGGAATTTTCCACCTTGCCCCTAGAGTCAATTTTAACTTCAAATTGCAACAGAAATGTTACCCCTGCTCTGACCCCTTAACATGCATTCTTTTCAAGTGGCATGCGTGACGATAGCATTGAAAACCAGGTATAAATCACCAACAACAAAGGAGCATGCAACACAAAATCGTATATGTCCGGAAGTCAGTGATTTATTTGGACGGGTATGACCTTACTAACTTAATAAAATACAATCAAGTTATATTACAACGCAATTCACTGAGAAACTCTCCTTACCCCTGAAAGCTATTGCGCAAGCAGCAAAAGCCAAGAGAAATGTGTGATAGGTTGAAGCAGCACAGCATTCATTTTAAGAAAACAACACAATAAAGTGATCAAGCCAATCTAAAAAGTTTAAGGCAAAATAAAAGGGATATTGTCACAAACAAGGTAAGAAATGGGATAAGGGAACCATAGATACATAGGGCCCTATTTATCAAGTAGCTGCGTCACACTTGCAGCATGCAACGGGGTGCATGGGCGACACAACTACTTAATGCAATTTATCAAGCAACGAAAGGCCACCTTGCATAGCCCCGAGTGACTTGATAAATCTGGAGTAATGCAACAGAGTGCAAATCACTGCCTTGGATATATTTGAGCTACTATCAGATGAGCAGCTCGATTTACTCTTTGTGACAGAAACATGGCCAATGAGTCTTCTACCCCAGCTATTGAGCTGGCTATACCTAGGGGGTACAAAATAGCCAGGGCGGACCGCAAAGTGGGTAGAGGTGGTGGAATAGCGGTGGTGGTTAGGGACTCGTGGGTCTTTACCCGAGAGGAGTCTCAGGTTATTGGTGATGGTGAGGCACTTGATTTTTCCATCATCATATCCCCCCACTTTACACTGGGTGGCACATTGGTGTATAGACCCCCCGGCCCCACGGGAGCTTTTCTGAAAGCTCTGGATGAGGTAATTGTCCCCAGGACTTTACGTTTCTCAAACTTTTTACTCCTGGGAGACTTTAACATCCATTGGGATCGAGTGGAGGCAAGCGATACGAGGGACTTGCGTGACTCGCTTAACTTGGCCCAACTCACCCAATGGATTAGCTCTCTGTCACATAGTGGGGAGCATATTTTAGACCTGGTCTGTTCCAACTTCCCTTTAAGTGTCAAAGAACCCCTTCAAATATCCTGGTCTGATTTTTTGATCCAATTCGCATGGACCATTCAGATGCCGCATTCTACCAAGGGACATCCCCAAAGTAGACCCTCTCCAAGAATTGACCCTTCTGCTTTGTGCAGGGTTCTGTCAGACACACGCCCCTCCGCTGCTATAAATCTGGACGGAGCTCTAGAGAGTCTCTTTAACTGGATCTCTCAGGCAGTTGATTACCTATCGCCGCCTCTCGCTAATAAGCGAGCAAGAAACGCCCCTTCGAAACCTTGATACACTAGCAAGCTTAAGGAGCTAAAACAGATTTGTAAAAAACTAGAACGTAGCTGGAGACTGGCCTACTGCCCTTTGGCTAAAACAGCATTAAGGAAGGCCCAGAGAGAATATTATGCTGCTATTAGGGAGGCTAAAAGCAGCTACTACACGGAACGGATCGCTATGTCCAAAAACAATTCCAAGGAAATTTTCTCTATCGTTCAGAGTTTTTTAACTCCCGAAGCTGAACGCATCTCCCTCTTGGCCTCTGCGGCCTGGTGTGAAAGGCTGTCCTGTTTCTTTATTGATAAGATTCAGGCGATCCAGGACAAGTTTGGGTCTAGCTCACCTGGGCAGGCAGGGTCCTCCTGTAGGAATTTTCCAGTGTCTAATCCCTCTGTTTCCCCCTTGAGGAGGTTCTCTCCTATTGGCTTGCTTGACTCTTTGACCATCCTTAAATCCTTGAAATCCGGTTCCCCAGCGGACCCATGTTTGGCACGGCTGCTAGCAGCGGCAGCCGAGGTGGTTAATCCTGAAGTCAGCACCATTATAAACATGTCACTTCAGACTGCCATAGTCCCACCTGAGTGGAAGCAGGCCAAACTACTACCACAATTAAAAAAGGCTTCCCTAGAGCCTAACACACCTGCTAGCTATCGACCCATATCTCTTCTCCCGGTCGTGGCAAAGGTGTGTGAAAAAGCAGTCTACAAACAGTTGGTCACCTTTGTTGAGACATCTGGAGCCCTTCATCCTGCTCAATCGGGATTTAGGGCAACGTATAGCACTGAGACGGCCCTTGTCGAAATGTCGGAGGCGATAAGAGAATGTTTGGATGCTGGCGGCAGAGCGGCCCTGATTTTGCTGGATCTCTCTGCCGCCTTTGATACGTTGTCCCACCGTCAATTATTTGCTCGTCTTTCAAGTATTGGCGTATCTGGCCTAGCTTGGGGATGGCTCAAATCATTTCTTGAGGATAGAACTCAGCAGGTATGGCTGCCGCCGTTCTCCTCGTCTCCCAGAAGGGTGACCACGGGTGTTCCTCAGGGCTCCACTCTGAGTCCTCTCCTCTTTAATCTTTACGTTACTCCCCTGATCTACTTAGCAGAGGAATTGGGAGCTAAGATCATAGCTTATGCTGATGACACTCAGCTCCTTTTCACCTGGAAGGAAAACGACTTGTCCCCAGACCAAGCTAAAAAGACTGTCTTTCCGCCGTTTTTAAATCGCTTGCACTTTCGCAGCTTAAGTGCAACGAGGACAAGTCGGAGATACTTCTGTATGGCTCCTTCCCCCCTCATTTTCGGGAGGCACTTTGGCCTACAGAGTACCCCATGCCAAAGTCTATCGGCAATCCAGCTAAGAACTTGGGGGTGTGGTTCAGCGAGGATTTCCGGTTCTCTACACAGATAAAGAGACTTGCTGGCGTCTGCTTCGGCATACTGAAATCACTCAGAAAGTTCCTTCCTCTGCTTCCCCGACCAGCAAAGGAGATGGTGACACGAGCCCTCAGACTGTCATGCATTGACTATGCCAATGCATTGTACATCGGCTTGCCCGGATATCAGTTAAAAAAACTACAAACAATACAAAATGCTACTGCTAGAGTTTTGCTTGGCATTCCCGGAAGATCTAGCATGACACATCACCTTCGGGACCTACATTGGCTTCCTGTGGCCCGTCGTGTCCAGTTCAAAGCCCTCATTCTCGCTCATGGAGCGCTGCATGGATCGGGCCACCCTATCTTAGGAGACGCTTTAGCTTTTACGAGCCTAGGAGACAACTGCGCTCAGCTGCGCAGCGTCTAGTAGTGGTACCCCACTTCCGCCTCACTCGGATGGGGGTAGCTCACTATCATTTAAGGCCGCAGAAGCCTGGAATGCCCTACCCTTTGAATTACGGAACATCCAAGATCTCAGGCTGTTTAAGAAGAAACTAAAGACTCTGTTTTTTAGTTAAGCTGCGCCACTTTCAGTTTTACTGTTTTTCAGATGGCTTCCGCGCCGGGACACTCTTGAGTAGCCGTGCGCGATACAAATGCCAATAACATAACATAACATAACTCTGCCCAGGGAGGCATTCCATTGGTGGTGCGTGGATGTTCCCACACAACACCCATGGATTGTGATGCATTCCCAGATGTACCATAAGTGGAAGACCTGGGAATGCGCCAAAACTGCTATGCCTCCCCAGGTGAGGTGTAACGAGGAGAAAATTGTTTATTTCTCTTCATTGTTTCCTCTTTCTATGTGTGCTGCATTTTGCAGCACACATAGAAAGAGGAAAATGCCTCAGGGTATTGTTTTCATGCAGGAAGGTGCTCCTCCCTGCACAAAAACAATCCTGCTTACAATGCAGTCACCCTTTCACCATGGTGCAAGGGTGCCTACGTTGGTGCTAGTGTTAGGAAGGAGTGGGAAACCCAATACACCCTTGGAGGCTTGGGCAATTCAAGCATTAGCAGTTGCATGTGCCTACAAGGGATTTATTAAGTCACATATTCACATTAATTTCTGCATTCAGTGTTGGCAAGCTCTATCCAGTAGCTTACAATTCAACTTCTTCAGATGTAATTTCAATTATTTCGATATGAACAAATCTTCAAAAGAATTTTTAACACGAGTATATGTATTCAAAAGATACATTTATATTAGCAAAAAATTGCAAAGGGTACAAAAAAGATAAGAAATATTCCATAAAAAGCACAATGCAACCAGAAGTTACAATGTTTTGATGTTACAGACACCTCATTGTTGCAGTTGTGCACACCTTTTCAATACATTTATAGAAAAATGTGACCGACTAAACAGACAGCATGTCCTTAAATCCAATGAAACAGAAAATAGGTGTGGTTGTCGACGTTTCAGTCTAATGTAGTATAAATCCGCTAGACCATCTTCAGGACATTTGATATAAAGATGAATGACCCCTATATAAACATGGAATGAACCAACAATTACCGTACCATCATCAAGATAAAAAATAAAGAATAACACCCGTGTAGATGAAAAAAAAAGAATGTGCAAACTCAGGGTATCCCCATTAGGGTACATCAATGTGAATAGAAGGGAGGAAAAGCTCATCCCTTCTATGAAGGAAATTGTATCACCCAGAAATGTGAATTTTAGAAAAATGAGAAAAAAAGGGAAAAAAGAGGGGAGCTTTTTACACTTACTTTAGCAGTGATGTGAATAAAATTTAAACTTTGTCTGTAGTCCACAATCCAAGAACGTGATGGCTCAATGACCTCCCACTTGTACTAGCAATAAATGCTGAAAGGAAGATTGATAAAGGTTTATAGTGACTCACACTAGGAACCAATATGGTCTACCGCAAGACTATTTGCTTGATAAAGTTTAAAAAAAAAAAAGAACTCCTGATTTTAGTGATAAACAACATTTGTGATAGTTCGTAATATTAAAAATATTGACCATACTTCGGACTCATCACAATATCAATAGTCGGTGTTTTTACGTGATTTTGTGATAGCTCATAATGCAATGCGATATAATTCATCACAGAACTGTTTGTTTATGCCAGACGGAATAGTTCTAAACAAATAAGCAAACACTTAGAAGAGAGAGAGGGTCACAGTGCCTCAAGTCAATAAGTTTCAATCACGAAGTCTGCGCTTTCGAATCTTGTTTATTGCGCATATACGCTCTATCCCTATAGCAAGGTAAGCGTCATTTTAACTGCTGTCTTTTTTATATATGTAATATTGGGAAAATCATTGCCTTACGAAACAGAGTCGAGCCCCGGTCTCATAATTAAAAAGCAAACAAATATATATAAATTCAGTGAAATGTCACCAGGTATTTCTACAGTGACAAATATCTCATCCCCCACGGGTATTTATATCTACATCTTCAATACAGATTGTTAAACGATAGGCAAGTGAAATTACCAAATCCTTACCGGGCAGTTAAAGAGCAGCAACCTTAAATGTGGTCATTAATCAGCCCTCTTGTCCAAAATACGCATCAATCTGAAAATTCAAAGACTAAAAGTCACAATCTTACTATCAAGGCCAGATGACTAAGTGTAAGAAATCTCATTCCCAAACTTTGATTACCTGTATTCGACGAGGCCCAATTGAAAAGACGTCCCGCTGACTCCACAGTCGGCATCTGGAGTGTTCGTATTGCGACCGCGTTTATTTGAGCCTTCACGTGCCACGTTCATTAGAAATAGAAAGCGGACTGCTCAATATTTATGTGTATGGCCGGGTGACTATCGCGGCCATCTTGGAATAGTAAAAAACTAATAAAATAGGACCCACAAGATAGTTATCAAGAAAGAATTTGTTTTGTCGAAACGCTCTATATATGTAAAAAGACTTCAGTCTTTCTTCCTAGGGAGTCTCAAATTAGGGCCAGGACAATTGTATTTTAAGGTTTTCACCCTATCAATCTCCTTAAGTGTATTTTATTAAAGAAGATATGAAGAGAAAAGTTCCCATTTCCTTAAGAAAAAGGTAAAGAATTGGAGTTTTTCACCATATAGTCAGATACAGAATATATAGACCTGTACGGGTACAAACATTGACATTCTTTACATTAGTCAGTATAGCAAATAAAAATCAGTATAGACTTATAGTCAATATTAGAAAGTACAGAAAACTGTGATGTATTCATACAATCTTATGTTGTTATAACATCTTTTCATATGAATGATATTTGTTGATATAGTTCAAAGTCTTATTACCACTTGAATTCATTATGGCAATCAATTTTACACAGTTATTGTTTTACATATTATATCAAAGAATCACACAAGAAAAAATGGTAATACAGTCAATCATGTAAATTATTGCTGAGATTTTTAACAATGACAAATGCAAGTCTTAGATGGATACTTCAGTCCATATATATTTGGAAAAAATTACAAATTGAGTTCATTTCTAGCAAATCCTGTAGTGATCCCTATGAATCATAGATGGATTTACACATAGTTAGAGAACACAGGACAATGTATGCCATTCTGTTGCAGAGTTCAAGCCTTTACTAATGTTATCGGTGCGACAAACCCATCTATTTTCTTTCAAAGTAAGCACCTGATCAACATTTGTCTGTCTTTTTGATGGTTTGACAACTTCAATTACCCACCATAAAATGTCTTTTTCTAGGGGCTAGATTTTAAATAATGTTCCACTAGAGGGGCGTTCTCCACTCTGCATCGGATACATGATTGCTATTATAAAATTCGCTTTTTAACAACCTGCGTTGTTTTCCCTATGTAGTATAAGACACAAGGACATTTAATGCAATATACTAGATTGGTTGTGTTGCAATTTGAGAATTGTTTGAGTACAATCGTAACACCATTAATCTCACATGTCTTAGTTGGTTGTGTAGTACCACAGGCTGTGCACGTTACATTTATAATGTCCTACCAGTGGCACCAATTGTCTCATATTCTCAACAGTGTTGGTATTGATGTTTTCGTATGCATGTACTAAGCGATCCTTTAAATTTGATCCCCTTTTAAAGGAAAACGTAGGTTTATTTTTCAACTCCGGTGAACTTTTAAAGAGCGACCAGTGCTTGTTTACTATTTTTTTAATGTTGTTGGAGTGAGTGCCAAATGTCGAAACACACACCAATTGAGGTTGGTTGGATCGTTCTCTAACCTCTAACAGTGCCTCACGATTATTGTACCAGGCACGTTTAAGTGATCTTTTCAGTAATTTAGCTGGATAGCCACATGCTTTCAGTTTCTCTTTTAGTTTTTTTGCTTCTGTGAAATAATCTTCTTTAAGTGTGCAGTTTCTGCGAAGACGCAGAAACTGCCTAAAGGCAATCCATCTTTTAAGGCTTGAGGGTGGTGGCTATTATACTGTAATAAAGTATTTCTGGCTGTAGGCTTTGTATACAGCGTGGTATAGAGACAGTTGTTGGTGTCCACTTTGATCGTTATGTCCAGAAAGTTCATACTGTTAGAGTCAGACTCTATCGTAAATCTAAGACGTGGATTTCTGGAGTTAAGCCATGAGTGAAAGGCAGCAAGTTGATCTTTATTGCCACGCCAGAAAAGAAACACATCATCAATATATCTCAACCAACGAATGATGGTGGATGAAAAGTGATTTGATGTATCATAAATGCACTAATTTTCAAAGGTTGAGACATAGATGTTTGCTATATCTGGGGCATAAACTGCACCCATGGCTACACCTTTCAATTGTTGATAAAAGGTGTTTTCAAAAAGATTTTTTTTTTCACACAGTGATATTCTTACACATTCTATGATAAATGACGTGGGTACATTATGTGGCCTTGGTCTGGTTTCTAGTAATCCATCTAGAATCATTCAGAGGGATATTTGTGTATAAACTTTCTATGTCCATTGAGACTAGTAATTCATGGACAGGGTCAAATAGATGATTCCCTAAAATATCGATAACAGCCATGGTGTCCCTGATATAGGACGATTGTTCCACAGCAAAAGGGCGTATGAAAAAGTCAGCATATTGTGCCAAGGGCTTCAAGATTGAGTTACAACCCGAAACGATGGGTCGTCTAGGTGGTGTTATAGCATCTTTATGTACTTTTGGCAAAATATAGATTGCTGGTACAGTGGGTGATTTATTGATAAGGAAGGAAGACTCCTTCTCACTTAGCCAGCCGCCGTCAAATCCTTCACGACTCAAGTTAGAAATAATATTTGCCAACCTGTTAGTAGGGTTACTGTTTAGTTTTTTGTAATGCCCCTGGACAGAAAGTTGTTTCAATAATTCTGATCTATATGCTTCTTTGTCCCATAGCTCTATACCCCCGCCTTTATCGGCCGGTTTTATTGTGACTTCAGGGAGAGATTGCAGATCTTGTTGCGCTTTTTGCTCATTCCTGGAGAAATTGGAATTGATATATATTTTTTCTTTGAATAGATTATCTATTTCAGTCATAATTGCATTTTTAAAAGTGACTATTTCCTTCGCAACCATTGCATTTGTTGGAAAAAATGTGGAAGGATTGCGTAAGCCAGTAGTGTCATTGGATGGTGTGGACATATTGGCAGCAAAAAAGTTTTTCAGTCTGATTGAGCGAAAGAATCTGTATAGTTCAAGTTTGGTTTGGAATAAATCATTCCTATATGTTGGTACAAACGAAAGGCTGGCAGATAATACAGCAATTTCTGACTCAGATAGTGTGTGCTTTGACAAATTAAAAATGGGGATGGTTTGGGGAGGACCTACCATTCGTAATACTGGTTCCTCGTCTGTCTGAACCCCGGTGTATATTGATTGCGGTACCATCCCCGTTTTGTTGCTCTTTGTCTCCTGGGGGGACCGGAACCCCTCCGTTCCTGCCCTAAAAAAGCCTGACGTGATGTTGACGGCTGTTGTTCGTATTGTGGGCAGTATTGAGTGTCTAAAGTCTGATCACTGCCTGTATCGGAGTTGGTATCTGAAAATGTGGCCTTCTTTCGTGATGGTTGATTAGGTCCCTGAGGAATGTAAAAATCTTTGTTCAGATATCGATATGTCCTTTCCTTGCTATATCTTTTGATACTTTTTGTAATTTATCTGTTTTTTTGTGTGCGTTGAACTCTTCAAATTCCTTAATTTTTTGAGAAACTTCATCCAAAAGGAATTTACTATTTGTGATATTTGAATCTGTATTGATCTTTTCTCTAGAGTCTCTATTTCTTTTGTAAGTATTTTAATGTGTTTTAGAGCAGTCTCAATGCTCAAAACCATCCACGTACGTGCACATTTATTTGCTGAATAGCTAAACCCAACTTTAAAATCTTCATCCTCTGTAAAAATTATTGGAATATTCCTGATTTGTAACCCCGTGGGGATTATGTTGGCATTGAGACAATCAGTTAGGAATTTCGCATGTAATTCTGTTTGAACTAATTTTTTCTTCAACCTTTCTAATTGATTAAGGTCTGATTCATGTGGTAGCTGTGTTGTGGGGCCTCTATTCCCTAAAAGGGAAGGGCCACCTGCTATTTGTAAGATATACTCATCAGTATATGAAAGAGTCTCAGCTTCCGACATAGATATGACGGTGTGAGCACTTGATGGTGCTAAAAAGATCACTCAAAAAAAAAGAATTCAAACGAAGTGACCCACAACAGACAGTCGTCTGCGCAAGATTTAGTATTAGGAAGGAGTGAGAAACCCATTACACCCTTTCGAGGCTTGGGCAATTCAAGTATTAGCAGGTGCATGTGCCTACAAGGGATTTATTAAGTCACATATTCACATTAATTTCTGCATTCAATGTTGACAAGCTCTATCCAGTAGCTTACAATTCAATTTCTTCAGATGTAATTTCAATTATTTCCATATGAACAAATCTTCAAAAGAATTTTTAACACGGGTATATGTATTCAAAATATAAATTTATATTAGCAAAAAATTGCAAAGGGTACAAAAAAGATAAGAAATATTCCATGAAAAGCACAATGCAACCAGAAGTTACAATGTTTTGATGTTACAGAAACCTCATTCATGCAGTTGTGCACACCTTTTCAATACATTTATAGAAAAATGTTACCGACTAAACAGACAGCATGTCCTTAAATCCAATGAAACAGAAAATAGGTGTGGCCACCTTGCATAGCCCTGAGTGACTTGATAAATCTGGAGTAATGCAACAGAGCGCAAATCACTGCGTTGTGTTACTCTGCTCAGGGAGGCATTCCATTGGTGGTGCGTGGATGTTCCCACACAACACCCATGAATTGTGATGCATTCCCAGATGTACCATAAGTGGTAGACCTGGGAATGCGCCAAAACTGCTATGCCTCCCCAGGTGAGGTGTAACGAGGAGAAATGTGTTTATTTCTCCTCCTTGTTTCCTCTTTCTATGTGTGCTGCATTCTGCAGCACACATAGAAAGAGGAAAATGCCTCAGGGGATTGTTTTCATGCAGGAAGGTGCTCCTCCCTGCACAAAAACAATCCTGCTTACAATGCAGGCACCGTTTCACGATGGTGCAAGGGTGCCTACGTTGGTGCTAGGCAACACATTGTGCACCAGCGCTGGGAAGAGACAGGAATGTGCCGTCTATTGTTAATTACGGCGCATTCCTGCTTTTTCCCTGTCACGCAGTGCAGCAAGACAACTTACTGGGCAACTTTTTATTAAATTTGCACCATATTTTGTAACCTTTAAAGCAAAAATGCAACAATTAATGTCAATTTCATGGTAGACCAGAACAAGCATGCGGCCCATCTTCTGAATTGGTGGGCTCACGCACTTTTATTCAGAGTGCGGCTTTGAGTGACAGCCTGCCCTCTGAAGGAAGGAGTCAAGTGTAAGCTTGCCGCTTCTGCGAGGCCTACACATAGGTGTTGGAACCTTGCGCTTTAATCAGGCAGCCTCAGGGACAGTGGGCGCTGCTCCTATCCATTATTGTAGCAGGCTTCTCGACACAGATGACTAGTAGGCCCCAGAAAGTTCTCACACTGTCGCAAATCTCCTCACCATAGCGATCAGGTGAGAGGAGTTTTTGAAGCCTGAAATATAGTATATTTTAATTCAGCATGGGCCAGGGTACAGGAATACTAGGCCACAGGATGTAAAGCTTCAATCTGGAGAACAGGGAGTGCGATAGGCTCTCCCGCCAAACTCCACCAAACATGTTCTACCATGCGGTCCACATGCTGACTTTCTCTTCCCTGGTAGAGGTTGGCAGGAGAGCGCTCCCTGGATTATTTCTATGTGTATCTGGTGAATCTTGTCAGAACGAGGTCCTGAGTGACCCTAGGACTTTTGCCTTGGTGCGGTGACTTTTCCTATAATATATTCACCTTAATCTTTCAAAACTTCCCTCTGAGATGTTTTTCTAATAGTAGCATGTTTTGTTTTGAGGCCAGCAATATCTTTGTCTTTGTGCTCCAACTCTGTTTGTCCTGATGATGACCCACTAAACCACAAGGGTCGAAACGCAGTTGACTCCCGATGGGAAGATTGGGATAAAACATTGACTGTGCTTGGTTCCGCTAATTGTGGACCAATCTATTGACTTTGACACCCTCTGCCTTTGTTTCTTGCTTTACACTGTATATTGTTTTTATATATTTTTCCAGCGTAAAGTGGGAAGCCATTGTTTTATATTTGTATGATATCATTGCATAATAACTTTGTTTTTCTGCATAATTCTGTATTCTGGCTCCGTTTCTTCCTTTATTTCATTCCTTATATTTAGCTCTTGTTAATTTATATTATAATGAAAAATTTCCTAGCTATCGTAACGGAAAGTTTCAATTCTATTAAGGACTCGGAGGCAAGGATTATGCCTTCTCTCTTCACTTTATTAAACAGCAGCCAACAAATAACAAAACTACTTTTCCCATGAAACTTAGGGAAAAAGGTAGTAAGGAAAAATTGTCCAATCAGCCGCAGACTTGGATCCTCCAATCAGGGGCGACGTGGACCAACATAGCTTGACTCCTCTGGCTTCCCATCCTCTTTCGAAGCGCGAAGTCAGCCGGTAGCTCACATTCATGAGTCTTGTTTGTTTGATTCAGATCCTACAAGAAAATAGGAAAGAATTATCAATCCAACCCAGGCAACGTAAAAGCCTGTGGAGACAAAAAACCAGTGAGACATAACGCAATCACATAAGCCCTCTGTTTTAAAGCATACAGCGATAAAACTGTTTATTTACTCCTATACGAGGAGGGCACTGATCACTGAAGTACTCCGGGTGGGATAATCCTCGCCTCCGAGTCCTTAATAGAATTGAAACTTTCTGTTACGATAGCTAGGACATTTTTCATTCTATGTAAGGACTGGAGGCGAGGATTATGCTAGTTCAAAGCTTACCCACCACGAGGTGGGCCATATCCAAAACAGGCTTGAAGTAAAACCTTTTAAACGTGGAGTCCGAAGACCAATCCGCCGAGTTGAGGATGTCCTCTAAGCAGGTGCCTAAGCCAAAAGCCTTAGAAGCCATAGCCTCTCGAGTCGAGTGGGCTCCAAAATCCCTAAGGTTAATTCCTGCCTCTTGCATAACCCACCTAACCCATCTGGCTATTGTGGGAGAAGAAACCGCTTTAAACGGTTTGCGTAATGAAATAAGGAGCTGTTGCTCTCCTGGGGGACGAAACTCCTCTGTTACCTCTTTGTAAGTTTTTAGGCAACGAACCACACAGTTTCGGGGACTCTGGAAATTCCGGGTTATTGATGACTCTCGTGTGACATTTTGTCCGTCTGTGGAGAGTGAGAGTCACGCCATTCGGAGTGAACATTCTGCCCGAGATATCCAAAGCCCTCACGTCCAAGACGCGTCGACAGGAAATGAGGCAGAGCAGCATGGCCAACTTGGCTGACAACTCTTTCCGAGAAAGGAACCGATTGTGTTGCCAAGACAGGAAGAGGTTAAGAACCTGGTTAACATCCCAGAGGGCTGAATACAGGGGTTCCGGAGGAAGGGACAACCTAATGCCTCGTAAGAGTCTGCAAACTAGGGGGTGTTCACCGACCATTGCTATCCAGTGGAATGTGACCAGAAGAGATAGCCGAACGAAAGGTGTTAATTGATCTGTAAGCTAGTCCCTTCGAGGCCAAATGGGCCAGGAAATTCAGAATATGAACAACCCCTGTGTCCACGGGATTAAGACTCCATTGCATACACCAACGGGTCCATCTGCCCCATGCGGACCTGTACCACTTGATCGTACTGTCTGCACACGCTCTTGACATGAGCTCTACAGCCTTGTCCGAAAGACCTGGGACTTGCCAGCGTCTCCTGTAATCCGCCATGCCATGAGCCAGGGGAGAGGATGTAGCCTTGCGGCTAGAGCGGTCAACGTCGAACCTGGGGAACCGGGTTCGAGTCTCGGCAACGACGCTCAACATCCTGTGATTCTGGGCAAATCACTTAATCTCCCCGTGCCTAACAAAAATATGAATGTGTCCTTGTGTAACGAAACTGGTGCTATGTACAACGCTCTGATACCCGATATCTTCGGGTCTAGTTCGCGCTGTATAAAACTCAAAAAAACAAAAAAAACAACGAGTTCTCTAGAATCAGAGGATAAGGAACTCGGTCGGGATTCAGGAGGAGGATTGAAGAATCCCAAGAAAGTTCCAGAAGAACTGGAAACCAAACTTGCGACCTCCACAGGGGAGTAATCATTACCACCTGTGCGCGTTGCCTCCTGATTTGGGCCGTTGCTCTCATTATCATCGCGAAAGGAGGGAACGCAGAACCCTGTTCCAGACTCCAGTCTTGGAGAAAGACATCCGTGGCCACTGCCAAAGGATCCGGTCTCCAGCTGAAGAAACGCGGAAGCTGATTGTCCAATCTTGAGGCAAACAGGTCCATTGAAAAAGGACCCCAATGGTCGTTCACTGACTGGAAGACCTCCTGATCGAGTTTCCAGAGACTGGAATCCCTGAAATTGCGGGTATGGAAGTCCGCTACCAGGTTCTCTCGCCCGGGAAGGTACTCTGCCGTGACCGACACCTGATGATTCAGGCAGTATTGCCAAAAACTGGCGGCCAAGTCAGAGAGGGCTTTGGATCTCGTGCCCCCTAAATGATTGATGTAGCGGACGCCCGAAATATTGTCCATCTTTAAAAGAACTGAGGACTGGACCAAGTCTCTTGTCCAACAGCGAACGGCGAAAGAGCCCGCTAGAAGTGATCCAGCGGAAGCCCCTCCCAGGGTTGAATTATTTCACAACAATGGGCCCATATACATTTCATCCAAAATGTTCATCCACACTCCCTGTACGCTCCGCTGGAGGGGTCAAGTTTTATAATTCACTTAAGTTCTGATTAGTTATGTTCCTGTAACCACAAATCAGGTTAAATTGACATTTTTCACTGCCTAACTAATCTTCACGAATCAACACTCTTCCTCTGGTCGATGGACCATTAGTTGAGTTAGTTGATGGTGATATTAACAACTTCTTAACTAATACACAGCTCTTAGTGAAATGACCACAGACTCTGAGTAAGATTTATAAGCTTTATCTAAATTTTCAGTCATAAAGTTGAACGCTCATTTATTACAGATTCACAGTGCAAATTCCATCATTCTTCAATGGGAGAGAGAGAGAGATTTCATTTAGCAAAATGCATTCAATTACACAACCTCATTCAACAAAAATCAAAATGCATAAGAGTGGATGGATGTAGAGACAAAAGGCACATATCAACGTACATTTGCAAAGAAATATGCAAATTTGAGATAGAATATCATTTACCTAATAAGAGATGACCGGAAAACCAACCCTCTGGCCAAAGGAATGGTGGAGGTCTCCTGACTTAGGATCAGGAGACAAAGACTAAAGGACAGGATCAGGACAGGACCAATACTTACTAGACTCTTCTATAAACCCGACGCACCAGGGCGATTCCCTCTCTCACACTCTCTCCCTCCTCGATATTCTTCCGCAAAACTTCGAATCTAATCAGGCTGTCATTTGGATCTGAATCTTCCCAGTCTGCTCTTGCCTCTCTCTTTCTATGATGCTCTCTCCCGATGCAGCATACTCGTCTCTCTCTCAGCGTCGATGAGCGATTCATCAATCTATCTCACCTTACTCTAGTTATAGTCTTTTTTTCTACATGTCCCACCCTCAAGAGTTGCAAATTTCACTAAAATACGGAATATGATTGGACGGGGGTAGGGGAGTCTTCATCACATCATGCTGACATATTCATTTTTATTAAGACTTTTATTGTTAGCTAGCCCTTCCCCTTTAGCTCATTCATATTGTCCTCTTCCCATGCAAATATTGTTGCCATTCACAATAATTTATTCAATACAGACTACATAGACGAATGATACATGTCTTCTTTTTCTCATGTCTTCTGTCCTTGATTCTTGGCAGTCATGCAGCTCTTTCGGTCACCGGGTCACATCATGGACTCTCTGAGCATGCGCAACTATTGGTCATCCATCGCCATTTTCTTTTTCTGTCAAGCTCTTAGCAGGCCCGAATGCACACTATTAATAAAGGAATCATAAACAGATGTTATTTACTTATACATATAATTCTCACTGTTCACCACCCACTTCTACTCTATCCCATGTTGTTATTATCTCTTTTAGGCAAAAGTGTTAACAACAGCAGCTTTCTTTAAATTCAAGCAAGCAGATGCCAGGCACGCGGTACCTCAAAACCACGTTTTAGTTTTTCTTGCGCATGCGTGAGGTTTTCCCTCTCAAAGCGAGTTAGTCACGTTATCTCTACATACTTCAGATTTGCACATGCGCAATGCGTTTTCGCAAATTAAAGCGGGTTTTAGTCACGTTGTTTTTTTATTCTTCATTATTTTAAGCATGCGTAAGCTTCTCTCCCCATGTGTCGGTGTCTGGTGTATATTAGTTTCGTCTTATCTACAGTTTTAATGATTAGTAAAAGTTAATGGAGGATTTCTTCGAGCAAGTTTCATTTTCTCGAATCCTTGCTCCATCAATCCCCCCTCTGATGGCATTTTTGAGCCATCATAAAATACCCATCATTACCAAGTGCCAACTTCATTCATTACATTTTAGTGTCTTTCTCTCTTTCTATTAATTCTTCGGGTTTCTTTTTCATGTCAAATTCTTTCATTTTATCATATAAACTTCCTTTCATTTCTTCTAGCTCAATCTCTTCCCTTTTTCTCTTTCTTCCCATTCTCTTATTCTTTATTTCCGCCAACATTCTCTCTCTTGTTTTACTCTTGCAACATCTATATGTCAACATTAATATCAGAACTATTATTGCTATCGAAATTACAGGTATTAGGATCTTCCCTAATAGACTTTTCCCTAAAGTGGAAAACCAACTACCTATAGCAGAAATACTTTTACTAAGTCTTACCCAGACACCGTCAACCTCTAGTTAAGTCAAATCTTCATGAATCTTTGAAATGTTCTTGATATATCCCTCAATACCTTTACTTTTGTCAGGAATATATGTACAGCAATGTTGGACTTTCAACATGCCACAGACTCCGCCCTCTTTTGCCAATAATATATCAAGAGCAAGTCGATTTTGCAAAACCATAGATCTAATTGCAACCATTTTGGTATTAATCATTAAGAATCCCCCAGCAGTATCTGTTGATAGACGATCAACTATCGTTGACAACTTTCGTATTCTATGTGAATTCAGTATGACTCCAACTGTCGGTATCAGTGCACCAAATATATCACCCACTATTTCTGAAAAGCTTGTTCTTTTAGTTCGTTTTAATCCTTGACCTACTACATCCATTTCATTGTTCTTAGTAATGTGATATACTTTAGGAAATACTATTCCAATATAACAACTACCATACCATCGCGTGGGCAACCTATAATAGGCATTTTTACCACACACATAATAAATCCCTGGAAAAACAGGATCAGTTCCACCTTTTAGTCCCCATCCCCCCATTATTAGGAAGGTATGTTCACATTCACTAGAACCAATGAAAATGTTGTTATAGTTCGTTCTTAGTCCATGCAGACAGAATTTCCCCAATTTCGACAAATCTAGGAACATTGCAGCATGAGTCTCGCCTTTCTTATAGTCCCCTTCCTTATTAGCCCATGGAGGTACATGTGACTTCTGTTCAACAGCCTTCTTTTGGAAATCCTGCCTTCTTTCTTCTACTAAATTGAGAAAATCTTTTTCTTCATCACGCAAAATACATGTTAGATTATTCTTATGAGCATATGTTATGTCTATTGGGTTTGTTGTTAAGAAGAACTCAAGAAGACCCGACTAACTCAGAACAGTTAACTGTATTTATGAGACATAGGGGGTGTTTTCAATCATAAAACTTCCCTCACAGGTCAGATTTACTGCCACCAGCCTGTTAGTCCCACTGTTCAATTTCAACATAAAACGTCAATGCACCACATTCCATACAAGCTTTAAGAGGAAATTTAGACCCACAAAAAATTGTGACCTCATGTGGAAAAAAATGTGAGAAAGGTCAGAAAGTACCTCACGTTAGTATCTCCAAAGGGGGCTACTGGCAGGTACTCGCCAGTTTGTCCACATTATCATCATCGGTAACTTCCATGACCGGAAAAAGAAACAAGTGTGTAGAATCAAATTCCTCAGAGGTGAGAAATCAAAGAAAGAAAGTCAGTGAAAGTGTATACAGGTGCACTATCAGTGCAAATGTCACTCAGTGCCCAACTGGTCCCCGTGAAAAGGAAATGCGATCCTCAAAGTTAAAATGGGGTACAACTCACTTGCAGAACATAATTTTAATGGGTGCCGTGAGCGTCCATAAATTAAAATAATGGCGTATGCTTGGCCATTTAACAATGAAAGGCCAACATATTTCGTTGCCTATTCAATTGTGGCAACTTCATCAGGGCTGCTGGGGAAACCAGTCTTCACCTCGCTTGTTGGTCACACCAGACCAAGTGGTTGCTGTAGTCCTTCGTACCTGCGAACCACTCACAAGGGAATCCCGCACCAAACGGTCACGTGTCCCAATAGTAACTGCAGTCGTCAGTCTCACCGCATCCGCAGCGTGTCTGCAACTTGGTGCTCCGTCCCAATGAAACGGGACGGAGCACCAAGTTGCAGACACGCCGCGGATGCGGTGAGACTGATGACTGCAGTTACTATTGGGACACGTGACCGTTTGGCGCGGGATTCCCTTGTGAGTGGTTCGCAGGTACGAAGGACTACAGCAACCAATTGGTCTGGTGTGACCAACAAACGAGGTAAAGACTGATTTCCCCAGCAGCCCTGATGAAGTTGCCACAATTGAATAGGCAACAAAACATGTTGGCCTTTCATTGTTAAATGGCCAAGCATACGCCATTATTTTAATTTGTGGACGCTCACGGCACCCATTAAAATTATGTTCTGCAAGTGAGTTGCACCCCATTTTAACTTTGAGGATCGCATTTCCTTTTCACGGGGACCAGTTGGGCACTGAGTGACATTTGCACTGATTGTGCACCTGTATACACTTTCACTGACTTTCTTTCTTTGATTTCTCACCTCTGAGGAATTTGATTCTACACACTTGTTTCTTTTTCCGGTCAAGAAAGTTACCAATGATGATAATGTGGGCAAACTGGCGAGTAACTGCCAGTAGCCCCCCTTGGAGATACTAACGTGAGGTACTTTCTGATCTTTCTCACATTTTTTTCCATATGAGGTCACAATTTTTTGTGGGTCTAAATTTCCACTTAAAGCTTGTATGGAATGTGGTACATTGAAGTTTTATGTTGAAATTGAACAGTAGGACTAACAGGCTGGTGGCAGTGAATCTGACCTGTGAGGGAAGTTTTATGATTGAAAACACCCCCTATGTCTCATAAATACAGTTAACTGTTCTGAGTTAGTCGGGTCTTCTTGTGTTTATACATTGCTGAGTGGGGGGCGACCTGACAACTTACCCCCTGGTGCTCCTTTTTGTGATTGTTAAGAAGAACTCACCCATGAATTCTGCATCTTTAGCACTATGCACTGGGTTCAGGTTCCTTCGAATAGGGATTTCTGAAAATACTAAATCCATATTCGAATAATAATACTGCAATTTGCCTGTTACATAGAGCAAACTGGACAGAACACTACATGACACACCATATGTTAAAGGAAGATGGTGATATGTCACCCCCTCCGAGACAGACGAAGGTAACTTCATGCAAACATAACAATCACTCACATCCATTGTATCTACGTATTCATAAAGAAGTTTAGTAAATACATTTAATGACGAATCACTATTTGACTTGTCATGATGATACATGCTCTCATCCATTTGTTCTAAATTTGTGGTAGTTGTTCTTTTAGTAACTGTATTCACTCGATCACTTGTATTAGTGTTATTTCTGTTATTATTTACCATCAGAATAGGTATCATAACAGTCAGCAACAACCACAATAACATTAGTATTAAAACACTGCACAAACAACATTTAACACATCTTCGTTTTAAACTAGATTTCGAATGTTCAGTCACTTTTGTTTCTGCCATTTTTAGTGTTCTAAATTGATCTATGTCTAAATTATTTCTTCTAAATTCTAAAAAATTTCTAAAAATTAAAATAAAAAATTAAAATCTTTGTGTGATCCCACACTTCAAGAGCTTACAGTCTTTGTTCCCCTTTCTCTTTATATTCTTTTTCTTCTTTGGTTTCTTTATTCTTTTCTTTATTTATTTGTCAATTTCCACCCTTTGTGTCAAAGTCTTTTCCCTTTAAGGTGGTCTCAATTTGCTTTCATCAATTCCTTCAATAGCAGCACCTTCTTGTTCTTCATTCAGATCAAGATTCTCGAAGTCCTCGAGGATGATATATGTCCATTCAGGAGCCCTATATTTTCTGCTTGGAACTCTCACTCTTTTTGTTTTTCGCAAGGATTTTCTTCTTGGATGTTCTTGCTCAGTTTGACTTGATATTTCGTTTACTTGTTCTAGTTCTTTCCCTGTTCTTCTCAAAACATATCTCAGTTCTTTTACTCCACTTGGCCAATGATCACCTTTTCTGATCCTCTTTGTTTGTACTGCATTTTCACCTTCTTCGCCAATTTCTAACGTTCTTTTGTTTTCTCTTTCTTTTAACTGAGCTTGTTCTGGACTTTCTGATCTTTCTTTTTCTGTCGATTGAATTTATTCTTGATCTTTCAATCCTTCTTTTTCTAATTCTAATTGAGTCTGATCTGAATTTCCTATAGTAGATTCTTCTGTTAACTGAATTTGTTCTGACCCTGTCAGTTCTTCTTTTTCTTCTTCTGATTGAGCTTGATCTGGATCTTCTTTTTCAATTTGTTCTGGTCTTTCAATCTCTTGCTCTTCCTCGGCCTCTACAACAGCCTCTTGAGACCCAGTAACTGCTGCCCACTCTACTTGACTTGTACTTGGTTGTTCATCATCAATGCGTACTTCAGAGTCTGTTTCTCTGATTTCTTCGACTTCACAACTTTCAGCTTCTGGTTCTTCTCTTTGTTCTACCAGTTGCTGCTCTTGTCGTTCGGGTGGACTTCGGACTTCTTTAGTATGACTGGCATGGATCCAGTTTGGGAAGCCAGCACACTTCACTGCTGTCGTTGTGACCAATATAATTTGATGAGGTCCTTTCCACCTGGGTTCTAAACACGA
Source organism: Calotriton arnoldi (assembly GCA_963921515.1). Lineage (NCBI taxonomy): Eukaryota > Metazoa > Chordata > Amphibia > Caudata > Salamandridae > Calotriton > Calotriton arnoldi. The sequence goes on along the minus strand of CAWUFW010016243.1, from coordinate 120,315 downwards.
TTTTCTCGTGTGCTTCTTTACCACAACCTAGTCTCCTGGACACAAATCATGAGCTTGATTCGGCTGTGCTGCAGTTGCATCTTCTCCAACCTGGTGAGTCACAGAACGTACCAGATCAGCTAGTCCTTTACAATAGTCCAACACTAGATCATCAGTTATAGTCATCAGTTTGTTTCCAGGTACAAATGCTTGTCTCATTGCTCTTCCCATGAGAATTTCATGAGGACTCAAGCCCGTCCTCCTGTCAGGGATGCTTCTAAGGCTCATCAATACAAGGGGCAAAGCATCAGGCCATTTCAGTGAAGTGGATGCACACACCTTCCCTAACCTGGATTTTATTGTGCCATTGAGCTGCTCAACCACTCCAGATGCTTCTGGTCGATAGGCACAATGCAGTTTCTGCTCAACTTTGAAAGTTGTACAAATTAATTGAATTATCTCATTGTTAAAATGAGGTCCGTTATCTGATTCCAAAGTGACTGGAAACCCAAATCTGGGAATGAGTTCTCTCAACAGTAGTTTGGCAACTGTGAGACTGTCATTCCTCCTCGTGGGATAAGCTTCCACCCAACTAGAAAACAGACACAAAATGACAAGGACATACTTCAGACCGTTGCACGGCGACAGCTCTATGAAGTCAAGTTGCAGTCTTGTAAATGGTCCCTATGCCTTTCCGATTTTTCCCCAACTGACAAATGTTTTTCTACCTGGGTTCTGCTGTTGACATGTCAAGCATCGTTGGCAGAGACTCTCTGCAATGAGCCTAAACTTGGGATTGTACCATGTCTGCCTGAAGTGTCTAATCATGGCATCCCTCCCAATGTGTGTAGCTCCATGATATACTCTTGCCATTTGTGATAGCAAACTGTCTGGCATTATCGGTCTTCTATCTGGACACACCCATACTTCATCATCTGCTCTTCTTGTGCAACCTGTGTTGATCCAGAATTCTTTTTCTTTTACATCTGCCTCAGGCTGTAACTGTCTAACTTCATCCCATGTTTCAAAAGCAGAGAAAAACATTAGTTGGCAATTGGTAACTTCTTTTTCCAACCCTCTGTTTAAAGACATTGTATTTCGAGCACAAAATTGTGCAACTTGGTCAGCATATTTGTTGCCTTGTGTCACATAATCATTTCCTGACTTATGTGCGGCACATTTGACCACTGCAATTTCGTTTGGCAATTGTATTGCTTCCAATAGTTCTTTGACATTTTTACTATTCCTGATAGGAGAACCTGAAGAAGTCATTAATCCCCTTTGCATCCATAATTGGTCAAAGTCATACACAACCCCAAAACCATATTGACTATCCGTGAATATGGTTACTCTCAATTTTTTCCCAATTTTGCATGCTTTTGTTAAAGCTATCAATTTGGCTATTTGTGCAGACTTGACTCCTTTTAAACAGAATGCTTCTAGAATAGCAGATACAGTACATACAGCATAGGCAGAACTCAGTTCTCCATCTTGTTTTCGCAAGCATGACCCATCAACAAACAATGCATAGTCTGATTCTTCCAATCGGACATCAAAGATGTCCGGTCTGGGCTTTGTACACATTTCTGTCACATCCAAGCAATCATGATCAGCCTCCTCTTTTATTTCCTCACAGTATGAATCTGGCAGCAAGGTTGCTGGATTTACTGTGGTGCATCTTATCACACTTACATTTTCAGCACCCAGGATCACTCTTTCATACTTAGTCAGCCGACTAGGGGTCAAGTGCTGAGTAAGAGTCCTTGTTAAAAGGATCTTGACTGAATGTGGCACCTACACTTTTAGGGGATGTCCCATTACAATTGATTCACTCTGCTCCAGACTCACACAGGTACCAGCTACTGCTTTTAAGCAGCCAGGCAATGCCGCAGCCACTGGATCCAGAGTGGCAGGAAAATATGCCACTGGACGCCGTGACAATCCATGTCTTTGTGTCAACACTGAAAGTGCACATCCTTCTCTCTCACAACTGAACAAAACAAATTCTTTCGTGTAATCAGACATTCCTAACGCTGGTGCTTGACACAGACAATCTCTCAATTTTATAAATGCATCCTCACTTTCATCATCCCATTCAATCGGATCTATCACATCCTTTCGTGTCAATCTTAATAAAGGCTTTGAAAGCAATGAAAATCCACTAATCCACTGACAACAATATCCAATCACCCCCAAAAACATTCGTACTTCTTTCTTAGTTTTAGGCAGACTCATTTGTCGAATCACTTTTATTCTCTCTGGTGTCACTTTCCTGACTCCTTTTTCTATCTTGTGTCCTAAATACTGGACTTCTTGTTGGCAAAACTGCAATTTTTCTGGTGACACCTTGTGTCCACCTTCTGCCAAATGATTCAGTAAGGCAATTGTGTCAGTGACACAAGCCTCTCGTGTCTTTGATGCCACTAATAGGTCATCAATGTATTGAACCAAAACTAAATTTCCTGGCATAACCAATGTTTCCAAACACTTTTTCAGGATCTGATTGAAAATTGAGGGACTCTCTGTGTACCCCTGAGGAACCCGACACCATGCCAAAGCACGGTCTCCAAACCGGAATGCGAAGAGATATTGGCTATCCTGGTGTAACAGGATCGAAAAGAATGCTTGGCACAAATCAATCACTGTGTACCAATGTGCATCACAAGGTATCTGATAAAGGATAACTGCTGGATTTGGTACTACTGGACAACAGGGTACTACTATCTTATTAATTTTCCTTAAATCTTGCACTATCCTATATTTGCCACTAGGCTTTTTAAGCCCCATGATTGGCGAATTACAAGGACTGCCCATTATCTCTCTCAAAATACCTTGTTCAATCATTTGATCAATTACTGGAGCAACTCCGGCTTTTACTTCAGGGCTCATTCTGTATTGGGGTGTATTCGGATAAATTGCACCTTCTTTCACCATTATTTTAATTGGGTCTATATTTTCCATCAAACCAATTTCCTTTCCTGTAAAATCCCACACGTCTGATTTCATTGTGTTTTTCAGCTCATCAGGCAAACCATCTTCAGTAAGAAGTGAAAACATCTCATCCACTTCTGTTCCTTGTTTTGCTAGCATCATTTTGAAAGCTATATCTTCATCAGGTGTTTGGAAAGCAATACCATGAGGCGTACAATAGATGGTGCAGTTCATTTTGCACAACAAATCCCTTCCTAACAAATTCACTGGACTTGAATCACATACCACAAACCGATGCATGTCTTTGAAATTCCCAATATTCACTTCTATTGGTTTAGTGAGGGGGGGTTTTATTTGCTTATTTGAGACTCCTACAACTTGGATAGTTTCTCCCGAGAGGGGTAGGTTTGGAATTTCTGCTGCTCTCACAGTAGAACGGGTAGCACCAGTATCCATTAGAAAAGTGATGTCATTGCCTTCCACCTTTCCATCAACAAATGGACCTGACTGATCTACCGCCAAGGATGTGCCAAGCACACATTCTTCCTCCCCCCTCAGGCACCGTCATTGAGAAGCATCTGAATCACTCTCATTACTTTGCATCCAATATTGTTGAACCGTTTGTGTATTCTTACCACTCTCTCCACGAAATCCGGTGTTCATACTGTATCTCTGCACTTGAGCGTTCACATGGTTGGGCATAGGGGCTTGTGGCACCTGAAATTGCGGAGTAAGTACCGGTTGCTGTTGCTGTTGGTTCACAACCACCTCATTCTGCATATGTGGATTTAAATTTTGATTTACCCCATTACTCTGTTGAACATTTCTACACTCATTCTTCCAATGTCCATGCTTTCCGCACGCATAACAAGGAAACTTCTTTTTCGCTTCTTCTCTACTCATTCATCCTTTTCCTTTATTTCCATTCAATCCTTGACTATTCTGATTCTGATCGCTCATCTGATTATCATTTTGAGAACCAGAATGTGCCTCTTGGTGTTCTGCTAGCTTCACTTGTGCCCACATCATCTTTTCTTTCAGTTTCTTGTGTTTTGCATCAATATCATCACTACAATACTTCGCATACTTCAAGATATCATCAATGGGCTTGCTCTTCCAGCAAAGCATATGCTGTTGAATCATCTGACTAATTTCTGATCTCAGTCCATACACAAACCTATACACAAAATGTCCCATATCCTTATCACCAATATTTTCAAATCCACTATACTGCTTGAACACTTGCAACAGCCTTTCGTAGTACGCGTGTACTGACTCCTTTGGTTCTTGAGTTGTTCTATCTATTTTAACCCAATCTGTTTCTTTTGGAGGAATTTTCCCTTTCAAGAAAGTAATCATCTGTTGATACTTTTCCATCACTTCATCTGAAGGTGCACCTGTCCTTGCGTCTCTGGGATACTCATCAGTTGGCCATTCAATAGTAATTTTACATTCTGTCCACAAATCAGTTGGTACCACTATGTCAAACAGGCCATCCAAATCCTTTAATAATAACTTTGAAACTTTCACAAATCTTTCTACCTGCTTGTACCATTCAATTGGTTTCTCTCTCAATCTGGGGAAATCATTTGTAAAAGACAAAGGGATATATTCACAAGAACGTGTGATAACTACCGCAAGAGTAGCGTAACACAACTTTCAATATCGCAGCCCATCGCGGGAAAATAACCCCGTGTCAACGTGGAATTCACAACAAGGCGGTACCATGCGATAGTCTGCCGAAACCGCGGACAAAGTCCGCGATACAACCACCACGATGGAGATAAAAACACAAACCACAACACCAAAAAACACGATGGGCCAAAGCTCGATGAGGAAACCAGTGACAAGCAGTGCCAGGCCTGCAACACACACCTGTCAGGCATCAAAAACCTCCATAAAAGTAGAAAAAAACACCCACACACAAACTGACCAACACACAAGCACCATGGAGGCAGCCGGAGCAGGCGCAGCGGACGAGCGCAACCCCACAAGCACCCCGGACGACCAGCCTGGGACCTCGGGGACAGGGAAGGGCAAGGACAAGAAGACCAGGAAGACCAAGTTCAGTCCGCAGGTGAACAGGATCATAGTCACGGAGGTGATGGAACACCATCAACAACTCTTCGTCACCTCCAACGTGTCATTGGGCACCAAAACTGGAATATGGCGGGACATCGTCGACAAGGTGAATGCCGTCGGAGAGCACAAGCGGACAATGGACGAGGTCAAGAGGCGATGGAATGACATCAAGCGGAAGACCAAGGAGAAACTCTCCGCCAACCTGAAGGCAGCAACGCAGACCGGAGGTGGGGGCCCAGCGCCACAGCTGGAGCTGGATGACATGGAGGAGCTGGTGTCGACAGTCATCAGTGTGGAGACTGTGGCCGGAGTTGGGGGACCGGACACTGCTCGACAGGACACAACACAACCGCAACAGGGTGAGTGACCACCAGGTACTGGGGGGACGGGGGGAGATGGCCACAATGGCACACATGCACAAGCAAGCAGGGCACAGTGCACACCCACACACTGTCACAATGTACAATGCCATGCTGTCTGAATGTCAACCTGTACCATGCGGCTACACACATGTGGACACATTGTAATACACCATCTCCCCTTCACATCGCAGGGGCATCGTCAACACCTCCTGCAGAGCAGTCACAGTCACTCTTCACTGATGACGAGGAGGAGAACAACACCAGCATCGACACCCAAACCATCCAAGACCTCATTGACCACCTCCGCAACTCACCTCCAGGATCAGGGCAGCCCAGCTACATCCATGAGACCCCACCCACCAGCCAAACCACCCAGCAGGAGGCACCCACAGCCCCGGCACCCTCCCAAGACCCACAGGAACAACAAATGGCCTTCCAACGCCATGTGCTGGAGGGCCAGAGGGAGACGGCCGAGCAGGTGCGGGTGGGGTTCGAGCTCATGGCTAACAAACTGGACGCCATCCTTGGGAGTCTATGTCCGCCCCATGGTCTCCAGCGAGCCCTGACTGACATCTCTGGAGTCATGACGCGGAGGGAAGAATACCTGTCTGCTCAGAGTGGCCCCAGCGATGCCAGCCGTGAGCTGGCAAACATGCGGAGGCTCAAGGAGGACAAGGTGCGGATGGAGGCGGAAAGGATGGCAGCCGCCACTGCACATCAGCGAAATGTAGCTGGGATCTACCGTGCCCTGCATGTCCTCGTCATGGCATTGCTGCCACAAGGTGTGGTGATGATGAATGCTGCTGCCCCCACACCATCCACATCTCCGCCCCCTGGTGTGTCAGTGCCTCCCAGTGCGGCAGGCGTATCCACTCCGGCACCTGATGTGTCACTGCCACACAGTGCGGCTGACAATCCTCCTCCGGCCCCTGATGTGACAGTGGCACACAGTGCCGCAGCCGGCACTGCAACACCCACAGGTGGGGCAGGGCACACACCCGGGGACGAGGACGTGGATGGGACTGTGGTCAGGAGGGCCAGGCACTAGCATTCATTTCCGCCACCTTGCCTGTTTCTGCTTGGTGCCGCACATTGCCTCAAGGCCTACCACTGACCACGGATGCACTCCGATGCACTCACCTTGGACAGCAACATGGACTGCCACATCCTGTTTGATGACCAATGACACAGTGGACAGACTGCGGACTGTACCCTTCCTCTTCCGCAGTACAGGTCATCCCCGGATGGACACTGGCTGGCACTCCACGTGCCCATATTGTGTAGTGTGCTCGGCATTGCCCTGTACCGCTCCAGCTGCATGACTGCACTGGATGTGCAAATAAACATCCAGTGACGCACTGCTGTGTAATGTCTTACGTCAATCATGTATGGATGTGTGGATTAGTGTGGGGGACAGTGCCTTCCCTTGCGTCAATGATGTTCATCCTGTGGGATGCCAGTAAGAGGGTGCGACATTGCATTTTGTGTAGCGGGTTCCGTGAACACTACAGCAGGGACACACGCATCAGTCACTTCCTTGTCCGGACATGGACTGGACCACGCCCAGAGCCCACAAGTCATTGTTACAAGCCCTGCGCTGGTCGGGCATACGGCAGGCCAGACCACTCTGCTAATGCCCGAGGGGGGCCCTCATTGCTACCCGTCGCAGCCGTACTCGCTTGTGGTGTGCAGGTCACTGGTCTAGTTGTCAGGATGTCACAGCCACTCCCTGAGGGCAGGTTTCCACACACACCACACCCATCCGGCACAGGCGTCACAGGCCATGTGACTGCGCCAACATAAGGGGCCGACGACGTCACATTCCCCTCTTCCGGTGGTGACTGGATGACGGCCGCTCCACGGTTCTCACTCATGTAGGGCCCATGAGTTGTTGCACACAGGGTTAGTGGCATCCGAGGCCTTGAGTGAGGCATGGGCCTACCACCACGTGGCGCAGACTGGGGTTGCACAGGGTTGGTGGCACCCGGGGCCTTGCGGACGGCACAGGCACCCCGCCACGGGACAGTGACTTGGGGTGCACTGTATCAGTGGCACCTTGAGCTGCTGAGCAGGTGTGCAACCTGCGATGATGCCCCATCCCGGCGGTCCGGACAGCTCAGGTTTTGTGTGCCCTGCTGGACCGCATTGTAGGCCAGAGCCAGCGGGCAGCACGGGCCTACCACCACGTGGCGACGCTTCCGGGATCCCAGTGTTGGTGGCACCCATTGGGCTGAGCGGGTGTGCAGCCTGCAATGGTGCCTGGTGCACTGGTATGTCCTCTGCCATGGAGTAATCAAGACCCAGCACCAGACGTGAAACCTGGTGGCCTGCGGAGTGGGGCTGCATGATGTGGAGGGTGCCATGTCTGCGGGCCCCGGGCTTGTGGCTTGCAGCGGCACGTGGTGGGACCTCCTGTCTATGCGCAGGTGGCGGAAGGTGAGCAGTGTGGCCTGGGTGCGCAGGGGCAGCACTCTCTCTCTCTCTCTCCCTCTCTTCCTCTCCCTCTCTTCCCCTCTCTCTCTCCCTCTCTTCCTCTCTCTCTCCCTCCCTCTCTTCCTCTCTCTCTCCTTCGCTCTCTCTCTGTCCTCTGATGTGCGCAGGACACACCTTCTCATCATGTTTTTTGTCTTACAGGCTGTGACCTCGTATTGTCCGGAGGGGAGCGGCCATGTGTCTTCATTTCATTTCATTGTTCATTTTAATAAAGTTTCATTTGTTGCTTCGAAAGTGAATGTGTGCTGGTCATTTCTGTGACGACACATCCATGTCACCAGTTGTGATTGTGCGGCATCAAGCGGAATATTTTATACATGTTTAGGTGTGGCTGATGTGGCATGTCTTTGGTTGGGGGGGTGCCAGGGAGGGGTGGTCCTGGGGGTGGTGGCTGTGGGTGTTGTGGCCCTCTTGGGTGTCCGGGCTGCATGATGGGTGGCTCCATGGCATCTGTTGCCCTTCCGATGTAGCCCTGGGCTGTGCTCTCTTTTGGTTTGCAGGCTGCCGTCCGAGTTTACACCAGGTCAGAGCAGGTGTAGATTTCCTGGTGCTAACGCGCCTTATCGCCTGTTTTGTGTTTTTATCGCAGATGTGGCTGGTTGTTGTGAATGTTGAGGTGTGCTGTTGTCTCGACTTTTGTAACGGGAACGCCCACTCTGCATCTCATTAGCGATATTTGCGGAGGTCCTCTGTGGCGATGTTTTTTGTGGCTGCTATCGCGGGTAAACTGGTGCTGTGGGCTGTTAACACCGGCTTGTGAATGGGGAGGTAAATTTATCACGACTTTGGCTGCGATAAAGTGCCGTTAATTCGGCGATAGCTCCTTGTGAATATGCCCCAAAATATCCTGTCTTGACCAAGGAACATGAACATATCCTTCACCAGGAACTTCTCTCATTAGACACACCTTTTCAACCTGTTCTGTCTCTCTTAATGGGAATGCAGATGTTTCCTTTGTAGCTGCCTCATCCCTTTTCCTTGTCCATCTACCTCTCCATAGGTCTACATCTCCCCATTTCTACAAAATATACATTAATTCTGTAATCTCCTTCCTGACGCATTCAAACTTTCTAAATCCTTCTCAGTAAATTCTGCTCTATATGGTTTCTGTAATATTTTTGACTTTTCTACGTCTATTCCAAATTCTGAAGCCACTTCTACTATCCTCTCATGAAGATTCTTTGCTTTCCAGGTTATACTTTGGCACAAAAACAACAATTCATCATCTCCATTTGAACCTAATCTGTCTGAGCTTATAGTACCAATAATCATTTCTTCTAAATCCACTTTCAACTTGCCTACATCTATATTTGGTGTTTGGGTTTTTTTCTTGTCTAGTCCTTTTGCCCATTCCTCTAGGTCCTCTGGTGAAAATCCTTTAGAGTTCCCTGCTACCGGACTGATATTTGGTTCTTTTCTCCTTGTATTTACTGCTGTAATTCTCTTCGGGGTCTCAGTAACCGTTTCAAGATTAGGGAGATATAATAACAAGACATTCGAATCACATTCACTAGTTTGATCTTTTAACATTTCTGCCTCTTTCCTAGCATTATTCTGTGGAACTGTCACTGTTTGTAATCTCGGGGTATCTCGTTTATCACCATACAATGGAATAACAGGACCAATTGTTACTGGTACTGTCAAGGCTTCAGCATTCAAACCTAACTGATTTATTTTCTGAATTATCTCTTCTTTTGTCTTATTCAACTCATTCCTTTCTTTTTCCTGTAATACTCGGCTGACTGTTAGATCATATAAAACTTGTGGAACTAATGGAGTTCCCATCATTGGTGCACTTGGAGTTGTATCTCTAGCATTTTCTTGATAAGGTGGAGGTCTTTTAACTAAAAGGTCTTCTAACAACTCATCATCAGATTCTTCACATCCTGTTCCTGTCATACCTATGTGTTTCACTTTTTCTTCACACTTACTCCCTACTTGATCCTCAGCCATCAACACTGGATACAAGCCTTCCGTTACTACAGCTCTTCTCCATCTTTTCATCTGATCCCCTCGAGTTTCAAACGGATTTCTGGGTAAAAACCCTCTATTTATTCTTCTGCCTCCTCTGTATTTCTCTCGTTCAAATGCCTCAACTTCCCATTCCTCCAAAGCTTCATACTGCGTTAACCTAGGACTTGGTTCTAATGAATTCATCCGATTTCTCAAATTCTGAAGAATCCTTACATTAAACGTACCATGTTCAAGAAAAGCTAGAACACCATCACCTTTCGTATACCCTTCCCAATTTTCCAACCAGACACAAGTATGATATCCTCGTTCCAACATCATAAAGGAAGCAGGCGTGTTAGGGGGTGTCATAGGAATTCCTTCTCTGGTTACTACACGCTTATCCTTTTTAAAGAAAATTTTGATTTTATTAATCAACTTCATTCTTCTGATCCCTGTGACTAATTATTTTCAGCAAGCTAAAACTAGAGACTCTTCCGTATTCTTACGTATCCTGTTTCCCAACACTCGTCCTATACCAGCGCGACTCACACCAACAGTCCAATCGGAGCTCACTACGTATTCTCTTCCGCAACCAATACCAGCGCGGTTCTTGTCTACCAACCAATCAGAGCTTTCAACACACCCACTTGTCTGACCAATGCCAGTGTGGCTCTTTGTGACGTCAGTAATACTCCTACTACTGACCCTCCCTTTACAATCTGCACTTGTTACACGCCCGCTGTCTCAACCAATACCAGCGCGGCTCTTTGTGATGTCAGTATGACTCCTGCTACTGACCCTCCCTTCACAAGGTAATACGATAATGCATTTTCTAATTTTTCTTTATAATTTTCTGTTAGTCACAACGTAAAAACAGCGCTACTATGTCTACCCCACTAATCCAAAGATAGTTTATTCACTTGCTTCAAAGAGAAAGTACTTCCTTACACTGCAAGTAAAAAAAACACTGTTTATCCTTCACTTAAGCTCGGGGAGGACCTATTACTCCTCTAGGGATACTCCTCCTTTGGGTAAGGCCAAAGTTTCACAGGTGGACCCTTCGCTATCACTCACACTCTACTTTTGTACGATATAGTCCCTAATATAACACCTACAGCCCTCCGTAGCTTTTAGGTATTGTGACGACAGACGAGTACCTTCTGCAGTGTGATTTCCTTACCACACTCTTCTAAATTCCATTCCCGGGATTCCAAGGTATCTCTGTACCTGTACTTCCAGACAACATATAATGCGACACTAACTCTTTGTGTTAAACATGTAGTTAAAATCAATAATCAATAATCACCAAACTAATCAATAATAACCATAACTCTGCTACCAGAAAAACTGATCCAGCGGAAGCCCCTCCCAGGGTTGAATTATTTCACAACAATGGGCCCATATAGATTTCATCCAAAATGTTCATCCACACGCCCTGGGCGCTCCGCTGGAGGGGTCAAGTTTTATAATTCACTTAAGTTCTGATTAGTTATGTCCCTGTAACCACAAATCAGGTTAAATTGACATTTTTCACTGCCTAACTAATCTTCATGAATCAACACTCTTCCTCTGGTCGATGGACCATTAGTTGAGTTAGTTGATGGTGATATTAACAACTACTTAACTTAATACAGCTGTTAGTGAAATGACCACAGACTCTGAGTAAGATTTATAAGCTTTATCTAAATTTTCAGTCATAAAGTTGAACGCTCATTCATTACAGATTCACAGTGCAAATTCTATCATTCTTCAATGGGAGAGAGAGAGAGATTTCATTTAGCAAAATACATTCAATTACACAACTTCATTCAACAAAAATCAAAATGCATAAGAGTGGATAGATGTAGAGACAAAAGGCACATATCAACGTACATTTGCAAAGAAATATGCAAATTTGAGATAGAATATCATTTACCTAATAAGAGATGACCGGAAAACCAACCCTCTGGCCAAAGGAATGGTGGAGGTCTCCTGAATTAGGATCAGGAGACAAAGACTAAAGGACAGGATCAGGACAGGACCAATACTTACTAGACTCTTCTATAAACCCGGCGCACCAGGGCGATTCCTTCTCTCATACTCTCTCCCTCCTCGATATTCTTCCGCAAATCTTCGAATCTAATCAGGCTGTCATTTGGCTCTGAATCTTCTGAGTCTGCTCTCGCCTCTCTCTCTCTATGATGCTCTCTCCCGATGCAGCATACTCGTCTCTCTCTCAGCGTCGATGAGCGATTCATCAATCTATCTCACCTTACTCTAGTTATAGTCTTTATTTCTACATGTCCCACCCTCAAGAGTTGCAAATTTCACTAAAATACGGAATATGATTGGACGGGGGAAGGGGAGTCTTCATCACATCATGCTGACATATTCATTTTTGTTAAGATTTTTATTGTTAGCTAGCTCTTCCCCTTTAGCTCATTCATATTGTCCTCTTCCCATGCATATATTGTTGCCATTCACAATAATTTATTCAATACAGACTACATAAACGAATGATACATGTATTCTTATTCTCATGTCTTCTGTCCTTGATTCTTGGCAGTCATTCAGCTCTTTCGGTCACCGGGTCACATCATGGACTCTCTGAGCATGCGCAACTATTGGTCATCCATCGCCATTTTCTTTTTCTGTCAAGCTCTTAGCAGGCCCGAATGCACACTATTAATAAAGGAATCATAAACAGATGTTATTTACTTATACATATAATTCTCACTGTTCACCACCCATTCGCTGAGGTTGATTACTGGATGCTTGCCCCCATCTGCTTTGTCTACTAGAAAGATGTTGCTGACGAACCCCTGTGGGTGAGGGGTTTTCCGGGCGATTGCACCTTTGGCCAGCAGAGAGGAAACTTCTGAATCTACCAGGATGGAATCCTGCTGAGAAAACTGAATGGGACGTGGTCTCAGCTCTTGGAAGGGTTCGTCTATATATTCTATATGGAAACCTTGAACCGTTTGGAGTACTCAAGAATCCCCTGTGATGGAAATCCAGGCCTGGAAAAAATTCCCCAGCCTCCCCCCTATTTTCAAGTGGGAAGAAGGGAGAACACTCACCGGGACTGGAGGAGGAAGCCGCTCCACGATATCCACGGCCCTTGCCTCGCCGGCCTCTCGTGGGATAGAAATTCCCAAATCTTGATTGGTCCTGGTATCTGGGGCCTTGTCCCCTTGGAGGGAGTTGGTTCGAAGGACGGCCGGTCAAGCGGCCCCTGCCACGACCGGTCCCACAGAAAACCCGGGGGAACACTTTTTTGATCGAAGACTGTGCCTTGTCAAGGGAGGTGAAAGTATTTACAAACTTTCCCAACTCCTCAACAAAAAGCTCGCCAAAGAGTCCCCCTTGGGCAACTGCACCGCCTCCGAATCAGCAAGGTCCCCCAACTTGGGATCCACTTTTATGAGGAGGGATCATCGCCGTTCAGTGGAAAGGGCACAGTTGGCATTGCCCAAAAATACTATGGCTCTCTGAGCCCAACCTGAGAGTGTCTCCGGTGAGATTATGGACCCTGACACCTTGGCCTCTTCGGCCATATCTAGAATCTTCGTAAGGGGTCCTAATGTGTCTAGTAACTTGCCCTGACATGTTTGCAAGGACCTGTCCATCCCCTTTTAGGGTTTTTCATGAATTGTTGTAGGAATTTGGCCATCCTAGTGTCAATTTCAGGGATAAGAGCTACCTTGCCGTCAAGGGAATGTCTGGGACATTCTGCCCTCAAACAGTTTTGAGCGTCTTTACCCAGGGGTTTGCGAATACGCAAAGCCATATAATTGCGACCTTATCCGACGGGGCCCATTCTGAGGAACGAGGATGAATAATGTCCTCTGGGTCCAGCATGTCAGAAGTTTTCTGGGAGGGGCGAAAGGGGAGCCAAGGTCTAGAAGGAATAGAGTCTGGATCACCTGCGTTGTCAGGGGAAGCGTCATCTGGGGCCACTGGGTTCTCCATCGGAGGAAGGGGCGGTTGCGTTGGTTGTGTAGCTAGAAAGGCTTGTTTGAGCCTATCAAACGCAGTTAGATCAACACCTGAGTCTCTGGGTCGTTTGGGAGGGGGAGGAGTGGTGTCCGCAGGGGGGTTAGTGTCTGAGGGGACAGTCAGGGGTACCTGAGGAATGGGCAACGCTGTAAGGCGAGCTAGGGCCTGATAAATTTTCTTGGACAGTCTGTCCTCTAGGGGAGTGCTAGCTTCACCTACCGCCCTATAAATGGATGCATCTACCGCATCATAGAATTCGTCGTCCCAAGGGAGGTCTGCCAGGGTGTTATCCCCCCCTTGGGAGTCCTCCTCGTAGTCCATTTCCATCACTGCGGGACTATCTGAGGTAAGTACTGAGGTAAGTACTGAAAAGGTCTGGGGAACAGACCTGCAGCCTTTAATAGGGTGCTTTACACTGGCTGGGTGTCAGCCACCTGACAAAAAAGTGAGGGGTCCTCACAGGTTTAACGGGTCACAGCCCTGGGGAGACACAGCCTGGATCAAAAAAGGTAAAATCAAGACACTCTCTGTGGCCTGGGTAGCTCCCCAAAAGCGCAGCGCGCTCGGTACAGACCCTGTAAAAACAGGGCGTCAGACAACAAGTACAGACTCTGCTGCTTGAATTTATTGTTGTCAGAAGCAGCAGAGCGTAAGCAATTTAAACAGATCGGCCGTTAAACTGCACTCGGCACGATCCTACACCGTTCAGGCGTCTTCCCTCAGGCCACAATTCGCTCAAGGAAACTACGGCGCGCCGCTCAATCCCCTCAGGGATTTGAACGCGCGTGCCACATTCCGAACATTCCTCTGCGCCCCCTGGCAGCGGGAGGAATGCAACGAGCGTCACGGATCCAGGCAAGCCGCGTATGAGCGGAAAAAACGCTCCCGCAGCCAAATGTTAACAGAATTCCTCACAGAGAAACGTCAAAGCGCACAATAAAGCTACTAGCTCCCTACAGGAAAAGAACTATAAATAAAACCAAAACTGGTCAAATAGGCAGCGCGAGAAAAGCGAGCATAAAACAGGCTATACAATTCTATTTAGCAAGCCAGTAACGCGCATATGCAAACTAACACATAAGCAAAAGTCACGAAGCACAAAGCATGAAAATCAATGAGAGCACTTATCTCGGCTGCGCAGCAGCGAAGAAAGAGAATGGGAAGCCAGAGGAGTCAAGCTATGTTGGTCCACGTTGCCCCTGATTGGAGGATCCAAGTCTGCGGCTGATTGGACAATTTTTCCTTACTACCTTTTTCCCTAAGTTTCATGGGAAAAGTAGTTTTGTTATTTGTTGGCTGCTGAAGAGAGAAGGCATAATCCTCGCCTCCAGTCCTGACATAGAATTCATTATTTTCTCCTAGTACCATTGTGGTTGTTACAAGTTTGAATTGCCCCAGGTTCTGGGTTAGCACTGCTGCCCTTGTTAGACCTGAGCATTTCTTTAACATGTCCTTAAAGTGCTTTTTCTCCAAATAAATGAGGATATAATTAAAATATAATACCAAGAAAGTATCCATTACGACTCAAAAATGTAATTCACGAAGTGTTGAAAAGCAGTGGGAACACTGCATAAACAAAATGGTATGATAAGGTATTCTTAATGTCTGTACCACGTATCGACTGGTGTCTTACACTCGTCTCTCGCTGAAATCCCCACCAGATTGTAGGCTCCTATTAAGTCAAGTGTAGAAAAACTACTTTGATTTTATTTGGTGCAATAAAATTGAGATGAGAGGAAGAGGATAGCAATGTCTTATGGTGACAAACTTTCATTTGCAGAAGTCAATACAGTGCTTATATTTCCTATTTGCCTCTGGTATAAAATATATCAGGGCCCCCTCTAGTGATGTGGAATGTCCATTAAAGGTCTAGTCCAAAGCTTCCTTTATATACTATTTGAGCACTTCATCCTCATTCACTGTCAGAGGATACATTCTGCCTCTGGATATTGACGCTCCTGGGACAAGATGAATAGCACAGTCTTGGTAGGGAGGAAGTGAACCTGCTTCTTTTTTTTTTTTTACTAAAGAAGTCTGCAAAGTCAGCGAATGCAGCAGACGCTGAATCCAGCTTGTGGCTAGTTTCATCCATTTCCAGGGAAGTTGTCGTTTGGAGCGCAGAAGACTTCAATTCCGGCGTGTGTGAGTTTTGAAGTGTAGGATAACACTGCTTCAAACAGTAAGGTGTGGAAAAGGAAATATATGGAGCCTGCCAATCAATTACAGGATTATAAAATCTCATCTAAGGACTTCCCAATACAAAGGCGAAAGCAGGAGATTCAATAATATCAGAGTGGATGCTTTCCACACATCCACATTGTTGGCTAGCAATTGTCATATCTCACAGAACCATAGTACGAGACTTGGGGGCTCCTTCTTTTTTCAATGTCCAGCAATTAGCATGCTTGCTGCCCCCAGCATCTGCCGCAATAGCACTCTGTTCAATGCACCCATTTGCTCCTTATCCTGGTTGGGAACCCCTGCAGAATCACCCCTTGATCGACCAGCACCTACTTATTGTGCAACGCATACGCAAAAAATGAATCTTTTTCTTCTGCACATCTCCAATATCTTCTATAGAATGCCACATAGATCTGATCGAATTTTTTGCGATGTGTTTTGGGAATGCCTCGCCATAGTGTTTCCCTGTCCTCTCTGAGATTTCCCTACCAAGCACCTGGACCCATCTCTATTGGTAACTCCACTTACTGCCACAAGTACTGTCGCTTAGAATTTTATATATGCCTGACACCATCCCACTGGAGCCCTGGTGTGTTCTGTAAATGTTTCCATAGGAGTTAAATCTCTTATCACCGCTGCTCTATTCTGGGGAAGCACTAACCAATGTCTCAATTGTAGATATTGTAAGCTTCGACTTTCTTCTTTCACTCTAAATTCTTTCTTAGAGGCCTCAAATATTTTCACCTCCCCATGTCTGTATAGATCTGATGTTGTCTGGCAGTCTCCCTCCCTCCACTGTTTCACAGCTTATTACTGGAGTGCTGGCGTGAAGTGTGCATTATAGCGTACTGGTGTGTTTGATGAGGCGAAAGTCCCCCTTGTTGCACCCCATCCCACATATCCACTACCGTCATCACTGGGTTAGCTATGTGTGCATTCCCAGAGCATTGTGATTTTGCTAGCCATGCCAAGGCCCATTCACAACTCCCCCACTACTATCCATTTATTCTGTGTTTCTCTTATGGTCCATTTCACTACCACCTGGAGATGAACGAATCTATAGTATTTTAGTATATCAGGCAACACAGGCCCCCCTCCGTTTCTGAGCTTTAAGCACCCTTTTGTTCATCCTAGGTCTTCTTCCTAACAGAATGAATGCCATGAGATGCCTCTGTAATGCCTTCAGTTCCAACTCTGTCATCTTTCCTGGGAGATACAGGGAGAGGTATAGAAGGCAGAGTACCATGTTCATTTTGATTACATTATCACAACCCAGTCATGAGATATCGTTCTGCCCCCGTTGGCTAGATCTCTTTCTGTCTGCTCTTGAGCTTCTAACCAGTTCGCCCCATTCCTCCTCTTCAACTTACCTGTTATTTATATCCCCTGGTGCTTGACAGAGGTTGTTGCCCACCGAAAAAGCCCCTAAGTGCTTTTCCTCGCCATCACGTCTCACAACAGTGTTAGGCTCAGCATCTCAGATTTCTGATTTTATGGCAAGACCGAAGGCTAACAGTATTGTAATCTCCTTTATTGCCACCACTCATCTCCTTTATTGCCAACACTCTCAGCAGCCCCTTTAAAGAACTTAGGGGTATATTCACAAGAACGCGTGATAACTACCGCAAGAGTAGCGTTACGCAACTTTCAATAACGAAGCCTATCACGGGAAAATAACCCCGTGTCAACGTGGAATTCACAACAAGGTGGTAGCATGCGATAGTCACCAGATAACGCGTCAAATGCCAGCGTGTAAATCAACACCATGCCCCAAAAATGCGAAACGCGAACGCGAGAAATCATGCGATGAGGCCAATCGCGGTACAAAAAGCTGCGAAAAGCAGCCTCAGGCCTGCAACTCCCACGCGTCTGGCGGGCAATTGCACCATAAAAACCACAGGCACAACACACCGGAAACAAGCCAAAGCACGTAGCAACGTCCATGCACCCTGACCCAGCGCAGAGGGCAACGCGAACACCACAACCCCCACAGACCAGCAGCAAGGAACAAGTGGGTCGGGGAAGGCCAAGGAGAAAATGGAGAGGAAGACGGGGTGCAGACCGCAGGAAAACAAGACCAAGGCCACGGAGGCGACAGAACACTACCAGCAAATGACCCACAAGCAGACCGCCTGGAATGCAGTCGCAGAGCCCAGGAGGCCAATCCAGGAGGCCAAAAGGCGCCGGTAGGAACTGACAACCTAAACCAGGTACAAACCCGCTGCCAACAGGAAGGCAGCAACGGCGACAGGAGGTGGCAGTCCAGCGCCACAGGAAGAGCAGGAGGAAACCCAGGCCACAGTCATCAGTGTGGAGAGGGTGCAAGGAGTAGGGAGTACGGACACAGCCCGACAGGACCTGACACAACAACAACAGGGTGAGGATCCAACAGGGACTGGGGGGACGGTGGGTGATGGGCACAATGCCACACATGCACAATGAGGTGTAACTAACTGCACACCCACAATTACCCAGGGACATGTCCCCCATCCCCGTGGCACACTGCAGCACACACACATAGCAATCACAGCACATACCATGACAATGTGGCACAAAGTGCAACACCCACACTGCAGAACAGGGGACACAACTGGGTCCAACCAGGCACAGTAACAGAACAATCACATCGGACAGAGCAGGGAACTGTGAGATGCACATCTACCCCTACAACCCCACATCAGCCATGTAGGCCAATTGGACACTGTCCCAACTCAAATAGCCACCACCGCCCAAACACTCACAATGTACATCGTCACACAGTCTGCATGTCGACAAGAACAAGGCGCCAACACAATGCCAACATGCACCTCCCCTTCACAATGCAGAGGGACAAACAACACCTCCAGCAGGTCAGAACAGACAACCCATCAGTGATGCCCGAGACGAACACCACAGCCCAGACACCAACACCCTACAACAGCCCTTGGACATCCCACACAACCCACCACCAGGACCAGGGCAGACAAGCCACTCAGAGGAGAACCCAGCCCCTGCAACAGACCACACAGCATGAAGCACCCGCCATCACGGCTGGCTCACAACCCTTCACCCACCCTCACATGGCATCCCAATGCCAGGTGGCAGAACGCCAAAAGGAGGTGGCCCAACAGGTGAGGGTGTTGCCGAACCCATGGAATGCTAACTAGAACACATACGTGGGTGTCCAATACCCTCAGGGACCCCCCACACCCCACAAAGGAGACCCACACCTCCACAGAGACATATGCACATATCATGTTGAACTGGCCACGGGCACGTGCGCCCGGCCCCTTTATTGGCAGGGCACATGTACAGTGACGCCTGTGCTGGATGTGTGTGGGGTGAGTATAAGCCAGCCCGCACGGAGTGCTTGGTGCTGCCAACCACCTGAACAGTGGACACCAGTGCAATGGAAACAGAAAACACCAGCATAACAGAGTCAACTGCAGAGCAACATGGAGGGATCCGGAGTAAGGACAGAGGTCACCCAATATTCAGTCTGGACGTTCCTTGAGTTGCAGTGCACTGAGGCAGGGGCACCAGAGAAGAGCGCGCTCAAGTGAAGAAATTTCTAGGATTGTGTCCCTTCAGATCAGTCCTGATGCAGATGCAGTGGGGTGTGTTACACCTGCATCAACTTCCTCATCAACGTCCCAGGTCTCCCACACTGCCTGAGGTGACATTTGCATCCGCAGTCCACAGCGCAATATCCAGCAATAGATCCGGGTGTGTAGCTTGACTACCACCACCAGTCTGCATTCCTGCCGTGGGGCTGTTGCCTCCTGCCCTCCCATTGTCTGTGCCCTCTCCCTTCTGCACACTTGACACATCTTCCTCATCACAGTCCCAGGTCTTCCCGACTGCATGAGGTGACATTGCTGCGCAATCTCACAACAGCACAAAACTCAATCAGTAACGGACAATGGCTTGCGGTGCACTGAGTCACTGGCACCTGGAGTGCTGAGCAGGGTAGCAGGGCGATGATGGCATCCATGACAGGTCTGAGCAACTCCTTAGGTCTGTCAGGACCACCGTTTCGACTCTGGCAGATGGCGGTTGAAGGTGGTCCTTGCGGTGGTGGCGTGTGCCTCCTGCGGTGATGCGACGTCCGGGCCGGTCAAGACTCGATGCCATGTGTGGGCCCTGGTGGACCGCAGTTGGGGCCGGAGGAGGCGGACAGCGCAGGGCCACAGACACATGGCGTTGATGACCCCAAGGCCATCGCTACAGAGGCCATTCAATGACTCAGAAGAAGGGGTCCCAGGCCTGAGCAGCACAGAGTTAGTGGCCCCGGATGCACTGCGGCCGGCACAGGCATCCAACCACGGGACGGTGACTTGCAGTGCAGTCAGATGGGCCATGCGACCTGAGCGGGTCCCCATCAATGTCCGAGGTGTATGTTGAGGAGGGTTTCGGGGGACAGTGGAAGGTGTCCTCCAGGGCATGATGCGGAAGGTCTGATGTTATCTGGAAGCAGCAAATGGAGGAGTGGAAAGCGCAACCCTCGTCCTCACCAACAATTCGGGATCAGCTACATGAGGATGAAAAACTAGCCCCTAGTCCATGTACTCAAACGCCACCAATGTCCGACCAGTGAGTGTCCATGAATGTCGGGGAACAAACTTAGTGGCACAGGTGCTGTGAGGGGATGCAGTCTGCGATGATGCCCGTACACAGATGTGAACTCCAAGAATGCCAAATCAAGGCTCTGTGACCTACTGGACCGCAGTGTAGGCCCGAGGCAGCGGTCAGCAGTGGCCCACAGCCACGGGTCATTGGCTCGCGAGGCACAGAGTTCGTGACACAGTGGCAGTTGTCGGTAGTGTTCAATCAACTCCGTGACGCTGATCCTGTTCCCTCCGGACTGCAACGTGTCATCCTCTTACGCCCCTCCCTTGCGTGCGAGGAAATTTATTCTGCCTTCTTGTTAGAAATGGGGGTCTCTAGTTGGCAATGGCTGGCCACTGTCCAAGTAGGGACCCTTCTTCCTAAGTCAGAGTGAGAGGGCTACCCTCTTTAATACCCCTGCTCAACCCTGTGGTAACGTAGCACGAGCAGGTAGGCTTATCTCAGAGGCAGGGTGTGAAGCATTTATGATCATACACAGTAACACAGTGAGGAACACTACAAAGGGACACCACACAAGTAGTTATTATAAAAAAATAAGTATCTTTATATAAAGGCAGATTTATCACAAGACCAATAACTGTAAAAGCCACAATACTGTCAAAAATAGGATAGCTGTTGAAGGGCTGTCAAAAATAGTTCAAAGGTTGCAAAAATAAGGTTCAAGTTCAAAGCAGTGGTCTCTGCGACCCTTTCTTTCACAAAGTACCTGGGTTTAGTAGCAAAACCAACAAAGTGTCGCAAATAAGCTGTAGCGATGATTCTCGGCACGCGAGGCCGGCGATGCGTTGAAATCCTTGCCGCAAGGGAGGATGATGCGCCGATCTGCGGGATGCGTGCGGAGACGATGCGACAAACTTCTGCACGCTGGACCGCCGATGCGATGACTTTCTTGCCGCGTGGGAGAAGTCGATGCGGTGATCCTGTTGCGCTGTGCGATCGTGTTGCGATGCAAAGACAAGACGCTCCGCGAGGAGCGACGAAATTCGGTGCGATGCGATCAAAGTGGCGAACGCACGGCGTCCGCACTGCGATGTCTCGAAGCGATGATTTCTTTCAGGGTTGCGAGTGCGCGGCGACAGCAGCGCAATGATCTTTCCAGCGCGTCTCGGCTGCAGCGGCTCGCAAAGGGGCGTCAGCGATGGTTTCGGGTTGCGGGCCCTCGGCGGCAGTAGCGCAATGATTTTCCCAGCGCTCTCGACTGCAGCGGCCCGCAAAGATGCGTTAGCGTCGATTTCTTACCCTCTTTTCTCTGATGCAGACTAGAGGCCCTGGAACTCACAGGAGCCTCCTCAGCAGATAGCAGTCCTCGCAGGGAGGAAGCAGGAGGTTGGTGGTGGAGTCTGATGTGCCTGAGACTCCAGCAGGAGGCTAGCTCTTTTCCTAGCCCTTGGGTGATTGCTGTACAAAAATAAAAGTTCTCTCAAGAGTTCCTTTTCCTCTTCTTCAAGGTCCAGTGGTCACTGCTGCAGGCCAGTGCAAGAAACAACACACAGCACAGGGACAGTCACTTCCTGCAGATTCCTCCAGTGGCACGGACAGAGTTTCCTCTCCAGATCCAAAAGCAATACAAAATGTAGGGGCTTGAGCACAGATATTTATACCCCAAAAGCCTTTGATCCTTGAAGCTACCAGTCACTGAACCTAGCCAGAACCAGTTCTGCTCAGGCCTGGAGCACTTTGTTTACCAGGCTGCATCCTTCCTTTCAGAAAGAGGGGTCTGCTAGCAGACACACAGTGGGAGGTGGAGCCACCATTCACCTTGCCAGGCACAGCCCTATTCAGGTCAAGGAGCCACCCCTCCCCACACTCTAAATGCAGATCTCTCTATTCAACCCAGGTCTGACTCAGCCTGTCCTGTCCCTCTAAACCCAGACAGCCAATACACATAACGGCAGAGCACACTGGAAGGCTTAGGCAAGAAAATACCTACTTTCTAAAAGTGGTATTTTCAAACACAGAATATAAAAATAAACTTCACTAAAAGATGTATTTTAATATTCTGAGCTCAGGCATACTAAATTCGTTTTTCTACCATGTTCCTGGGGTCAGTTAGGACTATAGAATGTAATAGTCAAACTGCCCATTCTAGCCTATGAGGAACAGGTAGCCTTACAGTAGTGAAAAACGAAATGGGGCATAATTCACTACCAGGACATGCTACACACACCAATGCATGTCCTGCCTTACACATACAAGGCACCCTACCATAGGGGTGACTTACAGGATGCCAAGGGAAGGTTCAGGGGCTGGGAAGTGAGTGCACTTCACAGCCAAGATGGCAGTTCTGGACTGCACACAGACACTTCAGTGGCAGGTCTGAGACACACTTTACAAGCTGCTTCTGTGGGTGGCACACATCAGTGCTGCAGGCCCACCTGCAGCATTTGGTTTACCAGCCCTGGGCACACATAGGCCACACTACTAGGGACTAACAGGTAAACCAAATAAGCCAATCAGAGGTATACCAATTCACATAGACATATTTACACAGGGAGCATTCGCGCTGTGACACTGAATGGCAGTGGCACAGCGCCCAGAGCATCTAACACCAGTAAAACAGAGGAGACAACAGCGAAAAATGGAAGGGAGACCCACGCCAATGGTGCCAGGTCTAACACACGTCCCCTCCAGCTGAAATGTGGGGAGAACTACCCATCCCCTTGGAAGTTCTCATCGCTAAGGCGGAAAAATCTGGACAGACCATCAGCATTGGCGTGTTCTGTACCAGGGCGGTGTTCCACCGTGAAGTCCATACCCTGTAGGGAAATGGACCACCTCAACAACTTGGGATTCTCACCCCTCATCTGCATCAGCCATCTGAGGGGCCTGTGGTCTGTCTGAACCCGGAAGTGAGTCCCAAACAGGTATGGTCTCAGCTTCTTCAGTGCCCAGACCACAGCAAATGCCTCACGCTCAATTGCACTCCACCTCTGTTCCCGTGGAAGTAACCTCCTACTGATGAAGGCTACAGGTTGGTCTAGTCCCTCCTCATTTATCTGTGACAGAACGGCCCCCACCCCATGCTCTGAAGCGTCTGTCTGGACAACAAATTCCTTAGCAAAATTGGGCACCTGGAGTACGGGTGCTGTACACATAGCAGTTTTGAGGGCATCAAAGGCTTTCTGACAGGTGTCAGTCCAGTTCACAATCTTTGGCCGCTTCTTGGAAGTCAGCTCAGTCAAGGGTGCAACAATGTTGCCATACCCCTTGACAAACCTCCTGTAATAACCCGTGAGTCCTAAGAAGGCCCTCACCTGGGTCTGGGTCCTTGGGGGCTCCCAAGCCAGGATGTTTTCAATCTTGGGCTGCAGGGGCACCACCTGGCCGCTCCCCACCTGGTGTCCCAAGTACACCACAGAACCCTGCCCAATCTGGCACTTACTGGCCTTGATTGTGAGGCCTGCTCTGCGCAGCGCCATCAACACTTCCCAGAGGTGGCGCAAGTGGTCCTCCCAGGAGGAACTAAACACTGCAATGTCATCCAGGTAGGCGGCACTGAAAGCCTCCAGCCCAACCAACACCTGGTTGACCAATCTCTGGAAGGTGGCAGGGGCATTCTTCATCCCAAAGGGCATCACACGGAACTGGTAGTGCCCATCTGGTGTGGAGAATGCTGACCTCTCCTTTGCCCCATCAGTTAAGGCGATCTGCCAGTACCCAGACGTCAGATCAAACGTGCTGAGGTACCGGGCAGCCCCTAACCGGTCTATGAGCTCATCAGCTCTGTGGATGGGGTGCGCGTCGGTCTTGGTGACCGAATTGAGACCTCAGTAGTCCACACAGAACCTAAGTTCAGGAGTGGCACCAGGCGTTGCAGCTTTTGGTACCACGACCACGGGGCTGGACCAGGGGCTGCTAGAGGACTCAACCACCCCTAGGGCGAACATTTTGGAGACCTCCTCCTTAACGCAAGCCCTGACCCTGTCAGTTACCCTGTAAGCCTTGTGCTTGACAGGAGAACTGTCCCCGGTATCCACCTCATGGACGCACCAATCAGTGACACCAGGTACCAGGGAGAACAAATCAGAAAATTGCCCCAACAGGTGGTGACAATCTCTCTGCTGCTCAGGGGTCAGTGTGGTGGAGAAGATCACACCCTCCACTGACCCATCCTTCTCTTCTGCACACAGGAGGTCAGGGAGAGGCTCACTCTCCTCCTCAACTCCATCATCTGTGGCAAGAAGCATGCCCACTTCAGACCTCTCAAAGTGGGGCTTTAGGCGGTTCACATGCAGGACCCGCAAGGGAGTTCCTGGGAGACTGAAAGTCCACCAAGTAGGTAACTGGACTTTTGCGCTCCACCACCTCAAAGGGACCGGTCCACTTATCTTGGAGCGCACAAGGCTCCACTGGGGCCAGTACCCAAACCTTCTGACCAGGTTGAAATTCGACCAGAGTGGCATTCTGGTCGTGCCAACGTTTCATTTCTTCTTGGCTGGCTTCCAGATTTGCCTCAGCAATTTTTCTGAAACGCCGAGTCTGGTTCCTGAAGGCCAACATGTAGCTAAATACATCTTGGGGAGGTTTCCTGGGAGATTGCTCCCAGCCTTCCTTGACCAGACTCAGAGGTCCTCTAACCGGGTGGCCATAGAGGAGTTCAAAGGGACTGAACCCTAAGGACTTCTGTTGCACCTCACGGTAGGCAAACAACAGGCATGGCAAGAGGACGTCCCACTTACGCCTCAGGGGCTCTTCTAGGCCCATTATCATGCCCTTCAAGGTCCGGTTGAACCTTTCAACCAGACCATTACCTTGGGGGTGGCAAGGAGTGGTGAACTTATACGTTACCCCACACTCCTTCCACAGAGACTTCATGTACTGGGAGATGAAGTTGGTCCCCCTGTCAGACACCACCTCTCTGGGGAATCCCACACGGGAGAAAATCCCCATCAGTGCACGTCCCACCACGGGGGCCGTCACTGTCCTGAGCGGGATGGCTTCAGGGTACCGGGTGGCATGGTCCACCAAGACCAGGATGAACCTGTTGCCCATGGCTGTCTTGGGGTCCAGAGGCCCCACAATGTCAATGCCCACTCGCTCGAATGGGGTACTCACAACTGGAAAGGGCTGGAGTGGGGCCTTGATCTTCCCCCACTCTTCCCACTTGCCTGGCAAGTCTCACAGGTCCTGCAATGAGAGTCTGAACTCTTGTGCATCTGGGGCCAATAAAAGTGGGCGGCCAGCCTCTCAAAGGTCTTGGTCTGCCCCAGATGTCCTGCCAATGGAATGTCATGAGCCAACCCCAGTAGGAAGGTTCTGAAGCACTCGGGTACCACCAGCACACGGGCTGACCCTGGCTCAGCAACCTTAGGCTCACTATACAGGAGACTGTTCTCCCAATAAATCAGATGTGAACCAGACATGTCACCTTCTGCCTGGGCTGCAGCCTGTTGCCGCAAACCCTCAAGAGAGGGGCAAACTCTCTGCTGCTCACAAAATTCCTCCCTGGTGGGTCCCCCTTCCTGCTGCCAATGGGTCAGCTCAGGCAGGTCCCCCAGTTCGGTGATCTGCTCCCCGGTAGGCTCCAGGGCATCCCCCTCAGGGTCTGCTCCTTCCTGGGCCGTGGGAACCAAGGGGCCGGCTTCCCGCGCCCCCTGCCCCTTCTCTCTAAGGCAGGGATCTGGGCCCTACTCTCAGGCTCCAGATCCTTTTCAACACCCTCCTTGGCTGCCATGGACCGAGTGGTAGCACACGCCCACTCAGGCAGACCCAACATCTCTAAGTGAGCCTTCCTCTCCACCGTAGCCCACGGGGAGTCCTCTAAATCATTGCCCAGCAGACAGTCTACAGGCATGGCGGGCCTCACAGCTACCTGAAGAGTTCCTGAGACCCCCCGCCCACTCAAAGGGAACCTGAGCCACCTCACATTGGCTCTCTGAGTTGTCTGCGGACACTACTGGGTAGAATGCATGGGGGACAACCTGCTTTTTGGACACCAACCGGGAGCTGACAGCAGTTACACTGGCCCCTGTGTCTCTTAGAGCCTCCACCCTATGGCCATTGATGGTCACCCACTGCCTGTATTTTTAGTGTTAGCAGGCAGTGCAGGCTTGGGGACCATCTCAAAGTCCCCTAATGAGACAAGGGTCAATTCTACGGGATCCCACCCCTCTTGGGCACCCATCTCCTCCTCTCCCAGGGCTACACTAGCAATCTGGCGGGGTGGTGCACGGGGGAGTGCATTGGCCCCTTTGGGGGCACTGGGGATCAAAATATCTGTGGCCCACTTGACCACAGTTGTAACACGTGGGGGCCCCCTGGGAACAGGCCTACCTGTTGGGGGCCCGGTCCTCCTTTCTTGGGGGGCTGGGACACCACTGCTTGGTTCCCTGGGGGATTACTTTGGGGCCCTCGGTGGAACTCCCTCTGTTGACCCTTGTCCCCCCACTCCTCTGCTGGGGACCCTGCCCACCTTTGGCGACGTCTCCCACTGGACCCTTGCGGACCCGGGTGCTCACCCAGCGGTCCGCCTCCTCAGCAAGCTTTCTAGGGTTAGTCAGCTTGCAATCAATTAGGTGCTGGCGTAGCTCAGGAAAACAATTACTAGATAAATGCTCCCATGCAATCAAATCATAAAACTGTGCAAAAGTTTCTACTTTGCTACCTTTTACCCAGCGTTCCATGGCTCTGCAGAAAAAGGACACATATTCAACCCACGTGGTACCCTCTAGCTTCTTACAGACCCTAAACCTCTGTCTATACATCTCAAGGGTCAAACCATAGCGGGTCATCAACGCTTCCTTCATGTGGGCATAAACCATCCTACTTTCTGGGGGCAGGTCCAACAAGGTATCCCTCCCCTCACTCACAAAGCGTCCCCACAACCCCGCTCCCCAATCCTTCTCAGGGACCCGGTGGGACACCATGGCTAATTCATAAGCGGCAAACCATTGCCCAATATCTTCACTTTTGTGGAAATCTTTAATAACCTCCTTGGGTATATACACCCTACTCTCAGGGTGCACTACAGGTACGCTGCCACCAGAGGGGAGATTTCCATGCTCTTAGCTTTAATCTCCAACTCCCTCAATACTCTCTCATGCTCAAGCTTCATCCTCATAATCTCAATTTCTAACTTCTTGTTCTCTAGGTCCCGGTGACCATCCATTTTAAGCTTAGCCATCTCCATATTATGCCGCCTATCTCTCTCCCTGTCCTCCAGCTCTTCTGGGGACAGACCCTTAGACGGACACACTAGAGCCCGGGTTGGAAAGGGCTGGATCTCCTACTAAGTCTACTACATCGCCCTGCTGCTCTCCTCCCTCCACAAGCTCTCCTAGATCCTTAGGGGCATCCCTGGCTTCTAGCCAGGCCTTCAGCGCCTTGTAATACTCCTCCCTTCTAGTGAGACCTGTGATAGGGACTGTGAATTGCTTGCAAAAATATTTGAGCTGCTTGGCATTGTAGGTTTCTATTTTCTCTTCTTCCCAGGAGAGATCTTCTGAGGCATTGGATCTGGGCTTGCCCATTGTAGAAATAACTGGCAATATCAATAAAGGACAGAAGAAAACTTCTCAAAAAATGTAAGCGGGTGAAAAATCACCGGCAATATCAATCACAATATAGAATCCCAAAAACTCTCAGAAATGTGCGCGGGTGAAAAATCACCGGCAATATCAATTACAATAGGGGATCAAAAACTTTCAATAAATGGGCGCGGGTGAAAAATCACCGGCAATATCAATCACAATATAGGATCCCAAAAACTCTCAGAAAAATGTGCGCGGGTGAAAAATCACCAGCAATATCAATCACAATATAGGAGCAAAAAAATTCTCAAAAAAATGTATGCGGTACGTTATGGTCTGCACTCACTAGTAGTGTACACTATAATTACTGTATGCGATCATAAATGCAAGTCCAGATCCTCACCGCTGCCCACCAATGTTAGAAATGGGGGTCTCTAGTTGGCAATGGCTGGCCACTGTCCAAGTAGGGACCCTTCTTCCTAAGTCAGAGTGAGAGGGCTACCCTCTTTAATACCCCTGCTCAACCCTGTGGTAACGTAGCATGAGCAGGTAGGCTTATCTCAGAGGCAGGGTGTGAAGCATTTATGATCATACACAGTAACACAGTGAGGAACACTACAAAGGGACACCACACAAGTAGTTATTATAAAAAAATAAGTATCTTTATATAAAGGCAGATTTATCACAAGACCAATAACTGTAAAAGCCACAGTACTGTCAAAAATAGGATAGCTGTTGAAGGGCTGTCAAAAATAGTTCAAAGGTTGCAAAAATAAGGTTCAAGTTCAAAGCAGTGGTCTCTGCGACCCTTTCTTTCACAAAGTACCTGGGTTTAGTAGCAAAACCAACAAAGTGTCGCAAATAAGCTGTAGCGATGATTCTCGGCACGCGAGGCCGGCGATGCGTTGAAATCCTTGCCGCAAGGGAGGATGATGCGCCGATCTGCGGGATGCGTGCGGAGACGATGCGACAAACTTCTGCACGCTGGACCGCCGATGCGATGACTTTCTTGCCACGTGGGAGAAGTCGATGCGGTGATCCTGTTGCGCTGTGCGATCGTGTTGCGATGCGAAGACAAGACGCTCCGCGAGGGAGCGACGAAATTCGGTGCGATGCGATCAAAGTGGCGAACGCACGGCGTCCGCACTGCGATGTCTCGAAGCGATGATTTCTTTCAGGGTTGCGAGTGCACGGCGACAGCAGCGCGATGATCTTTCCAGCGCGTCTCGGCTGCAGCGGCTCGCAAAGGGGCGTCAGCGATGGTTTCGGGCCCTCGGCGGCAGTAGCGCGATGATTTTCCCAGCGCTCTCGACTGCAGCGGCCCGCAAAGATGCGTTAGCGTCGATTTCTTACCCTCTTTTCTCTGATGCAGACTAGAGGCCCTGGAACTCACAGGAGCCTCCTTAGCAGATAGCAGTCCTCGCAGGGAGGAAGCAGGAGGTTGGTGGTGGAGTCTGATGTGCCTGAGACTCCAGCAGGAGGCTAGCTCTTTTCCTAGCCCTTGGGTGATTGCTGTACAAAAATAAAAGTTCTCTCAAGAGTTCCTTTTCCTCTTCTTCAAGGTCCAGTGGTCACTGCTGCAGGCCAGTGCAAGAAACAACACACAGCACAGGGACAGTCACTTCCTGCAGATTCCTCCAGTGGCACGGACAGAGTTTCCTCTCCAGATCCAAAAGCAATACAAAATGTAGGGGCTTGAGCACAGATATTTATACCCCAAAAGCCTTTGATCCTTGAAGCTACCAGTCACTGAACCTAGCCAGAACCAGTTCTGCTCAGGCCTGGAGCACTTTGTTTACCAGGCTGCATCCTTCCTTTCAGAAAGAGGGGGTCTGCTAGCAGACACACAGTGGGAGGTGGAGCCAGCATTCACCTTGCCAGGCACAGCCCTATTCAGGTCAAGGAGCCACCCCTCCCCACACTCTAAATGCAGATCTCTCTATTCAACCCAGGTCTGACTCAGCCTGTCCTGTCCCTCTAAACCCAGACAGCCAATACACATAACGGCAGAGCACACTGGAAGGCTTAGGCAAGAAAATACCTACTTTCTAAAAGTGGTATTTTCAAACACAGAATATAAAAATAAACTTCACTAAAAGATGTATTTTAATATTCTGAGCTCAGGCATACTAAATTCGTTTTTCTACCTTGTTCCTGGGGTCAGTTAGGACTATAGAATGTAATAGTCAAACTGCCCATTCTAGCCTATGAGGAACAGGTAGCCTTACAGTAGTGAAAAACGAAATGGGGCATAATTCACTACCAGGACATGCTACACACACCAAGGCATGTCCTGCCTTACACATACAAGGCACCCTACCATAGGGGTGACTTACAGGATGCCAAGGGAAGGTTCAGGGGCTGGGAAGTGAGTGCACTTCACAGCCAAGATGGCAGTTCTGGACTGCACACAGACACTTCAGTGGCAGGTCTGAGACACACTTTACAAGCTGCTTCTGTGGGTGGCACACATCAGTGCTGCAGGCCCACCTGCAGCATTTGGTTTACCAGCCCTGGGCACACATAGGCCACACTACTAGGGACTAACAGGTAAACCAAATAAGCCAATCAGGGGTATACCAATTCACATAGACATATTTACACAGGGAGCATTCGCGCTGTGACACTGAATGGCAGTGGCACAGCGCCCAGAGCATCTAACACCAGTAAAACAGAGGAGACAACAGCGAAAAATGGAAGGGAGACCCACGCCAATGGTGCCAGGTCTAACACTTCTGAATTACCGATGTTCAGTTACAAATCAGTGATCCCACTCGTGCGCAGCGTAGGCCGAGGGCAGTGGTCCGCGTAGGCCCACAGACACGTGTGGTTGTGATGCCATGCACAGACTTGTTGCCACCACATCGGAGGGTGTATAGTGTATTGGTCTCTGCCTTAAATTATGTTCACTGCCATAGTGTAATCAAGACTCAGTTCCAAATGTGTGACCTACCTGACCGTGGTGTATTCCTGAGGCAGTGGTCAGCACGGGCCATTCACCCAGTGTCGCCGGCATAGGTTGGATGGCCCCACCGGCCTGCGCAGTTCAGGTTCAGTGGCACCACGTGTAGCAGCCTGGCGTTGAACAGGGTTAGTGGCACCACGTGTAGCAGGCTGGTGTTGAACAGGGTTAGTGGCACCACGTGTAGCAGGCTGGCGTTGAACAGGGTTAGTGGCACCATGTGTCGCAAGATGCCCATATGGAACTATGCCTCACCGAACTGGGGGGGTCTGGTGCTGTGGCCGCTGGCCGGGATATGGGGTCACTGCCATTCATGACTCAAGACACAGTTCCACATGTGGGACCTACTGGTCCGAAGAGTAGGCCGGGGGAGGCAGTGGAGTACGTCAACGAAAAAGGAATAAAGCGGGCCGGTGTCGTGGCAGCCGTGATGGTCTGAGGTGGCTGCCAAGGTCTCGGGCCTCGGGCTTGTGGCTTGCGCCGGCACGTGGTGGGCCCTCCTTGACACACGCCGGTGTCGGAAGGTGATCAGTGTGGCCTGGCTGCGCTGGGGCTGGCCTGACGGGTTCGTGGACCAGCGTGCCGGGGTCCGGCAGGCGCACGGCATCTCAGGCAACTCCACTCACGAGGATGGCGTCGGCCTCGTGGCGAGGTGGGAGGCGCCGCCCTGGCAGAGATGTGGGTCTTTCCGGAAGTGGACCACGCCCAGGCCCACGTGGTTTTTATTCACGCCCCTATGCTGGCGTGGGGTATGCCGGGCCATCCCACTCTGCTGACGCTTAGTGGGGGGCGTAACAGGCAACATTTCCGCGAGGTCCCCCACTGGCTGTGGTGACATGGTGGCGTCCACTGTCCACTACACTCCATACGCAAGCGGTGTATATCGCCATGGATATGGGTGTGTTCTGCATACTGCGAGGTGTCCAGCACATCTCCGGCACTGTTGGCATTGTGTACTTTCCCAATCATGGTTCTACTGCATCCTTCACACATGCCTGGTTGTCTCCTCTCCCCACATTCGGCTAGTATGTGGCTGAGGTGCAATGCAGTTGCTGGCTCATTTTCAGGGCTTGCCCATGTGGACATTGTAAGTTGTTCTGTCGTGTCTGGTGGGTGGGCATATTGTTGTGCCTGTTGTATGTGATTTTGTGACGTGTGCATTGCCAGAGTTGTGAGTTGCATGGTTGTGGTGTTGAGGTGTGTGGGGTGTTCATTTGTATATTGCCAAGGGGCTGTACATTTCCCTTGTTGCCATCCTGGGAACGATGGTTGATGATGGACTGTCGGAGGATGAAGGTATCATGCACACTGGCTGTGTATTTGAAGGCGACATTGTTGGGTGTTCCACGGTGTTCTGTTGTTGCCTGCACATTGGTGTGAGACGTGTGCTTCCTGTTGCGTTGATTGTGTGCTGTGTCACCAGGGGGCACAGGTAGTACATGTGTGCTGTGTGTTGCCCCCAACATGTGCGTGCATCCTGCTATGGCGTATGGTCCTTGCTTGGTCTCCAGCGGATCCTGCGCATTGTGTTGTACGTATGGGGACTGGGGTACCAGGGTGATGGTGATGTCCAGGACAGGTGTAGGGGACTTGGATGTGGCTGGCTGTGGGACTCCTCCGACTCTGGCGGGTGTTGGATGGGGGGTCTCAGGGGCAACAGGTGCAGCCACGCCATCAGCTTTGTGTGGGGTGGGATGTTGGTTGTCCGCTGTGTTGTTGCCGTAGGCCTGTTAGGCGATGATGGTCAGGATGCGTAGGTTGGTTGTCCCTTTCAGCCTGGAGTGGAAGGTGACATTGTCAGATGTTGGGTCTGTGTGGCTGGTACGTTTCCTGGGGTTCCGCTGTCTTTGTCTGCGCAGCGTCTGTGTTGGTCCGGGGGGGGAGGGTTCCAGGTGTGGGATGGGTCCTGGGGTGGTGGGGGTGGGTGTTGTGGCCCTCTTGGGTGTCCGGGCCGCATGTGGAGTTGCTCCATGGCATCTGTTGCCCTTCGGATGTGGCCCTGGGCTGTGCTCCCTTTTGTGGTGCTGGCTGCCGTCCGACTTTACACCAGGTCAGAGCAGGTGTAGATTTCCTGGTGCTAATGCGCCTTATCGCCTGTTTTGTGTTTTTATCGCGGATGTGGCTGGTCGTTGTGAATGTTGAGGTGTGCTGTTGTCTCGGCTTTTGTCACGGGAACGCCTACTCCGCATCTCATTAGCGATATTTGCGAGGGTCCTCTGTGGCGATGTTTTTTGCGCCTGCTATCGCGGGTAAACTGGTGCTGTGGGCTGTTAACACCGGCTTGTGAATGGGGGTAAATTTATCACGACTTTTGCTGCGATAAAGTGCCGTTAATTCGGCGATGGCTCCTTGTGAATATGCCCCTTAGAATACTAACAAAAGTTCCAACATAATAAAAGGCTAGAACCCCCAGCCATCTTCCTTCTTTTTTGCTGCTGCTCCATGCAGGTAGTTTTTACTTGTATGAATAGCATGTTGTTATAGACAGTTTAAACACTCTATACTCGGTTTAATAGTGTGAAATTAGTTTCCCGGTTTAATAGTGTGAAATTGGTTTACTTATAATAGAGTTGATAATAAGAGTGGATATGTTGTTAATATTAATTTGTTAAGCCGTCTGATGCGGAAGATAAGCGCATGATTGGAAGCGGACACTTTTCCCAAAGTACGATTTTTGCTGCAGTTTGTGAAAATGTACAATGCCAGGTGAAAATACTTAGATATTCTGATGAATATTCTGCTTTTAAACATTTAATATCATTGTGTAGGAATCTGGACTTCTTTGCAGAACTACTAGATGCTGTTTTTTCGACTCTTACAGTGCACTGAAGCCTGCTAGATAAGCTCCTGTGCCAGTGCTCTTTCCCTTAAAGCTCCCTTAAGCTCCTGTGCCAGTGCTCTTTCCCTTAAAAACTAAATGTCTGATTGTAACCCAATTGGCAAGTACTTTAGAACACTTGTAAGTCTCTAGTAAATGGTACCCCAGGTACCTAGGGTATAGGTACTAAAGAGACCCCCTAAGGGCTGCAACATAACTTATGCCACCTTAAGGGACCCATACAAAAATCACATGCAGACTGCCACTGCAGAATGCGTGAAAGGGTGCAAGCCCAACATTGCACACTTCTCTGTGGAATGCCCATGCACTGCATGTACTATATGTAAGTCACCCCAACCGCAGGCCTTAAGAGCCATAAGGCAGGGTGCATTGTATTGTAATTGCATTTATATAGCGCTTACTACCCCTGATGACGTGTCAAAACACTTTTTCGGCGAGTAGCACGCTACTCCGGAACCCAAAAGGATTAGTGGTGAATTAGTATAGTGAAATATGAAACTAATTTGAGCGGTGGATGTGTTAGTCTGTTATTTAGATTGAAAAGGATAGTGGAGGGATAGAAGAGAGAAGGGTTTGCATTTATAAAGGGCTTGCTACCCCTGATGAGGTGTTGAAGCACTTTTCGGCGAGTAGCACGCTACTCCGGAACCCAAGAAAAATTAGTGGTGAATTTAGTCAAGGGAAATATGAAATTATTTTGATTTGAGTGGTGGACATGTTAGTCTATTATTTGGATTGTAAAAGGATAGTGGAGGGATAGAAGAGGGAAGGGTTTGCATTTATATAGCGCTTGCTGCCTCTGATGAGGAGTTGAAGCACTTTTTGGTGGGCAGCACGCTACTCCGGAACCCAAACAGGATTAGTGGGGAATTAGTATAGGGAAATATTAAATCAATTTGAGGGGTGGATATGTTAGTCTGTTATTTAAATTGAAAAGGAATAGTGGAGTAATAGAAGAGGAAAGGGTCTAGAAAGTTACTTTTTGGGGGGAATTCATAGCAGTAGGAGGGGGTTTGGGATGAGTAAAGGGGAGATGGAGGGGGAAGAGTCAGAGAGAAGGATTTAGAAAGGCTTGTTTGGGAGATCTGAATAGTAAAAAAGGTATGAGATGATGACAAAATCAGTCCTGGGAGGCATATTCCAATTTCTCATTGTTATGCCTCCCCTGGAGAGGTGTAGGATTTTAGTGCATTCCCAGGTTCACAAGTTCTTGTAAACCTGGGGATGCGTCAAAATCCATGGGAGTTGAGTGGAAACACCTATGCAATGCTCATGGAATGCCTTTCCAGGGCAGAGTAACACAACACAGTAATTTGCGCTGCGTTGTGTTACTCCAAACTTTTGAAGCCACTCAGAGCGCTACAAAAATCTGACTTAGAGGATTGCAGCACGCACTGAAGAAAGTGACCCGATTAGGGCCACCCGGGTCACTCACGACCACCTCTCAGCCTTCCACACAAATGAAGAGTCAGTCAGACAGTAGAGAATACAAACCAAGTATATTTTATTCAGGTACACTCGAGTGGAGTCCAGTCAGACCAGCCTCCTGGGATTGCTGCAGAGGGACTGACTTTAGCAAGCATGGCGATACATTAAGTACAATTCAGAACCAATAAAGACACGCCCTGACTGGAAATTTCCAGTTGGTAGCTGGTGAACAAAGGAAATACAGAAGGATGAGTTTCGATCCTGAGACCGGGCACATGCTATTTCAGTGCCAAGGTCACTCTGCCTGCACCCGCCGCACTAAGGGTGGGAGCAGGTCTATCTAGTGGGAAAGGTATGCACAGACAAGGATAGTGTATTCATTAGTACAGCAAGGCTCAACCTTGAAGAAACGAAAACTATCGCAGCTGCATTCAGCTGGGGCAGAGAGACAGAAGTTAGTTTCGATCATGGCTCAAAATGGCGGCTGAATATAAAATGGTGCCGCGAATGCTAACTTAAGACATACAATACATAAACAACTCAGCTAAAACATTTTTATTCCAACAGACCCTCCTTTTAGCAGTCGCTAAACCATTTTATTACTACCTAGAAACAGATAACATATTGCAGGAATAAGATCTACCACTACAAGCTGATGTCCGCATGGTCAGTAGTCAAAGATACCCTCATCAATCAGCATAATGTCGTTAATATCTTTCTGCAACATGATCGCAGCATTAGTGTCATGGGCTGATATCTTTGGCTTAGGTGTCAGAGTACTTACACAATAAGCGCAACAAGCCGGGAGCAGGTGTCATAACCAAAGTGGAGTGGTGGAAGTGGTAGTGTACCATAACAAACAATTCAAACCAGCCCTCACAACTTCCAAGGTATGACAATGGCATAGATAACAAATTATCATTTTTATGAGTAACTGAGGGAAGCAATCCATAAACCCAACAATTTGTTGTATTGGACACGTCATGAGCTTGATGCAACATTTGTATAAAAACATTATCTGTATAAAACTTTCGGTGCTCTCCTTTGTGAGGGGCCAAAGTAACAAAAATGTGTTCAGGGGAACGGGTGTTGTACCAACCAAGGAATGTACAGGATACCTCTCCTCCAGAAACCAGGATATTCCCAATACAATTATTAGTGCAATCACAACTATTGGTGTGAAAACTATTTTACTTTTTGTGGACCAACCCTGCACAGGACGCGGAGATGCAAATGGCTGCTCCTCCTCCTCAATGGGCCGACCAAACGGCTACATTATGAAGCAAAAAGGGAATGCGATGAAACTGATGGCAAGGGGGCAAGTGTTCCTGTCGCACCCTTGAAATGCTGCTCCCAAAGTCCGATCAGAGTGGCCGACATGTGCTTAAGGGCATGTTGCTATACAAAAGGATCATAATCTTTCATCACACTCCACACATCTTCCACTCTGTAAATGGGGTTACGAGCCCACTGTGCTGCTTGATTAGCCACCACCTTTTTCTCTGCAACACCCACATCAGATTGGACCAATGTCCGCCCCATGCACTCCTTCAATTTTGTCCAATCTCTATCCTCAGGGCTGCGCACCGGTGTCTCACTACTCAGTGATGTCGGTGAATGGAGGAACACAGTGGGGGTGACAATAGAGGGAGCAGGCACAAACTTCATTGTCTGTTGCGTCGTGGGTGTCAGAGCTGGAGAGAAAGACGCTGAAGCAATAGGCATTGCAGGAGTGCTAACAGTCACTGTTGCCACAGACGGCGAGGAGAAAGAAAGGACAGGAGGGGCTGTGGCCAAGGCAGTCTGATTAACAGTAACAGAAGCAGAAACAGCAGAGACAGAAGAACCGGGTAGCTGGGCCTGTTGGGGAAGAGCAGGATATACCCTCTGCGGGGCAAACGGAGGTGGGGGTCGAGAATCCTGCAATTCTTCCACAAAAGCATAATTTTCTTCTCGGGCCACATAAGATTTATCAATATTCAGTTGAAACCTCCTATCTTCACGTTCTATTCCTATCTCCTGCTTCTCTCTATTGTGTGCTACAGCTTTCTGAGTCAATGTTTGCATCCTTCCCTTCCGGGCCTCTTTCTCTGCTTTCATTCGCCTCTGTTTAGCCTCTTTTTGCCATGTTCTGAGGGAATCAAACATAGACTGCCTTCTTCTTCTCGGAAACAACTTCTCCTGTAAAAAAACAATTTTTTGTTCATCAAAAGTGCCCGTCAACGGCCACAGCATCTCGGCATTGTCCCTCGTATATTTGTGCCATAGCGTATTAAACATAAAAGGGCCAAGGCCATGTTTTACAAACATGTCAAAATTCAGAGTGCCTTCCAGAGGCACTGGCTGACTTTCTTCCAGTCGAGTATCAGCGGAGCAACAACGACAACAAGAAACCAAAAAATTACTAAACACTGGCATTTTCAAAAGTAAGCCAAATTTGTTATGTTGCCGGGCAAAGTGTTCACAAACACTTTGTATCCAAATCGGTCCTCAGACCGTCCCAAATGCAAACCAAAATCGGTCCTCAGACCGTACAAAAGACAAACCAAAATGGTACCATATCCACAAAGAACCAAAACAAACCCACCTGGTGCACACAGGTCAAACGAATTTATTCTCCACTGCCGACTCTTCGGACCAAACTGTCAGATCCAAGGGTTTCGCCGTTCAGGACCCCAGTCGGGATGACCGCTGGGCGAGGCACCGACCGGTCAGACAGACGGGCATCTGTGAGTTCAGGAATCTCTCATGCAGGGATCCCTCGTCCGCCCGTCTGACCCAACGTGGCCCGACCTCCTCACCCGTCCGTGGGCGAGGATGGGTCACCCGATGGAGTCCCTGTTTGGGCGCCAACTGAAGGAAGGGACCCGATTAGGGCCACCCAGGTCACTTGCGACCACCTCTCAGCCTTCCAAACAAATTAAGAGTCGGTCAGACAGTAGAGAACACAAACCAAGTATATTTTATTCAGGTACACTCGAGTGGAGTCCAGTCTGAACAGCCTCCTGGGATTTCTGCAGAGGGACTGACTTCAGCAAGCATGGCGATACATTAAATACAATTCAGAACCAATAAAGACACGCCCTGACTGGAAATTTCCAGTTGGTAGCTGGTGAACAAAGGAGATACAGAAGGAAGAGTTTCGATCCTGAGACCGGGCACATGCTATCTCAGTGCCAAGGTCACTCTGCCTGCACCCGCCGCTCTAAGGTTGGGAGCAGGCCTATCTAGTGGGAAAGGTATGCACAGACAAGGACAGTGTATTCATTAGTACAGCAAGGCTCAACCTTGAAGAAACGAAAACTATTGCAGCTGCTTTCAGCTGGGGCAGAGAGACAGAAGATAGTTTCGATCATGGCTCAAAATGGCGGCTGAATATAAAATGGTGCCGCAAATGCTAACTTAAGACATACAATACATAAACAAATTAGCTAAAACATTTTTATTCCAACAGCATGTATCACGTTGCATGGTGGAAACGTTTCTTTTAAAACTCCTGTGCCTTCCCAAGCACACAAATGTAGCCTGTTCCATGAGACCGCTTTCTGCCCTCCTGGAGAGACCTGCCAAAAACTCTCCAGAAGGAGAACAATGAGGGATTGCAGGCCAGGGAAGTGGGCATAACTCTGTCCCAGAATGCCTACCTTTGCCATCACAAACATGGCAAACCCTGAAAAGTCATGTCCACTTGAGTTAGCCCACATTAGGAGTGGTACTAGCCTGGGGGTGGGCACGCCTACCTGACTGGCTAATTTTCCCAACTGTCCAGGTGCCAAAGGGCTCTGGACAAAGGGGGCTCTGATTCCTCTCCTGTGAGGGGAGCCAGATTTGCATTTCAAATGTGGTGGTTTCTTTGAAGCTCCCCTGCCTTAGAATGCTAATCAAACACGAGGAGATGATGGACGGAGTGCTGAAACTTTTCAGACAATCAACCCCAGTCACAGATCTAGGTTGAATCCATCATCGTTCTTTAGCTCACTTAGCCACCCCAGTTCAGACCCAGCCATATGCAAATCAGTCTTGACCCTGTGCCTCATGGGAACAGTCCAGCCCGAACTGCCAAGCCTGGTCCTCCCTGGACCAGAAACTAGGATCCTGGGACCGGTTTCAGGGTAACACCGCTCATCAGCCAGGCTAGCTTGAATCCAGTGACAAAGTGAGCAAGGAACCCACGTCTAGGCATACCCTGCCAACTTAGGGCGGACAAAGCAAACACAAGGAGATGATGGACGGAGCGCTGAAACTTTTCAGAACACTCACCCCCAGTCACAGATCTGGGTTGAATCCATCATCGTTCTTTAGCTCACTTCACCACCCCAGTTCAGACCCAGCCACATGCAAATCAGTCTTGACCCTGTTCCCCGTGGGAACAGTCCCACCCGAACTGCCAGGCCAGGTCCTCCCTGGACCAGAAACAAGCATCCTGGGACTGTATTCAGGGTAACACCCCTCATCAGCCAGGCTAACTTGAATCTGGTGGTGTAGCGAGCACGGGACCCACGTCTGGGCATACCCTTCCCACTTTGCGCAACAAATGCAAAAAGAACAGATGATGGACGGAATGCTGAATTAATCAAACATTCACCCCCAGTCACAGATCTGGGTTAAATCCATCGTTTTTTTGCACGCCATGCCATTCCACTTTAGACCCAGCCGGTATGCCCAGACATAGGTCCCTTGCTCACTTTGGCACTGGATTCAAGCTAGCCTGGCTGATCAGGGGTGTTACCCCAAAACCGGTCCCAAGATGCTTGTTTCAAGTCCAGGGAGAACCCGGCGTGGCAGTTCGGGCTGGACTGTTCCCATGAGGAACAGGGTCAAGGCTGATTTGCATATGGCTGAGTCTGAACTGGGGTGGTGAAGTGAGCTAAAGAACGATTGTTAGACCTGGCATCCTTGGCATGGTTTTCCCCTGTCTTTTTGCCTCTGCCTCCTTTCTTTTTGCTGTGTGCTGGATTTTGTTTGCTGAGGCGTTAGCAAACCCATTAGGGGATTCTATGTTTCACTCCATGTTAATAAAGCACCCGCTTTCACCTGCGTGGTCTCCTGCAGCACATGTTGCTGAGTATGTTGAAACATGGTTAAGGAGGCAACTTCCTAAAGATGTACGGTCATGTCTGAGGAATCAGAATGTCCAAGGCCAAACTTGGCAAATAAGGTGATAATGACGCCTGATTTAGATGGTAAATTACTAGCACTTATTGGTAAAGGGAGACGAGATCCAGGAAAGGGATTGGATAAAGGACTAAGGATGTGTCAAGATAGGTTGCTGGACCTTACAGGAACATTAACAAAGATTTTTGACATGGCTGAGGAAGCTTATATTAGCAAGAAGG
Organism: Calotriton arnoldi; assembly: GCA_963921515.1. Taxonomy (NCBI): domain Eukaryota; kingdom Metazoa; phylum Chordata; class Amphibia; order Caudata; family Salamandridae; genus Calotriton; species Calotriton arnoldi. The sequence goes on along the minus strand of CAWUFW010016243.1, from coordinate 79,714 downwards.
TTTTAGATGTTGGGAAATCAAGAGAGTGGTTTCAAAGGGGAGTTTGCCAATTAGGAAATGCTAATACTGCTATCTCTGTTGAGCGCAGAAAGAGTATTTTGCTGAAAATAGACTCGAAATTGGTGGAAATAGCCATTAGTGAAGCAGGGCAAGCTGCTAATGGATTATTATTTGGTGATGAATTTATAAAAGAAATGTCAAGGTATGTAGGGGGATTTAGTTCACTGCAAAAATCACAATGCAACATTACAAAGGTCTTTGACAGAAATGTTTTGGTTGGGCCGGGCAAACAAGGGATTGCTTTCTCTGCCGTACTCAGGGCATCAAGAATGCTTCATTCTCTCGAGGATTTAGGCTCTATCAATATCAGACCTTAAACCAAGCAGGGGATTTTACACCCGGAAGGAGAGACCTGTAAAATCCTGATTTTCTGTCCAGCAAAGCTGGGGGAAATCTACATTTTTCACTCAAAACCCAGGATATTTTCAAACCCTTACAAAACTGTTAGTGCCTCTGGAATCAACATTTTCAGATTGGTCAGTGCTAATGGTACATCTGCAAAGAGCGAAATCTTGTGTTTTTCTCCCCAAATGGTATACACTCAGCCTGGACGTGGTTGCGTCTTTTCATTGCTAGCGGTTTTATCACTAGGGCAAAACAGAGGGGTGACAACAAACATTCCTTTCTCGTGTCCATCTGTCAGATTAAATTCAGTGACCTTGAGCCTTTTACATGTACTGTGACTCCTGCAGCCTTATATCCAGACAATATCCACCCCTTCATCTTGGGCCTTATCCCGATCGCCCCATAGACACCATCGAGGGATCTCCAGCTACCACATTTTCATCATCTAGACTTACAAGAAGAGCTGGAATCTGCTTTTGGTTGATTGTTTTCACTAAGTATGCCACTCCTTTTTGCAAGAGTTCACATTTATATCCCAAGTTGACACTACACTTATTCCCAGAGCTATATAAATGAATGTTCACGTTGGAGTTTTCCAAAGAATTCAGAAAGACTTATCCTCAACCACATTGCTGATAAAGCATATCCCATCTCCTGTTAATCACATTACTGTGCCAATAAAAAGAAAAAACAAAGTTCATGTTCATAGCCTTTTTATGGAGAGTGCGAAGTATAGCACCTACTTAGCTGTGAGTCGGCACAAGTAAGAAACCAGTTACCTTAAAATTGACTCAACCTAATCCAAGATTCTGTGTCAATTACGAAAGGGTCATTGCACATATAGATCATGATATTGGTTTGTTTATATGGTAGGTGCTGGTAGCAGTTAATTCACAGTAGATACCGCCTGCGTGATTTTTTGCAAGAGTCTCGGGGCAATTAGAGGTTACTGGGCTCAAACTGGAACAAATAGAGCCTTTCTATTGAACGGATAATCGAACACCAAGGAACCCCCCATTAGCACTTGACTCTCCGAATAGAAAGTTGTGAAGTCCAAGGCTTACTCTAAGAGGGAGTGTGTGGTAGAAACTCAGAGCTCAATAAAGCATGTAATAACAATAAATCATATTCAAGCTAGAGCTTTTTCGTAAAAGAAAAAGTACATAGAGTCGGAGGGCAATAATACTGTAGCCACTTATCAATGGAGTAACCACTGTTTGGGGGAACCAGCTACCACTGGCTCGGGCTGTTGCTAATAGTAAGCTATTGTATGCATACATTCATTTGAATTAGGACAAATTGCACCCCTTGTAAAGGTGATGGGTTATGATGTCCAAACACCCCGCTCTGCTCCCTGTTTTATCTCTCCTCTGTGGGGGCAGGGCTTACTTCCGCAGGCGGCGGGTGGGGGCTGCACTGCTCCCCTATGTCTGTAAACCCACATGCTCCACAAGAGAGGCTGTACTGACTCTTTCCCCGCCTGGCTGATGGCGTTGCTTTCTCTGGGCTTCACATCTTGTACGCAGACCGGTGTCTCTGGCTGGTGCAGGAGAGGCTGCTAGAACTCAGGTAAGGGCTGCTGCACTCTGCTTGCTTCGATCACGATGAGTTGGATCTTATCTGTGGGATCTTCCTCAGGCCCCAGACATTTCACATTACGCAAACAAAGTGAGTAGCCCTTGCTGGGTTGCACTGGTATTCAAAGCGGATCACTGACAGAATATCGACGACAGGAATATCGACCTACACAAATATCGTGTTCAAAATATCAATGTCAAGAATATCGACATCCTATCTTTACAATGGTAAGTACAAAAATATCGAAACAAAAATATCGTTGTTAAAAATATTGTTGTTCAAAATATCGTTTTTAAAAAATCTCTAATAAATAATTTTAAATACATTAAATAATACATAGAATTAATAAAAACATAGTTAGAATTATTAAAAAATGTTAAAAATTATAAATGATAAATGTAATGTAAAAATAAAAATTATTATATATATATTTACTTAATAATAATAATATTTAATTATTATAATAAATTATAAAATGTTAGAAACATAATACAAATTATAAATACATATATATATACATACACCTGTAACATAAACATAATATATATATATAATAAATTAAAATATTAAAATAATTTTTTTATTTTAAAACAACATTTTACACTACTTTAACTGAAACAGTAGGGAAAGTGTTGGATAGCGTAGGGGATAAAATTACGATTCCCACTCCAGTAAATGCAAGAGTAGGGAAAGTGTTGGATAGCGGAGGGAATAAAATTACTATTCCCACTCCAGCGAGTGCAACAGTAGGGAAAGTGTTGGATAGCGGAGGGGATAAAATTACTATTCCCACTCCAGCGAGTGCAACAGTAGGGAAAGTGTTGGATAGCGGAGGGGTAAAAATTACTATTCCCACGCCAGCAAGTGCAACAGTAGGGAAAGTGTTGGATAGCGCAGGGGAATAATTTACTATTCCCGCTCCAGAGAGTGCAACAGTAAGGAAAGTGTTGGATAGCGTAGGTGATAAAATTACTATTCCCACTCCAGATAGTGCAGCAGTAGGGAAAGTATTGGATAGCGGAGGGAATAAAATTACTATTCCGACTCCAGCGAGTGCAACAATAGAGAAAGTGTTGGATAGCGGAGGGGTTAACATTTTCTATTCCCACTCCAGAGAGTGCAACAGTAGGGATAGTGTTGGATAGCGGAGTGGATAAAATTACTATTCCCACTCCAGATAGTGCAACAGTAGGGAAATTGTTGAATAGAGGAGGAGATAAAATTACTATTCCCACTCCAGCGAGTGCAACAGTAGGAAAAGTGTTGGATAGCGGAGGGAAATAATTTACTATTCCCACTCCAGCAAGTGCAACAGTAGGGAAAGTGTTGGATAGCGGAGGGAATGATTTGCTATTCCCACTCCAGGGAGTACAACAGTAGGGAAAGTGTTGGATAGCGGAGGGAATAAAATTACTATTCCCACTCCAGCGAGTGCAGCAGTAGGGAAAGTGTTGGATAGCGGAGGGGATAAAATTACTATTCCCACTCCAGATAGTGCAACAGTAGGGAAAGTGTTGGATAGCGGAGGGGATAAAATTACTATTTTCACTCCAGCGAGTGCAACAGTAGGGAAAGTGTTGGATAGCGGAGGGGTTAAAATTACTATTCCCACTCCAGCAAGTGCAACAGTACGAAAGTGTTGGATAGCGGAGGGGAATAATTTACTATTCCCACTCCAGCAAGTGCAACAGTAGGGAAAGTGTTGGATAGCGGAGGGGAATAATTTACTATTCCCACTCCAGGGAGTGCAACAGTAGGGAAAGTGTTGGATAGCGAAGGGGATAAAATTACTATTCCCACTCCAGCAAGTGCAACAGTAGGGAAAGTGTTGGATAGCGGAGGGGAATAATTTACTATTCCCACTCCAGCAAAATAATGAACATTAATGAACAAATAATTAACTAATTAAAAATAATTTACCTCCCACCATATTCCCCAATAAATAACCCCACCAATGTTGTAAAACATAACACAATTAACATAATAAATTAACAGTTAATTAATTAACTAATAACAATTAACAAGCAAATTAAAAACAATCGGTAATAAATTAATTCACAGAATTAACACTATTAAATAAAATTAAATAAATAATATATAAAAAATATTTAAAAAAATATTAAAATGTAATTACTTTCCACCCTACTCCCCTATCATCCCACAACATGCTCTTAAAAAAAGACACAATTAACATAATTAATAATTAATTAATAATTATTAATGACCAATTTATAACTAATTAATAACAAATCAATAACCACATTTAACAATATAAAATATTAAATACATAAATATTAATTAATAAAAATTATTAATTAATTAATTAATTATAATTGAATTACTTCCCACCCTACTCCCCTATAAACCCACAACCCACTCCTAAAAAATAACACAATTAACATATTTACCAATTAATCAATAACCAATTAATAACTAATTAATAACTAATTGATTCTCACAGTTAACAATATTAAATATTAAATACATAAATATTAATTAATAAAAAATATTAATATTATTGATTATAATTAAATTACTTCCCACCCTATTCCCCTAAAAACCCACAACCCGCTACGGAACTAAAACGCAAAATGTAATTTAAAAAAAATTAATAACTTCTAAAAATTATTAATAAATGTATTCTAATTAAATTACTTCCCACCCTATTCCCCTATAAACCCACAACCCACTACGGAACTAAAATACACAAAAATGAATTAACATAAAATTAATTACTTCTAAAAATGTAACACATACAATAAAAAAATAAGCTATACTTATACAAAATAATTACATCACATACTTTAAACACACAGTAAAATACAAAACACTAAAATAAATGTAAATATTATTAACAACGATATTTTTACTAACGATATTACTAACTTCGATATTAAAAAAAACGATATTTCTTACCTTCATGTCGATATTCTGGTCAACGATATTCTTGCATGTCGATCTTGTGCCACCTCGATATTAAAAACTCGATATTCTGGCACATCGATATTCCAACATCGATATTCTGTCTGTGCACCATTCAAAGCGGATGAATACATGACCACTGACTGCAATTTCGATCTGAATATCATACTTAACTTCCAGAGGCACATCTGCTTCTTTTGCTGAAGCTTCCAAATGTGTTTGTGATTTTCCTATAACCCCAAACCAGCAGTGGTGCTTCTTCTTCAAGGCAAGTAGCAGGGCCAACAAGGTCTTAAGGCTTCACCACAGGCTGGTGGTACATAAACTTCCGTGGGGTGCAGCAGGCTGCTTCAATTCTATATACCACAGCTCCTTGTAGTACTCCTTTTCTAGACAGTCTCTTCTTTTTGCAGGGGTACCCCCAATACCCCTTCTCAGCAGTCAGTAGCTCTGTCCCTCAAGACAGTCTCATGACAGCTCTTCTTGGCAGGATGCAGAATTCACAGCTTCCTGTTCCCAGATCTGTTAAAGGGGAATTAGCAGTCAACAACTGTAACCCTGGAACAAGGAGGAGTTTGTTGGTCAGCATTGGTTTGGAATCCTGAATAATCCTTGATGATAAATCTTGGCACACTGATGTGTAGTTTCTTTCCCCACTTATTCCAAGTTTGCAGACCGAGTTTGTGCATTCCACAAGTCCAGCTTTGTGACATGTTTTTGAACTTCCTGACCATTGTATATTCCTCTGAGACTGGTCAAGCCAGTGGCATTGTTATCTAGTGGCAGTGGGGAGGTGGGATGGGACTAGCAGCACCTTGTATTGGGGGGGAGGGGGGAGGAGAAACAAAAGCACAAAAGAGAGAGAGATGCCCTCACTTGTCTACTTTTCTATCCTGTTGGGGGTAACTCCTGTGATTTCGAATGGCTAATGAAAGAGGCAAGGGCTGTCCTCGCACTAAAAATGGATCTTCTGTCTCCTGTCATCCAAACTCTTAAGTCTAGTCGACTTCAAAGGACCTGAGGAATGCTTCCGAAGAGTTCTGGAATTCACATTATTGTCTAGCAGGCTCTCTCCAACCTCGATCTTAGATACCCCTCATTTAAAGGAAATCAATGTGGATACATGGGCTGTAACATGCAGCACATAAACACCATGTACATCCTACTGCCCATAAAGAAAGCAAACATAAATGTTCCGTCCATATCTGTAGGAAAGTAGGATCTGCTTTCATGGTTACCCCCACTTTTTGCTGTTGTCAGTATGTTTTTTTTACCAGTCTGGCTGGGATCCTGTCACTGTGCTTCCCCCCTAAATTTTACATGGTAAGTACTTTGGTACTCCACAATTGGCTACTGGTGTACCCTTGTAAGTCCCTAGTAGATGGTACTAAGGTACCCAGGGCATAGGTACACCAGGGTTCTCCCATGAGCTGCAGCATGTATTATGCCACCCATGAGGGACAACTCAAATTGTGACTACAGGCCTGCCATTGCAGCCTGTGTTAGCTGGTGCTAGCACCACTTACGACAGATATAAGTTTCCTTATATCTGAGGTCACTACACTTAAAATCTATAAGTCACCCCTTAGGCAGGCCTTTCAATCCTGAAGGCAGGGTGCTGGGTTATAAGTGTGAGGGTGCCCCTGCATGAGCAGGACACCCCTACAATCCCCGGAGTAGATTCTCCAGGCTTTGTAAGTGCGGTCAGCCATTTTGATACATATAGTGGCCATGCTTCATTACACGATGGTTAACTATGTAATGGCTATACCGAACCTGGGCATGTTTGGTATCAAACATGTTGGAATCATACCGTTACCATTGTTGGAGGTATGATTCCATGCACTGGAGTGGCTCCTCCGGGAAGCCCCCAGTCCTCCAGGTAACAGCCTTCCAGGGTCTATCAGCAAACTAGTGCTACTGCCGACCCCAAACACAATTCTGCCCTCCTGCTGCTGAGCTGAGCTCGAGCAGGGGAAGGTAGAACAATAGGATTCCTGTCACGGGGAGGTGTGACCACCTCCCAGACAAGACTTAGAGTATTGGGCTGGGGTGGGGGCGCATGCCAGCACCACCAGACTGCTTTGAAGGGCACATTTGGTGCCCTCCTTGCATACGCTAGTTAGAACCAGTTCTGGGAGCCCTTGGCTCCTGCTCTGGTGGGAAACTGGTCAAAAGACATGGGAGTATTCTCCCCTCTGTCCAGCCCCTCTTCTGGGAGGGACCCCTAAATCGTCCTAACCCATTTCTTAGGGTATAAAAGGGCTTACCTGTGGGTGGGACCTCAGATTCATTGTGGGACAAGACTCAAGCCTGAAACCACATCACTCTTCGACCGTCTGGACACTTGGACTTCGCTGGACTTGGCCTGGAACCGAGACTGCATCAAGGAAGACTCCTGCTGCTCCTGGTCTCGCTGTTCTGCAAGTCTTCATCGTCGTCTGTATCTGTGCTTCTTCCAGGATCTTCAACAGACCTGTGGGCATCAAGGACACCCAAAGTAATCTCCCTTGAAGTGAAAGAGTCACTCCCCTGCATCTGCAGGAACTGCAACAAAGCTGACTGGTCTGCTGCTCCTGACATCCCACGGACTCAGAAAGGCTCAGCAACACAGGAGGTAGTTCTGCAACTCTCTCGAGGCCTGACCTATCCTCTCTGCAATTTTGAGACTAGTATCCCTCGTCGAAACTGCTGGGACCAAACCCCTGTGCACTGCATTGACTTGCCGTTGCCAAGGCTTGTTGGCTCTGTACTCCAGAGGTCTTCGGGCCACAAGAAGCTACAGCCTCCAGCATCTCTTCCTGCCAAGCTCTTTGTCCTCACCTCATCCTCTGCACCGTGGGCCTTCATCTTTGGTGAGCTGCTTGAGGTCCTCTTGTGACTCCTGTGCTTTCAGCCTGTGGGTCCTCCTGTGCGTCTTCTTTTTCTTCAGTGGGCTCTCCTGCTTGCCCGGGGCCTGCTCTGACTCTCCTGCACTTGGTGAGTCCCTTGGACCTTGCTGGTCTCAAAGTTGCTCCTTCATCGTTTTCCACATCTGTTGCTGCTGCCAAGGCTTGTTGGTGCCCCTGCCGGACACCAACCCCTTGGTTCTTGACTTCCGACATGGGACAGCTTGTGAACGACTCCTAGTCTTCCTCAGCATCGCCTGGTCCTCACAGCTGCAGCGACAAGGTCACCGTCATCACACCTGCATCTTCCGTCATCAGTGGGCATTGCTCTACTGTGCCTCCTGGTCACCTCCGAGTGACATAGACTCTGTCCCCTCTGCTTGAAGAATCTTCTCATCAAGAATTTACCCATGGATTTCACTGGACTCTTGAACAGTCTTCGTCAGCGGCATCTTTACTGAAGTCCTCCATTGTGGTCTACGGCGGTTTCTGATGTCACTTTGCATCTATGCACCCGGCTTCCCTGGTGTAGGTATCCTGGTTCCTGGGGTATCCACGGGTGGGGTGACTATCCAACCTTCTGTCTTCCACTGGGTTTCTTCAGGTTCCACTGGGAAGGGTCCTTCTTCTTCAAAACTGTAACCGTGACTTTCCAGTTGACTTCTATTGAGTACGCGGCTGTGTTTCCACTCTGCACACACCCTCAGAGGGGTTCCTGAGTGCTTACCATGGGTGGTTCCTGGTGTCCACAGCTCTTCAGAGTCTCCTGGTCCAAGTCCCAACTTTGGTCACAGTTCGCATTCCACTTTCTTAGTATATGGTTTGGTCTCCCCCTGCAGACCACTGTGTATAGTTCTTACTTACCTCTAGCAATTGAAGTATTCTTGTGTATTTGTGTTGATAATCTGGGTAGGAGATATACCAATGTGTTAGTGAGTGTTGTGTAATAAATAGACATATTTGTGTAACTACACTGTGTGGTTCTTTTTCGATTAACCTACACTACATGATTAGATCCGGTAAAACAAGCTGCTTAACACTCCTTCTGGACTAAGTCTGAAGGTTGCTCTCCACAGCTACCACTTACAGAGCTTTCTAAGGTTGTCTAAGACCACTAAAACCAACAGAAGGGTTGTATGGATTAGTGCAAGATGCATCACTTAAAGAAGTGTGCACCATATATTAAGCCAGCCTCCTACAATATCCCACATGGATGGAGTGAAGGGTTCAGTTGCAGAGGAGTGAAAGACCAATTTAACCAGTAGGCCGCTCTCCTTGGCAGGTGACAGGTAAAAATGCTTGGCCTGCCACTACAATCTGACGCTGCTTCCACTGTCAGTCCTGCACAGCACAGTGAGCTATAGCAGTGACCTGCATGGTGAGCCCTTCCAAACCACAGAGCCCAGCTCTAGGTCGCATTCCATGTCACTGTGGGCCCTCAGGGTACATACATGAATGTCGTATCGGCATAGGGCAAAAAAAATCATTGGCTTGCTACCTGGGGAGTTTGGACCAGGGTACATTCTTTCCCTGCAAAAGGACCTTTTTCAGCACTAACACCAATGAATAATTCTGACAATTAAAGACAAACATGACAAGGCTTGCTATCTAAATGCTCAAAAGGCATGTAAAGGTAAAGGTATATTATGTACATGTTTACGTCTGGGCGAGAAGTAGAGTTTCTGTTTGCAGCTGATGCTCTTTCAGTAAGGTTTTGAACTCTTTGAGTAAGTAAGTGGCATGAACATCAGGTGGTAAAGAGTTCTAGTGAAATCATTCTAGCAGATAGAAGGCTCTGAAATAGGAGGTGGCACGGCGTAGTTTAGGTGTTGTTAGAAGATTTTGATATGCCGATCGAAGATTATGAATTTGTATTTAGCACGATTAGGTGTCACACAGGTATTGCAGGATAAGGCTGTGAACTGATTTGAATACTAATGTTAGCAGTTTGTAGAGGTCCCTGCTCTTGACAGTGAGTCAGGGGTAGCAAAGTTGAGGGCAAACAACAGATTGTTACAGAAATCAAGTCTGACGAAAACCAGTGTGTAGTGAGCGTGTTGGCTGTGTGGAAGAAGAAGGCTTTCATCCTCATTGCTCCACTGAAGAGAATGCCTACATTTGTAAAAGATGTTGTGAAATTCAGTGACTCCAATTGGATTCAGTCTACCTGTTACCCAGGCTTTAAATGGGATGAAAAAACTGGGGGGTGGGGGGGCGGGGGGGCGGGCGGGTGTCTCTCAAAGGGGCGTGGTCATTGTAATTAAGGGTGTGCCTTAAAGTAAGCTACAAATCTGTGCTTAGCATAGTGTGCCGCCCCACTGGTATTTTGCTGCTTTTGTCATTGCATCCAGATATATAATACAAGTAACATTACACCTACAACAAGCCAGGACTATTGGCTTTGTCAACGGTTGTTAGTTGTGTAAGATAAATAAGCAACAACTACCGCTTCGTTGTATATAACATTGAAAAAGTGTCAGTTCTGTAATGATGAGACCCTGAAAGAACTATAACGAGTCTCTTTGAAGTTACACTAAAGGCAGTGAAGGGTGGTACTGATGCAGAGTTAAGATTTTTTTTTTCACCTTGATGATGAGGGCAAATGGAGAGCCCAATAGGAACCTTTCTCAGCATCTGCTTTTTAGAACTGCTGGTGCTGAGCACCGGCAGAACCCGGTCCACTTAAAGCCCTGCTGAAACCCGTGCTGTCTCATTCCTGTGATGCTGGTGCTCCTCAAGTATATACAGGTGTAACTGGACAAGTCATACCCTGCAAAGAATGTGAGCGCAGATGATTTCAAATGGTTTGTGGCATCCGCTTGACCAGTACCATTTTCAGCTACTGTTTCTCACATTTTACACATTTAGATATACAATGTAATCATCTGTTGACATTTGATCTATTTGCTGCTATCCTATGGATGATCCATTATCCTGGAGATGATGAAATGAGGTTTCCCCTTGACAGCGATTGGAGTTGTTAATGGATTTTGTAGTTTAAATAAATGTGCACGGAGCTTTGTCCATTAATCTGTGCTTCTGCAGTACAGGTACTATCTCTTGTGCATCAGCTCTGTGAAGAACTAGAAGAGCATCTCACGGCAACCGTCCTTGGCAAACACATGGAAATACAAATACCTTTTTTATGTGGTAGCATATTAAAGTCAGACCTGGTGGCTTTACCAATGTTTGTTTATTTATCACTTCAACATTTCACGTTTTAACTGTGCTTCTAAGTGCGGGCTTCAAGAAGCAATAGTATTTTCAAATGACAATAAATTGCAATTTGTAAAGTTGCAATATGCACATTTTGTCACTAGATGTCAGGAAAGTACTTGCAAAAAGTACAACGTTTAGAACTATTAGAAAGTTTGCTCGTATTATCTTAAATTCCGATCATGAATGTGTGACATTGCCATCTTTTGCTAGGGCAAATACACACTGCTAATATATAAAACACGATTGTAGTTCCTTATTGTCGTGTCTTGAAAATGGGAGAGATTTTAGCCTAATAGCCGGAGCTACCGCCTTTGGAGCAGGGGAAACGGTTCCAGCCTCGGCATCGGCTCACTGTCCTGTGATTCTGAGCAAATCATATTCTCCCAGTCCCTCCAAAATATGAAGGTGTCCTTGTGTAATGTAACAGGAGCGCATGTAAAACTCTCCAATACCTTCCGGTCGAGTTTACACTATATAAAAACTGGAGAAAAAAATTGGTGTTGTACTGTGTGAAAGGCAGAGTGCAGGATTATATGGAATACATACCATAATAACATTACTTGGTAAGGGGGCGGGGGGTGCTAACTGATGGCGTGAGGGAATGCAGCCACCCTGGTGACATGGTGCAATTGTCTCAGCAGTGGTGTCAAGAAGCTAATGTAACAACAGTGTAGACACAAACCAGAAAAGCAACGTAATATGTCAAAATGGGGCCCTTACCTGCACTCACTCTTTCAGACAGGGCAGTCCAGCAAATTGCCTAACTGTGCGTTGTGTGTCATTAAACAAATAGCCCCTCTTATTTATACAAAGGTTGTGTGAACAATGTAAAGGCATTGCCATGTGAAAGGCAAAAATAGTGTAACTTGGCCTCATTTACTTGTAGTAACATATGTTCCACATAGCCCTGTGTACTTGAAAGCGAATACAAATTCAGTCTGAATGTCACCAAAATCATCTATGTATACATCTATCATGATTGACATATTTCTATCTCTATCCAGAGGGACAAACAACACCTCCGGAGGACCAACCTGTCCTTGGTGACCAACCTGTTGGTGATGTCATCATGCCCCATATGGATAATGACACCTTCCAATAACTCCTGGGGGCATATTCACAAGGACCTACCGCCGAATTATCTCCACCTTAACGCATCCAAAGTGGAGATAGATCCAACACCCCATTCACAAGCGGGTGCAAACTGCAGACATCGCCAGTATTCCCGCGATAACTGCCCCAAAATTTATCCCACGGTGGACACCACCAACCAACCCTAATGAGATGCAGAGTAGGCGTTCCCGTGCAAAAACACACGAAAAAACCACAACACCACTTTCACAATGAACTGCCAAATCTGCAATGCAAACCTAAAACAGGCGATAAGCCGTGGTAGCACCAGTGATTTAACACCTGCCTTCTGCTGGTGTTAAGCAGGAAGACTACCTGCAGTATGAAAGGGAGCCCAGCCAAGAGCCACACCTGAAGACCCACAGATGCTATGGAGACAATGATCATGCAGTTCGGATACCCGTGAGGGCCACAACAACCACCGCCACCACCCCCAGCCCTCCCACCCCCCGGACAAACACATACCGTGCACGACACAAGAGCCACAAAAAGCGCATGATGACGCACATTGCCCAAAAATAACACACATGTGTGGCCAGAAGAACGAGAAACAGTCACACAGCACTGAAATAACAACCAAAAACTTTATTAAAATACAACACAAAACACCAATGCGGAAGACTCCTGTCAGGTCCCTCCGGAACAATCTCGATGTCACAGCCTGGAAAATAAAGCACAAAATCAGAACGTGTGCCATGCGCACATCAAAGGAGCAAGACACAGAGAAACAGAGAATGAAAGAAAGGCAGAGAGAGAAGGAAAGGAAGGGAGAGAGAGAGAGAGAAGGAAAGGAGAGAGAGAGGGTGAGAGAGAGAAGGAAAGGAGAGAGAGGGTGAGAGAGAGAAGTAAAGGAGAGACAGTGAGAGAGAGAGAAGGAAAGGAGAGAGAGGGAGAGAGAGAAGGAAAGGAGAGACAGTGAGAGAGAGAGAAGGAAAGGAGAGAGAGGGAGAGAGAGAGAAGGAAAGGAGAGACAGTGAGAGAGAGAGAAGGAAAGGAGAGAGAGGGAGAGAGAGAGAAGGAAAGGAGAGAGAGTGAGAGAGAGATGGAAGGAAGGGAGAGAGAGAGAGAGACACCGCCACCCCTGCGCACCCAGGCCCCACTGTTCACCTGCTGCCACCAGTGTGTCTCCAACCACGTGCCAGGATACACTGCAAGCCACCAGGTCTGCAATCTGCAATCGAGGCCAGAGTCAATCATGGCAGAGTCCATCACACAGCACACGGCAACAACGCCTGTCCGTCCCTGCGCATGCATAAGGCCGCACCCTACCCCCGCCCGCCTGCAAGCGCTGGCTGTCCGCACTTACGCACCCCGGGCCCACTGCTCACCTGCCGCCAACGGTGTGTCCACCAGTGGGCACACCACGTGCCCTTGCAAGCTCCAGGCCCCGGTCCCGCCACCATGGCATGGTCCACATCATGCGGACCCGCCCCGCGGCCCAGCAGGTCCCACTCATGACGCTGAGTCCTGAGGCATCAATGGCAGAGACCACATCAGTGCACACGTCATCATCACAGGCTGCACACCCGCTCAGCTATTTCGGTGCCACTAACCCTGTGCAACCCCAGTCAGCGTCACGTGGTGGTAGGCCCGTGACGGGCGCAAGGCTTCGGGTGCCACTAACCCTGTGCAACCCCAGTAAGCGCCACGTGGTGGTAGGCCCGTGACGGGCGCAAGGCCTCGGGTGCGACCAACCCTGTGCGCCACAACTCATGGGCCCTTTATGATTGAGAACCGTGGAGCGTCCGTCATCCAGTCACCACCGGCAGTGGGGAATGTGACGTTGTCGGCCCCTTATATTGGCGGGGTCACATGGCCTGTGATGCCTGTGCTGGATGGGTGTGGTGTGTGTGCAGACCTGCCCTCAGGGAGTGGCCGTGACATGCTGACAACTAGACCAGTGACCTGCATACCACCAGCGTTTACGCCTGCGACATGTAGCTATGTGGGCCCCCCTCGGAGCGTAAGTGGAGTGGTCTGGCCTGGCGTACGCCGGACCAGTGCAGGGCTTGCAACAATGACTCGGGGGCTCTGGACGTGGTTTAGTCCATGTCCTGACAAGGGAGTGACTAATGCGTGTGTCCCTGTTGTAGTGTCCACGGCAAGCGGAACACAATAGGCAATGTAGCACACTGTGAGTGGCATCCCACTAGATGAGCATCATTGACGTAAGGGAAATCAGTGTCCCTGCATTCATCCACACATTCATACATGAATGATGAAAGCCATGACACAGCAGTGCGTTTCTGGATGTTTATTGCACATCCAGTGGAGTTTTGCAGCTGGAGCGGTACAGTGCCATGCCAAGCACACTACACAATATGGGCCCGTGGAGGGCCAGCCGGAGTCCATCCGGGGATGACAAGTACTGCGGAAGAGGAAGGGTACAGTCTGCAGTCTGGTCGCCGTGTCATTGGTCATCAAACCGGATATGGCAGTCCATGTCGCGGTCCAAGGTGAGTGCAGCGGAGTGTATCAGGGGGTCAGTGGCAGGTGATGGGGCCATGTGCGGCACCAAGCAGAAGCAGGCAAGGTGGCGGAAATGAATGCTAGTGCCTCCTTCTGAACTCAATCCCATCCACGTCCTCGTCCTCGGATGTGTGCTCTGCCCCACCTGTGGGTGTTGCAGAGCCGGCTGCGGCACTGTGTGCCACTGACACAGCAGGGGCCGGAGGAGGATTGTCGGCCGCACTGTGTGGCAGTGACACATCAGGTGCTGGAGTGGATACGCCTGCCGCACTGGGAGGCACTGACACACCAGGGGGCGGAGATGTGGATGGTGTGGGGGCAGCAGCATTCATCTGCACCACGCCTTGTGGCAGCAATGCCATGATGAGGATCTGCAGGGCCTGGTAGATCCCAGCTACATTTTGCTGATGTGCAGTGGTGGCTGCCATCCTTTCTGCCTCCATCCGCACCATGTCCTCCATGAGCCTCTGCATGTGTGCCAGCTCACGACTGGGATAGCTGGAGCCACTCTGAGCGGACATGTGTTCTTGTCTCCGAGTCATGACTCCAGCGATGTCAGCCAGGGCTCGTTGGAGACCATGGAGCGGGCCGTGGTCGTCAGTTAGGGACTGGAGCTGGTCCCTGATGGGACCTAGACACCCATGGATGGCGTCCAGTTTGGTAGCCATGAGGTCGAACCCCAACCGCACCTGCTCAGCCGTCTCTCTCTGGCCCTCCAGCACACGGCGTTGGAAGGCCATGTGTTGTTCCTGGGGGTCTTGGGGGACTGCCGGGGCTGTGGGTGCCTCCTGCTGGGTGGTTTGGAGAGTGGGTGGGGTCTCCTCAATGCAGCTGGGCTGCCCTGATCCTGGAGGTGAGTTGCGGATGATGTCAATGATGTCTTGGAGGGGTTGGGTGTCGATGCTGGGGGTGTCCTCCTCGTCATCAGTGAAGAGTGGCTGGGACTGCTCTGCAGGAGGTGTTGACGGTGCCCCTACAATGTGAAGGGGAGATGGTGTATTACAATGTGTCCGCATGTATGTAGCCGCATGGTACAGGTTCACATTCAGACAGCATGGCATTGTACATTGTGACAGTCTGTGGATCAGGGCCATGATCCAGAGTCATTGTGGGTGTGCACTGTGCTGTGCTTGATTGTGCATGTGTGCCATTGTGGCCATCTCCACCGTCCCCCCAGTACCTGGTGGTCACTCACCCTGTTGCGGTTGTGTTGGTCCTGTCGAGCAGTGTCCGGTCCCCCGACTCCGGCCACAGTCTCCACACTGATGACTGTCGACACCAGCTCCTCCATGTCATCCAGCTCCAGCTGTGGCGCTGGGCTCCCACCTCCAGTCTGCATTGCTGCCTTCTGGTTGCCTGCGAGTTTCTCCTTGGTCTTGCGCTTGATGTCAATCCATCGCCTCTTGACCTCGTCCATTGACCTCTTGTGCTCTCCGACGGCATTCACCTTGTCCACGATGTCCCGCCATATTCCATTTTTGGTACCCAATGACACGTTGGAGGTGACGAACAGTTGTTGATGGTGTTCCATCACCTCCGTGACCAGGATCCTGTTTTCCTGCGGACTGAACTTCATCTTCCTCTTCTTCTTGTCCTTGCCCTTCCCTGTCCCCGAGGTCCCAGCGTGGTCGTCCGGGGTGCTTGTGGGGTTGCGCTCGTCCTCTCCGCCTGCTCCGGCTGCCTCCATGGTGGTTGGGTGTTGGTCATTTTGTGTTTGTGTGTTTTTTCTACTTTTATAGTGGTTTTTCCTGCCTGCCATGTGTGTATTGCAGGCCTGGCTCTGCTTATCGCTGATTTCATCATCGCGCTTTGGCCCATCGCATGTTTTTTCGCGTAGAGGTTTGTGTTTTTATTACGGTCGCGGTTGTTTTATCGCGGACATTGGCCACGTTTTTGGGGGACTATCGCATGGTACCGCCATGTTGTGAATTCCAGGTTAACACGGGGTTATTTTCCCGCGATCGGCTGCGATGTGTATAGTTGCGTTAACATTTTTTTGAGATGTTTAGCACACGTTCTTGTGAATATACCCCCTGGACTCTTTTGAATCTCCTCCTCCGGTCTTGGCAAGGGAACATGGCATTACAGGGTCTTCAGAGGAACCATCACCGCAATCCCAGCCGAGGACTCTGAGGACCCCCAAGTTGAATTTCAACAGTGAGTGGTAGGAGTCCAGAAGTGAATGGTTTATGAGGTGCGGGCGGGGATGGAGACCATAGCGGGCCCCCTAGAAGGAGTCCCAGGATGCTTGTTTCCGGTCCAAGGAGGACATTGCTGGGCAGTTCGGGCTGGACTGTTACCATGAGGAACAGGATCAAGACTGATTTGCATATAGCTGGGTCCAAACTGGGGTGGCATGGTGAGCAAAAGGACGATGGATTAAACCCAGATCTTTGTGGCCAGGGCCGGACTGGCCATAGCGGGCACCGGGCATTTTCCCGGTAGGCCGCTAGGGTGGGGGCCGGTTTTGGGCCCCTGGGGGGCCGTTTTTGTTACAGGGGGTCGGCAATATTGCCCCCCTGTAACAAAATCGGCCGAAACCGGCCCTTGTAAACTGCTCGGCTGCACTCCCCCTCACCCCTGGGGGGGGGGGGGGCGGGCGGCTGAGCAGTTTGCCAAGGCCGGTTTCTGTTCCCAGTCCGGCCCTGTTTGTGGCTACGGGTGAATGTTTGCATTGTTCAGCATTTCGTCCATCATTTGTTCCTTTTACTAGTGGGCCTGCAGCAACCCACACAAGTAGCCATTCAATTGTGTCTCACACCTGCCACTGCAGTGTCTGTGAGTGCAATTTTAAAACTGCCATGTCGACCTGGCAAGTGCACCCACTTGGCAGGACCTAACCTTCCCTTTTATTACATGCATGTCACCCCTAATGTATGCCCAAGGTAGCACCATGGGCAGGGTGTAGTGTATGTGAAAGGCGGGACAAGTACTGGTGTGTTTTACATGTCCTGATAGTGAAATACTGGCAGTTTAGTTTATCACTATTGCAAGGGCTAATTCTCCTATAGGCTAAAACTAGAGCTGCCTTGTAACATTTTACAAGTGTACCTTTCAATTGGGAACAGCCAGGGATTCGGAGTTTAGGCTCTCTGAACTCAGAATTCAATAACACACCTTTTAGTAAAGGTGGTTTTCAAATTATGTGTTTGAAAATGCCACTTTTAGAAAGTGGGCGTTTTTCTGGTTTAACTATCCTGTGTGCCTCTGCCTGTTTGTGGATTCCCCGTCTGGTTTTAGACTGACAGAGGCTGTTTGTGCATTCACACCAGACACTCACACAAAGGGAGCTGAGATGTGCCCGGCATATCCTGATGGGTCTTCCTGGGCTAGAGTGGTGGGAGGAGTTGTCACTTGCACCTGAAAAGGCTATGGCTGCCCTGCACAACGCTGTCTCCACCCCCAGTAGTGTGGCTGGACCAGGGAGGATAGAACTGGTTTCACTGAGCAAGAGAGACTTTCTGAACGAAGACTTCAAAGAGAAAAAGGGGTATAACCTAGAACCCCAGAACTTTAGATCATTTTTGGAATCAAGAAGAACCTCTGCCACGGAAGAAGAGCTCAAGAGCTGTAAGGAGGAGTACTGCCCCCGTGCTGTGTGTTGCTATGCTGGGTTGGCCTGCAGTTGCTGCTTCTGCTAAAGAGAGGACAAAGACTGGACTTTGCTGTGAAACCTGCTTTTAGAAGAATCTCCAAGGGCTTGTGTGTGCTTGCCTTCTCTTCTGAAGTCTTAGGGACACAAAGACTTCACATACAGCCTTCTTGAACTCCACTGCTGGGGGTTCTGACATGCCCGGGGGTGCCTATACCAGTTCTGGGCCCCTGGAGGTTGTTCCTGCTACAGAAAGCTGTGAAGAACTAAAGAAACTGCAAAATCGATGCATTGCTCTTCTTGCGGCTATTTTATTCAATGCTACACCGCCGTGCGGGAGAAAATCCAAACACACAAGCCCTGTGGGGTCAAAGAAATCCACGAAGCGCATGCCCACGGGCCGGAATACTGCGGTACGTCGAGTCCTTCGCACCGATCTCCAACGTCTGAGATCACTGCACCGATTCAGACGCAGGCCTCTCTGTGTGGCTAAAAGATTCAACTCATGGCCTGTCAGCAGCTATGGGAATCGACGCTGTGCCTGGATCGCTGCCGCATCAACCCATAGTGGCCGAATTTTCTCACGCATTGCACCTGTGCGTCAAATCCACAACAGCCCTGGGCTTTCAGTAAGAAACTGACGCATCATCTCCCCTCAAAGAAAGAAACCAACACATCACTTCCTCTTCAGTAAGGAACCAACGCATCACCTTCCCTGCGAGTAAGGAACCGACGCATCCCCTTCCCTGCGCTTGTTTTCATTTTGTATTCTTGAAGCATTTGAGGACCTTTGTGCACAATTCACTCATCCATAGCTTTCTATGGACAGACCTGTTTTCTACTTTTTAAAAGTCATATTTTGAGTTGTGTATGTTGGATTTTTGTTGTTTTGGTCTTGTTTGGTTTAGATAAAGATTATCTATTTTTCTAAACTGGTCTGGTGTCCATTTGTGGTGTTTTCACTCTGTTACTGTTACAAATGTTTTACACATTGCCTCTGTAGTTTAGCCTGACTGCTCTGTGCCAAGCTACCAGAGGGTGAGCACAGACAAACTTAGGTGTGCACTTTACTGATCATGACTAGAAGGAAGGGTCCCTACTTGAACAGGGTGTATGCCACTGCCAACTTGAGACCCAATTTCTAACACTACCCTATCACTTTCACACAGAGTGCTACAGTAAGAGACTACCTGTGTTGTGCTGTGTGTAAAATCACCATATGAGGCTCATTACAGTGTCTAAAGTATGGAAAGGGGTCCATAATTGACGCAAATGTAAGGTAGACTAAAAGTTGTTGTTGGAACTGCTACGTTCTGATTGGCTGAGGTAATGCTGTAGCCAGGCAGAACCTACCACTACCATCAAGGGCAGGTGATTAGATACACTGTATAAACTATGCTCACCCTTGGGTAGCTTGGCACTGAGCAGTCAGGCTTATCACAGAGGCAATGTGTAATGCCTTAGCACAGCACTCACTCATGATAAATACACTGAGAGTCACAAGAGTGAAGTCACATGTGAAGTATGTAAATAACGCTTGTATTCAACACACACAATAATCAACACAGCATGAACATCATGTATTTTGGGGCATAAATCACACTTGGAAATATTACTAGCAGTACTATGTCTAACCGTGTTGAAATTACATCAATAATGTGTACACTTGGGACAGATCCTATTCTAACTCCCCCAGCACCCTTATGCAGAGTGACACGTTATCAATGCCCAGGCTCACCCTAGCAATTCTTATAATTCAATACCACACAGTTATAGGGTGCATCCCGGGTCACAACGATATCAGAAATATTTACATACAGAGAATTGAAATACTTTTTAGCAGCACCGTGGGGCGAGGCCATGCGGGTAAACCCAATGTCAAACGTAGTGTTCTTCTGGCAAGAAATCAAAGTATAACGTAACACCACCTGCCAGGGCCGTGAATCATAGGCTGTCTGTAGACTGTTACTCCCACACACACACTCACTCCGCACTGATACGCGGTGCAACACATATCAGGCAGGTCCTTCCGTAATGTACTCACACACATACGCACTCAGCACCATAATCCTGTGCAACTGATACCCAGCAGGTAATTTGATAGCACACAGCAGACCCGGTGGCCAAAGCCTCCCTCCACCCTCTAGCTCACTTTGGCTGTCCTACACCCACAGATGGAAGATAACCAGCCCCCCCCCCAGATACTAGGCCTCATTTGGCCGAAGTCACACTTAGTCAGGGTCCCAGGGAAGCAGGTGGGGGTAGGTAGCTGGACTAATTAGGAGGCAGTTGTCAAAGTGGGATTTGGCAGCTACTCAGGAAGTTCACCCACAGGATATGGAGCAGAAGTGGGCTGAGGGCAAAAGTCACTCACTCAAAAGGATTGCACAAGGTCCTTCTGGCACAAGCGCATTTCTGCGAAGCATAGGGGAGTCACACAGTCTTTTGACCCACTTTCGAATGCTCTTGGAAGCGTTCTTCCAGCCTAGTCAATAATGCTCACAACTCAAGCCCGAGCTGTTCAATATTACACTCCAACACAATGTCGATGGGGGCTGGGTGAGGTGAGGGCAGTTGGCCCACCGCACTGAGGGCCTAAAAGGAAACAATCGATGAATGGAGAATGAAGCAGAGGAGTCTCCCGGAAGAAGGAGGCGCCCCGTCAGGTAACGTCGATCAGAGTCACACCCAGCAATCCGGGTACAATGTGTGGTGCATGCTGATATGGATTGCAGAAGACCGTTCCAGTCAAAAAAAGAGTTGCAAATTTCATAGCTCCCTGGAAATGAGGCACAACATCTGGTGCGTGTGGATATGGGTCGCACCAGACAATTCCGGTCACACACAATGTAGAGTTGCAAATTTTGAACCTCCCTGGAAATGAGGCACAACGTCCGGTGCACGTTGATATAGGTCGCACCAGGCAATTCTGGTCACACACACTGGCACAAGTGTAGCAATGCCTCACAAGGTAGTATGCTGCACTAATACAGTTATGCTCCCACCTCCAAAAGTCGCAACCTGTTAATCGGACACCATATAAAATAAGCATGCAGTCCACAAGTTGCACGAGAGAGATGCAGCACGATCGATAAAGTGGGCCGCCCTGGATGCCGCAACCGGCGAATCCATTCAACACCAGCAAGACACTTATGCGTGCCGAGGTCCCCACAATGCAGAGGCCACACACCTTAGATGCGGGCAAGACTTGTGGGGCTCGACTCAAGGAAATCCCGTTTCCAGGCATAATTCTTAGTTCTGCGCTTACGCCATGCTACCAGTTGGGATCCAGCAGACAATGTGGGCACTTAAGAGGGCACCGATCTCCAGGTCTCACAAGTAGATGGTGTGGATCCCTTGCAGGAGATCTTTGATTTCCCTGATACCTCCAAAAGAACATGGGGCAGGCCAACACGCCCTTGGAGAGCACACTTCAAGGTGCCACACTGCAGCAGGTAGTCAGCTCAGGCCAGTCACTATTCAAGAAGGGCACACAGTTCCTTTCAATGGCAGAAATCCTTGTGCACAACAGATTCCTCTGGCAGTGTGCACCATACAGTTCCAGGTTCCCCAGTCCCACATCCTCACAAGTGTATCTCTCCCCTGCTGAATTATGGCACCAGTAGTTATATTGTGGTGTGCCTTTGAAGTGGGGGTGGTTCAAAGGGTCTCCCTTTGAACCACAGATGTCTCCCCTAAATTTCAGTCCTGTCTGCCATAAGGCTATGGAATGCAGATCTTAATCTTTAGTGGGACCATGATCTGGCTCTAGAGGCCAAGTGTCACAACTTCTTCCTCCAATCAATCCAGCCAGGCCCTCAAATGACAGAGGTCTGTGAGTTGCATGCCCAATGTTTTATAGCTGGTGCTGTGGAATGCCTAGATGTGCTCCCTCAGCCTCCAGTGTGAACTGGAGCCAAGCAAAAAGGCACACAAAGAGTTTTAGAGCAGAGAAATGCCCACTTTCTAGAAGTAAAAAAGTATCTAGAACTGAATTCTGGACACAGCGTGCACTACTAATGCCCCAAATTGGGAATGGTCAGTGTTATTTTCATACCTCTAAACATGTACTCAATTATTAGAACAATTTTACAAACATGTAAACATCACGGATCTACTGTCTCTAATTACACAACAACTTAAATCAATACAATATAATCAAGTCGCTTTAATTTCAAGGACGTGATTCTTCATTGATTCTCAATTGATGGCTAGTCTTGTCATTCTTCAAAAACTAGCTTCAGGGTGAATCCCAATGCATTTCGGGCTGTCACAATAACCCTTCATCAGGGGTATATAAAAACAAACATGTATATTCAAAGAATCAAATTGTTATCAAAATATGCAACCTCATCTTCTAAGGACATTCCTTAATAAGAGAAACCATCAACCATCATAAGGGCCAAAGAAGCACATAGGTGTTGGTAGTCATTAATACGTGATGCTGTTGTGTGATGCGGTGCGGAAGACCGCAACTTTAACATAACGTTTCAGTGAGAGTCACACATAGAGAGAGTGGAGAAAAATACACCGAGTGCCCAACGTGGAAATCGTGTGCTTACAAACTTAACCCTAGTTCGAAAAACACGGTACACTTCATTTAAGTCATCTCAATGCTCCACATGAATCGTAAATGAAAAAAACCGCAAGTGCAGACAGTACCTCATTGGTTATCCTACACTGCCAAAGTAACAGTGATAAATACCAGCATCCAATCGGAAAAATCAGGTCCCAAATCTAAGAATCAAACCAAGGCAGAAACTTGAATACAAAAACAAAAACAAGCATCGTGCGCTGCCAGATAATTTGCTAGTGTAAACACATCTTACCTGAAGGTGAACAAAGTGCAGTCGACACCCTGCTTTTAGAGAATTTTGGAATCCAACTATCAAGGCAAAAGAAACAAGTCAATACTACGTCCACCCAAGCGGACAAAGTCTTCAAAATTTACATAAACAAACCAATGACTTACCCCGATCCTATCCCGTGGATGTCCACCGAACAAGACTCTGTGTGCCGCGGTTTGGTGCGCTTAGCGAGAATGGCGGTTCTCGGATGACGTTTATGAAGTGCAACAACAGAAAAGTAGGACTACTGCATCTGCCGTCTTCCGTGAAGGAATAGAGGAAATAGAAACAATAGAAACAATCCGTGCGTCCCCGGTTGGGAAAAACAAAACAATAAAGTTAGGAGAGTGAAAAAAAGAAGAAAGTGACAGTGCGAAAGCATCTTTTGATGGTTGCTGGTAAAACATACAGAATCATGACTGAAAACAAAACAAACCCAATTGCGAAGGGCATATCTATTAAACAGCGTCTACCACATGAACATTGGTCTGTGCAAAAAGTACAAAAAAAAGTTAATCAGAAACCGAAGAATCTTGGTAATAATAAATTAAACACTGTCACAAATATCAACCTGAATAGTGTGTGTGAGAAAGAAGAACTTTCTGTAGTCACATAATATATGAAAAATAAATGTCAATGATACACAACATAAGAAAACACTCTGTAAAGAGATGTTTGTAAACATGTGTAGGTATTTGTAAACACATGCATACCAAAAGTGACAAACATGTTATCTGAAAATAAAGGTACCAAACGACATTAATGTCCATGTTGTCAAATTAAACTTTGAGCATCTAAATGAATAGATCAAAGGAAAAAATCTAAGGCTGAAATCGTTACTGGATACTTCATGGCTAAAAGGCTGACTACGTCGGTACATCAATGTTAGCATGTTACAGAAAGCAAGAGAGTTCTAGTTTGTCATTTAAACCCTTTGCAGTTAGTGTCCAAAAACCGTATCCACTATGTCTCATGTTGTGAAAGTGTCAGTTAAATCTCGACCTGGTGACTGTGTCACTGTCTCTAGAATAGTGAAGCGCATCTGAACTATACTGTGGTTAGCCTCCATCCAAAGTGTTGCCAAAGGGAAACTCAATGTCTTGGTTCTAATCTGACTTTTGTGTTCAGTAATTCTTGTCCTGATCTGCCTTTCAGTCTTTCCCACATAAAAGAGCCCGCAAGGACACTTGATGGCATTTGTCATGTACTGTGTGTTACAATCTGCTGTGTAATGTATAGTGATTTTTTTGTCAGTCCATGGATGGGAAATGGTGTTGCCTACTAGAACATTGTTACAATGCTTGCAATTATCACATTTCATCATCCCTCTGCTCTCAATTCCCTCCTTCTTAGCAGTCTTGATAACTATTATTTCAGATTACTGGACCTTTTGTAAGCAAATAGAGGAGGAGCTGCAAACATGCCTTTAAAATCTGGTCCTAACTGGAGTAGCTCCCATCGTTTCAAGATGATCTCTTTTATAGTCTGTGACTTAGATGAAAATGTTGAAACGAACACCTCTCTGGTTTTTTCAGGTTTGGGTTGTTTCTGTAATAAAGCATTTCTGTCTTGTGCTCTCTGTTCCGCTTGGTCCACCACTTCTTGCAGATAATCACGTTGTAGAAATTTCTGTTTGTACTCTTGTATCTATTCCATTTCCATGGCCCGTGTGCGTATCCTCATCAGTGTTTCCTGAAAGGCTACCGTGGGATCTTGTGACAACGGTAAGTATGTAAAATCATCCAACAGATGTTCTTGAACTTTCTTCTCATAAAACTGTCGGTCCATCAGTACTTGGGCACCTCCCTTGTCCGCTGCTGAGAATGACAAACATTGATTCTTCTGTAGAGCCTTGAGGGCAGCTCTATCTTGCCTGGACATATTGGTGTGTTTAGTAGAAAAACTGGATATTTTTTGTTAATCTTTCTTAACCAGGGTTTCAAAAGTATCAATCACTTTGTGAGAAACCGGAGAAACAATAGGCTCAGAATAGGTCTTAGAAAATTATTCCCATGCTCAACCCGTGGTAGCTTGGCTGTGAGCAGGTAGGCTTAACTTCACAGACAGGTATGTAAAACATTTAAAAACATCAATTCAGTAAATAATTAAGACAAATAGGACATATTTTGATCTTTAAAATAACACCAAAACGAAAACAATCCACTATAGGGCACTAGAAATATGATTTTTTAAAGATTAAACACTTTCTAGTACTTAGAATCCAATAGTGCCTCTTCTGGACATTTGGTCCCCTCTGACCGGGACAAAGTCAAAGTTTGAGGCCGACCGAGATGAAGCCCTGGTCAAGATTTCTCATCAGACGTCGTGCAGCCTTCTCCAGCAGGCTGGATTCGGAGAGTTCTGTGAGAGTCCGGTCACCCTCTGGAGGTCTTTCACAAAAGTTCACCAAACTTTCCCAAATGTCTTCCTGAAGTTCTTCTTGAGGGTTCTAAATGTGTCCAAAACACAATCCAAGGGTCTGGAATCTCCAAGATGCTACTTGAAAGGTTGAGACCACAATTCCCACAATGCATCTGGACAACACCCTTAAAAGTCCACTAGATACGTTCCAGGCAGGGGGCTCTTGGTGGAGTTGATGCAGGTGAGCTCTGTTAATCTGTAGCTTGCAGGGAGTCCACTCTTTATTCCTCTTGAAACAAGATACAGTAAAAAGGCTTTAGTTCCAGATAATGCGGCAGGCGCAGTCTGTCAAAAATGCAGGGCCTTATGGTGCAAATCAAGTTTCCAGCTTGGCAATCCTTTTTCTCTCAGTTTCAAGCAGCAGAGCAGAGAGGCACTCCTCCTCTCAGATGCGTATTCATTGTTCTCGGGGTCACACAGGAGGGCACTACTGTCCAATAAGGTGCAGAGCAACACCCCTGAGCATGACAATGGTCTCACATAAAGCACTATTTCTCCAAAATACAATATGCCAGAATTTTCAGCAGAGGAGCAAAAGCTGGCTAAGGCTTTCTTCAAGATGGTTAATTTCCATACTGTCCCTCCCCCTTACATCTGCTCATTCCTTCCTTAATCCTGCCATCTGGCTGGATTGAGAGGGTAAGGCTGTAACTGGACCTGATTTACACTGTCTGTTCCCTCCTCTCTTTGAAGAAAATGTTTTACGACTCCTCTCCCTGCTCTGGCAATCCTATGTAGCAGAACCCTGCCCTCCCACAATGGCTGGATAACCCCAGGGGCTACTTATCACCTCATCAAAGCAGCCTGGCTAATCCACTTAACTCTGACCAATCAGGTCTGATCACTGGAAGGCTGAATTTTGGCTTACAGACAAGGAAGTCTTATAACTTTGTGTCTGTACACTTTAGGAAAAATTCAACAATGCCCTATTGTTGGATTTATCAATACCATTCTCGGAAGTCCCTGAATGGTATTTTTATGATTCTCCTAGCGGGAATTATTAGTTAATATCTTCTTGCCTTGGTAACCTATGTGGCTGGGGATTTGCAATTGGGAAAATGAACTGGTCAATTTCTCCAATGCCAGGTCTCATAAAATATCTTTTATAAGGACCCTGCCTATATCCACAGGACCCCCCGACCCTTGGAACACCTAGGGGAGACTTTAGGAGTTCTGAATATCCAAAAATATTGCCGATTCTCACTTCACAGTGCTTCTACCACAAAAGTCGATTTGGGGAAACACTTTATGACAATGTGAGGAGTGAAATGTGCAATTTCACTAACCCCAGGGCATATTAAAATAATGTTATAAGGATCCTCCTTATAAGTACCTGACCCCCCCACCCATGGGACATCTAGGGGAGACCCTGGGGCTACCTAATATGCTAAAACACTGTAGTCGATAAATTTTTAAGTGCCCCAAACACGAAAGTCAAGTTTGGGCACAATTTGCATGTTAAAAGCAGTCCTGCAACACAGGGCTACTTTTAAACTGACCTCAGGCTTCAGCAGTGCACACATGCATGTGCAGAAAGGCTGCTGGCCTTTAAACTGCCATAACGTACTATATAGTAGGGACTTAAAGGTAGTTTCAACCCCCCTGCCCTATTATGTACTAGGGCCTTATAGGGGAGGTCATGCCAATCATAGGGGTACCCTAACCCATAGTGTACACTAGTGTATGTAGTTGATTTCACTGTATTCTAAGTGTCTTTTCAGCATTGCACTGGCCCTGGTCCTGGGTAGGCAGAGCCCAGGGACAGTCAGAGTCAGTTACCACCAGTACCAGTCAGCAGAAAATGGGGGTGCCCAGGGCACAGGATGGCTTTGCAACAAGCACACACAGACCTGCAATGGCAGGCTGGACAAATGTTTAAAACATCAAGCAATCACCCCTTCCTAACGTGTGTAGGAAGGGCGCACACGATTTCACACTGCATTTCTATGGGAAAGTGCCCAGAGCCCTAAGGCTACTACAAGAGAATCAGCAAAACCCAGGAGGTAAAAGCAAAAAGTTTAGGGAAATACTACCTGAAGAGTATCAGGTTTAACATATGTCCCCTCGAGCCGAAAGTGGGGGGTTATGCCCAGATTATAGGTAGTCCTCCTCAGTAAGGCAGAAGAACCTAAATAGACCATCAGCTTTGGACTATTCGACCCCTGGTCAGTGCTCCACCCTGAAGTCCATCCCCTGTAAGGAAATGGACCACCTCAGCAGCTTTGGATTCTCACCCCTGAGGGGTCTGTTGTCCGTTTGAACCAAGTAGTGAGTGCCAAACAAATACGGCTTCAACTTTGTCAGGGCCCAGACCACCGCAAAAGCTTCCCTTTCTATCACGCTTGACCTTTGTTCCCAGGGTAGTAACCTCCGGGAGATGAAGGCAACCGGCTGGTCTAGGTCCTCCTCGTTCAGCTGAGACAGTACTGCCCGATACTGTGTTCGGAGGCATTTGTTTGAATGTGAATTCCCGAGAGAAGTCAGGGCCCAGAGCACAGGAGCTGTGCACATGTCCTGTTTGAGGGAGTCAAACAGAGTTTGGCAAGCCCCGGTCCATATAAAATTCCTGGACTGCTTCTTTGAAGTCGGCTCCGTCAAGGGGGTCACAATGGTGCCATATCCCTTGAGGAACCTCTGGTAGTACTCAGTGAGGCCCAAGAAGGCTCTAACACCCTTTTGGGTTTTGGGGGGCTCCCAGGCCAGGATGGCTTCCACCTTGGCCTGGAAGGGTTGCACCTTACCCTGGCCCACCCGGTGTCCCAAGTGCACTACAGATCCTTGCTCTACCTGGCACTTACTGGCCTTGATAGTGAGGCCTGCTTGATGCAATGCCTGAAGTACTTCCTGGCTGGAGGTGAAAGAGATGATCCTGCCAACTGTTACTGAAGACGGACATGTTCTCTAGATACACAGCTGAGAAGGCCTCCATACCAGCAAGGAGCTGGTTCATCAGCCTCTGGAAGGTGGCGAGGGCATTCTTGAGACTGAACGGCATGATCCTGAATTGGTAATGCCCTTTGTGGAGCGGAGAAGGCAGTTTTCTCCTTGGCTCCCTCGGTGAGGGTGATCTGCCACTACCCGGAGGTGAGGTTGAGGGTACTTAAATACTGGGCTGCACCCAACCTGTTGATCAACTCATCTGTCTGCGGAATTTGATGGGCATCTGTCCGGGTCACCAAGTTCAGCACCATATAGTCCACACAGAACCTTAGTTCAGATGTGTTGCCCGCTGGAGCAGATTTTAGTACCAGAACCAACTGACTGCAACAGGGGCTGCTAGGGGACTTTATGACCCTCAATACCAGCATCTTAGACACCTCCACCTCGATGCTAGACCTTACCTTATCTGACAACCTGTAAGATTTTCTCTTGACACAGAGGTTGTCGCCTGTGACCACATCATGGGTGCATAGGTGGGTAGTCCCCTGGATAAGAGACAACAGAGAGTGAAACTGCCCCAACACTTGGAGACAGTCCCTCTGCTGGTCAGGAGTTAGGATGGGGGACAGGATTACCCCCTTCCACTGACCTAGCCATCTCCTTAGAGTCCAGGAGGTCAAGGAGATGTTCATTCTCCTCTTCCTCCGCCCCATCCATCACCATTAGCATGGTGACCTCAGACCTCTCAAAGTGTGGATTTAGGCAATTGATGTGAAGTACCCGGAGGGGCTGCTTTCCCGGAGAGCTGGAAGCACGCCGAGCTTACCGCCCTCCTGAAGAAACCAACGGCGGACCCCACCGACCTCAAGAACTACCGTCCCATCTCGCTCCTTCCGTTTCCGGCCAAAGTCATCGAGAAGACCGTCAACAGACAGCTTGCCGCCTTCCTCGAGACGAATGGATCCCTCGACCCCTCGCAGTCCGGGTTTCGGGCCAACCACAGCACCGAGACCGCCCTTATCGCAGCCACCGACGACATCAGAACCCTAACCGACAACGGGGAAACAGCAGCCCTCATCCTCTTGGACCTCTCCGCGGCGTTCGACACCGTCTGCCACCACACCCTAGTGAAGCGCCTCAGCAACATCGGAATCCGAGAGAAAGCACTGGAATGGATCATCTCGTTCCTCGCCGGAAGAACCCAGAGAGTCCGCCTCCCCCGTTCAGATCCGAGGCCACCGAAGTCATCTGCGGCGTTCCACAAGGATCTTCACTCAGTCCAACCCTCTTCAACGTCTACATGAGCCCCCTCGCAGCCATCGCACGCCAACACAACCTCAACATCATCTCCTACGCCGACGACACCCAGCTGATCCTCTCCCTCACCAACGACCCCACCACCGCCAGAGCCAACCTACACGACGGGATGAGAGACGTCGCCGACTGGATGAGGAACAGCCACCTTAAACTGAACTCAGACAAGACGGAAGTCCTCATCCTGGGCTCATCACCCTCCGCCTGGGACGACTCTTGGTGGCCCCCGGCCCTGGGCACCGCGCCCAAGCCAACGGACCACGCACGCAACCTGGGCTTCATCCTGGACTCCTCCCTGTCGATGACCAGACAAGTCAACGCTGTCTCATCTTCGTGCTTCAACACCCTGCGCATGCTCCGCAAGATCTTCAGATGGATCCCCACTGAAACCAGGAAGACCGTCACCCAGGCACTCGTCACCAGCCGACTGGACTATGGGAACACCCTCTACGCCGGAACCACAGCCAAACTTCAAAAAAGACTCCAGCGCATCCAGAACGCCTCCGCACGACTCATCCTGGACATCCCCCGACACAGCCACATCACCGGACACCTGAAAGACCTGCACTGGCTCCCCGTCAGCAAGAGAATCACGTTCAGACTCCTCACCCACGCACACAAGGCCCTCCACGACCTGGGCCCCAAGTACCTCAACGACCGCATGACCTTCTACACGCCCACCCGCCAGCTACGATCAACCAGCCACGCCCTCGCCACCGTACCACGCATCCGCAGAGCCACCGCCGGAGGAAGATCCTTCTCCTACCTGGCAGCCAAGACCTGGAACTCCCTCCCCACTCACCTTCGGCGAACCCAGGACCATCTCTCCTTCAGGAAGCAGCTCAAGACCTGGCTGTTCGAGCAGTAACTTACCCCCTCCCCCAGCGCCTTGAGACCCTCCCGGGTGAGTAGCGCGCTCTATAAATGCCGTGATTGATTGATTGATTGCTTTGGGGTCTTGAGATCAACCAGGTACGTGGTCTCCCCATTCCTCTCAATCACCTCATAGGGCCCGGTCCATCGGGCCTGGAGGGCCCCCAACTCTACAGCCTCCATCACCCACACTTTCTGTCCAGCTGTCAACTCCACAGGAGTGGTGTTCCTGTCATACTACTCTTTCATGACATCCTGGCTGGCTTCTAAGTTGTGGGAGGCTTGCTTCCACAACCTGGCCATTTGGCTCCGGAAGGCCAGCATGTAGCTTAGTACATTTCTGGGACTTCTCTTTGGAGACTGCTCCCAGACCTCCTTGACCAGACTCAGAGGTCCCCTGACCTGGTGCCCGAATAGAAGTTTGAAAGGGCTAAAATCCACTCCCTTATAAGGGACTTCCCGATGGGCAAACAACTGGCATGTTAAGAGGACGTCCCACTTTTTCCTCAGGGCCTCTGGCGGGCCTCTGATCATGCCTTTCAGGGTCTTATTGAATCTCTCCACAAGCCCATTAGTTTGGGGGTGGTAAGGGGTGGAGAACTTATATCAATCTACACTTCTTCCAAATAGCCTGCATGTATGCAGACATGAAGTTCGTGCCCCTGTCAGATACCACCTCCTTGGAGAATCCCACTCAGGCAAAAATCCCCATCAGGGCCTTCACCACTGCCGGTGCAGTCATGGTCATCAGAGGGGTCGCCTCTGGGTACCGAATGGCATGATCCACCAGAACCAGGATAAACCTGTGCCCTGCGGCCGTCTGGGGATCCAAAGGCCTACTATGTCTATGCCCACCCTCTCAAAGGGAGTGGCAAGGGGTTAAGGGGAGCTTTAAGTTTCTGCCCCGCTTTGCCACTGGCCTGGCAGGTCACACAGGTCATGCAAAATGCATCTGAGGAAACCCTGGGGCATATTTGCAAGGGCATTGCACCACAGGAATGCCACTTTTAATGACGTTCCTGTGGCGCACTGCCCTCCTCCATATTTACAAGGTGGCGTTAAGCCACTTTTTAGGCTTAACGCTGATTTGTAAATATGGTATCCTTTCACGCAGGTATTTGTGTGAAAGGGGCATGGAATGGGTGTAGCTGTTGGCATTCCACCCCAAAACCCCTTGCTTTTTAACGCTTCCCCAGATTTACAAGGATCTGCAAATCTGAGGCAAAGCCAAAAACTAACGCCATGCAAGAGCAGGCTTTAGAATGGCAAAACGAGGAGAAATTATTTTATTTCTCACGTTTTTGTTTTTCTATGTGTGCTGTATTCTGCAGCACACATAGAAAGAGCAAAACTCCATTAAGGATTGTTTATGTGCAGGAAGATATGCCTTCCTGCACATAAACAATCATCAAATAATGATGATTTGCTACTTCTATATGTGCTGCATTCTGCAGCACACATAGAAGTAAGAAAGAGCCATTATGGATTGTTTATTTTAGGAAGGGACAACTTCCTGCACTTAAACAATCATACCCTGCAATGCAGGCACCCTTGTACTATGGTGCAAGGGTGCCTACGTTGGCGCTAGGCAGCTAATTTTAGCACCAGCGGCGGGGAAAACACAGGGTTGCGGCGTATTGTAGTAAATATGGTGCATCCCTACATTTTGTTGTAAATATGCCCCTCTGAGTCTGGGCCAATAAAAGTGAGGAGCAAGCTGGGCAAAGGTATTTTGCCGGGCCAAATGTCCTGCCAGGGGAATGTCATGGGCCAATTCCAATAGGAAGGCCTGATAACACTATGGATCACCAGGGCTCTGCGGGCCCCCTGTCCAGGAACCTTAGACTCACTGTACAGAAGGTTGTCCTCCCAGTACAGGTGATGAGTCCTGGATTCATCACCGGCTGCTTGGGCCTCAGCTTTTCGCTTCAGGCCCTTGAGGGTGGGGCACTCTCTCTGTGCCCTACAGATATCCTCCCTGGTGGGGCCTCCTTCCACTTGCCAACTGGCAAGCTCTGGCATGGCACCAGGAGGAGTAATGTCCTCTTCAGTGGACTCTGGGGTGGTCTTGGCCATTTCCCTATCCATCTAATCGGAGGCAGGTTTCCCCTGTCCTCATCCTCTCCCCTTCTTAGCAGGGGGATGGGCCATTGTTCCATACTCCAGCCCCTTTTGACTCCCTTCTCGGGTAGCCAAGGACCATTTGGTAGCACAGACCAGTCGGGTAAACCCAACATCTCCACATGAGCCCAGAGCTCCACTTCCTTCCAGACAGTGTGCTCCAGGTCATTACCCAACAGACAAGGCAGGACTCACGACGACCTTTAACAGGCCTAAGATCCCCTTATCCAAATGGCACCTGAGCCACTGGGAAAGAACCCTCTCTGTTGTCAGCCACCATGACCTGGTGGGTGGCTTAGGGAATTACCTGCTCTGGGGAGACCAGCTGACTCCTTGCCATAGTCATGCTGGCCCCTGTATCCCTCAGAGCCTCTACCCCTTGCCCATTGACGTTGACCCTTTGCCTATACTTTGCTGTATTATCAGGCACTTGGATCCTGGGAACCATCTAAATGTCACCTAGGGACACTAGGATATCACCACTAAACTCCCCCCGTTACCTGGGATCACCTCCTCCCCCCATTACTATGCTTGCCACCAACTGAGCCTTTCCTCTAGCTGACGGAGGCCCTCGCTTTGGACACTTCGAATCTCCCTTGTAGTGTTCATACCCGTAACACTCATAGCATTTAGGGGTCTTCGGCAGCGGACTCATGTCTGGGTAAGTTCTCTTCGGGGGACCAGATTGGGAATTCAGGCCAGACCGCTTTCACAGAGAATGTTTTTGAGGGCTGACAGAAGATTCTTTCTTTTTGTCACCCCCTCCTTCTTTTGGTGGGGACCCTGGCCCCCTCTTTTGGGAGTTCCCCCAGTTTTCTTTTTAAACACTCTGGTGCTGGCCCAGAGGACTGCTTCCTCAGCTAGCTTCTGGCAATCAACAAGCTTGCTGTCTACCAGGTGTTGGAGCAGGTCGGTGAAACAGCCTCGAGGAGGTGCTACCTCAAGACTAAGTTGTAAAATCCCTTATAATCATTGACCTTACTGCCCAACACCCAACCGTTCAGTGCCGTACCCGCATAGTCTAAGAAGTCTACACAGTTTTGTCTGTCAGTTTGCGGCTGCCCCCAAACTGCTGGTGGTATTTCTCTGGGGTCAGTCCAAACTTATTAACCAATATGGTCTTCATGGCAGGGTAGTTATTCTGCTACTCCATGTCCAGTGTAAGGAAGGTGTCCCTCCCCATAGGGGGCATGTACTGCCATAAATTACCTCCCCAGCTCTCTCCGGGGACCCGGTGTACCTTCAAAGCCACCTCATAGTCTGCCAGTCATTTGTCAATCTCCCACCTAGCAGTCCTGTACCAAATCCTTTTGGATTCGACCTCTACTCTCACTGTTTGGCACTGTAGGGGTGCTGCCACCAGTACTGTTGTTGGACCCTATTTGTAGGGCTCTAAGGTCCAACTCTCTGAGGCTAAGCTCATGGGCCATGTTTTTCTCTTCCATGGAAAGTCTCTTTTCAGCCAGGGCTTGTTCTTTGTCCAATTTTGCCAGGTCTTGTTCCTTTTCCAATTTAGCAAGGGCTAGTGCCTGCTCCTTGACAGTCCTGGCAAGCTCTAACTTTAACTTCCTTTCTTCCCTCCTGTCCTCTATTGCCTCAGAGGACATGCTGCTTGAGGATATACTGCTGCCAGCTCTAGAGTTCCCCCCCAGGTCTGGGGGAAGAGGGTCCTTCCCCTCTGTAGGTTGTCCATCAGGGCCCCCTGACCCTTTTCTGACTCTTCCACACACTCAGCTTTTCCCCTACTATTCACTTCCCCTTAGGGGTGGGCCTCTGCCCAGGCGCTCAAGGCTTCCTGCAACTCCACCTTCTTGGCCATTCCTTTGCAAGCCACCCCCTTTGCCTGGCAGACCTCTTTGAGCTGTGCCACTGTATACTTTTCCAGCCCAGCCAGCTCAAACTCTACCTCAGGTAGGCCCTCAGAAATGTTAGCGAACTAGTGGAAGTAGAAGTAGAGATCGATGAGGAACACAAATTAATTTCCACTCCCCACCTATCCCTCTGTCTCTTTTAGAGACACCTTAGGAAACAAAGGAAAACTTTGCCTACGTTAAGTCGTGGCGCAAACTTAGTTACCATGCAATGGTGTGCAAATACAAGTCCTATCCGACCGCTTGACCACGAAACGTTGGAACTGGCATGTTCTGGTTGGGTGAAGCGTTGCCCTAGCCAGGCAGAGCCTACCACTCCCATCAGGGGCGGGTGATTACACACACTGTATAACCTGTGATCACCCTTGGGTAGCTTCGAACTGAGCAGTCGCACTTATCACAGAGGCAGTGTATAAAGCATTGGCACTCACTCACGATAAATACACTGAGTGTCACAAAAGAGACGTCACGTGATGTATGTAAATAACGTTTGTATTCAACACACACAATAACCAACACAACATGAACATCTTGTATTTCAGGGCATATATAACAAATATGACTAGCAGTACTAGGCCCAACCGTGTTGAAATGACATCAATAATATGCACACTTGGGACAGATCCTATTCTAACCCCACCCCCAAGACCGTTATGCAGTGCGAAATGTTGTCAACCTCCAGGCCCACCCTAGCAATTCTTATAATTCAAAACCACACAATTATAGGCTGCACCCTGGGTCACAACGATATCAGAAATATGTACATATAAAGAATTATAACACTTTTTAGCAGCACTGCAGGCCGAGGCTGTGCATGTAAACCCAATGTCAAACGTAATGTTCTTCTGGCAAGAAATCAACATGTAAGGCAACACCGCCAGGCAGTGTTGTGAATCACAGGTGGTCCGCAAACTTACTCCCACACACACTCTCACTCCACACCAATACAGGTTGCAACAGATATCAGGCCGGTCCATATGGAACGCGCTCGCACACATACGCACTCAGCACCATAATGTGGTGCAACTGATACCCAGCAGGTCAATTTTTTTAAAATTGGTTTTATTGGCATTTACAATATGAACAGAACAAAAACAATAGAGGGAAGGGGGTAGGGAGCAAGCGAGAGAGTAGGGAAGGAGTTGCGGAGGATGGAAAGGGGGACAATCAGAGGGACATGCCATGGTCACATAATCTGGTTCAAATAACCATATATATTAAGCCACATATAATGTTCATTAAGAGCGCTTTTTGAGACGCAGACCCAGGTGGTAGGTGCAAAAGAGAACAAAGCACAGGGGAGGGACACCAAAGCCATAGCGGAATAGACATAATTGGGATGCATATCAAAAATCCTGATGGTAAGTCAACAATGGTAAACCAGGACCCCCTCGAGATATAACAAGCAGTATAATGATGGAGCTGACCTTCACACATCCACGTCTGATTGAGTACCATCCATGGTAGCAGTTACCATTAGTGAAGTGGAGACTTTGGTAAGAAGAAAGCAGAAAGTGCTTCCATATACCCTGGGGCGGGAGCGCAGTGGTATAAGTTCCCAGAAGTTAAGCAAATGTTCTGGCAATATGCCACATCATTCAACCAAGCTTTAGGGGGGAGGGCGGATTTTTTTGCCTTAATGTAAGGCAACTCTGCGCTTAGCCAGCAGAAGTAACAAGGCCGTTAGGCGGCGGCAGGGACTGGGTGTGTCTTTATTTTAACCTAAGAGGGCCACTAAAGGAGGTAAAGAAGGTAAGTGTTCAGTGATCATGTGGATAGTGGCAAAGACCTCTGTCTAGAAAAGTGTTCTCCTCAGACATTGCCAGCCTAGGTGGATAAAGAAAGCAGAATGACAGCTGCACCACAAATAGCATGGATCTGGAGCCAGCCCAATTTTGAAAAGCTGTAGTGGAGTGCGGTATAGACAGTGGAAGAAATTAAAGTGGATGAACCAAAGTCTGTAGTTGGGGGAAAGCAGCTCCAATTGGCAGCAGCAGAAGGACTGTTAAGGCTGGAGAGATGTTCTCCCCCCAAGCCACCCAAGCCCTTGGGAATATAACCAGGGAGAAACATTGTGTAATTTTGCAGAGGCAGGGAACTAGTTTGCAGAGAACCGGTGAGATAAGAAGATGTTCAAGAGCCGGAAGGGGCATCGACGGGGTGGTGAAGGTATCATGCAAGGTGCGGCAGGTAGCAGGTAGTTGATAATATAGGAGGGTATCAAGGGAGGTGAGGGGTGGAGGGGATGCAGCATCGAACGGCGGAAGAAACTGGCCCTCCGAATAGAGGTCAGAGAGCATTTGGATGCTGTGTTTATGAGCACAAGCAATAGGTCCCTTGTCTGAGAATAGGGGCAACATGGGGTTGTTGGCCAGTGGGATGGAGGAGGCGTAAAGAAGTGTTGCCCTTGCTCTATTTTGCAGCGTACGCACTCAACATGTTGATTTCTGTCCTTTTAACTTGTAATTTCAAGGTTCTCACCTGAACCAGCAAATCGTAACATATGATTGTAAAGTCTTGAGTAACTACCATATTTGTATGCCTACTTATATGTGAAATAATAAAATGGCAATAAAATTGTTTAAAAAAAAGAAAAACATGTTGATTTCTGCTTTAGTAGCTTTGTATGATAAGTATACTGAAGTTTATAGGGGCCCCGGAGCGTCTCTATCCATTTCAACATCCGTGTGAGGTAGAAATGGGGTAGGGTAGAGTCAAAAGTGGAGAAACTGGGCTTGGGTACATAGCGTATAAAGTGACATGTCTGGCACCCCGGTCCACCCTGGGCAAGTGGTAAGGAGACCCTTGGCTGCCCACCTGCCAGAGTCACCAAGTTGAATCGTAAGCGTTTAAAGAATTAGGATGTGAGAGGGAGGGGGACATTTAGGAAAAGATAGGGGAATTTGGGAAGGGTGACGATTTTCTTAATTGTGATACGGCCAGCTAGAGAAAGAAAGTAATTTAGACCATGTGGATATTCTGCCCTCTAGACGTGCCATAGTGTATCCATAATTTACACGCCATAATTCCTCTGGGTCACGACTCAGCCATATGCCCAGGTAACGCACTGGTTGATCTGCCCATTTCAGGGGGTATTCGGTGGGGAAGGGGTGTGTATTATCTGTGAGGGGGAAGAGTATGGACGTGGCCCAGTTCACCTGGATGCCAGAATAACCTCCGAACCGTATCACTTCGCATGTCAATGGGGCCAGATTATTGCCTGGATTACGAGCATATAGAGTGATATCGTCCACATACATCGAGACCACCAGGCCTCTAGTAGAGAAGCCAATGCCCCTGTTTGAGTGACATTGCCTTAATCTCGCTGCTAGGGGCTCCATCACAATGGCAAAAAGTAGTAGTGATAGCGGGCACCCCTGCCTGGTACCCCGCATGACCGAGAAGGGGTCAGATGTGATCCCATTTAGGTGCACACGGGCAGTGGGAAGCGTATACAGGAGGCGTATTTGTTTGATAAAGCGTGGGCTCAAACCAAGCTGCGCCAACAGAGGAAAGAGATATTCCCACTCCAGGGAGTCAAATGCTTTAGTGGCGTCGAGTAAAGCAGCCACAGTGGACACCCGGGGATCAAGGTGGTGCATGACTGCAATGATGGTACGGAGGTTATGTTCTGCTTCCCAGAATAAAGCCTGATTGATCCAGTCACACAATCATGAGCAAGAGGGGCAATAAATGATTGGCCAGCACCTTAGCAAAAATGTTGTTGTCGACATTAATGAGGAAAAGAGGTCAGTACGAGTTGCAGCAGTCGGCAGGTTTGTCCTGTTTGAGGATTGTGATAATAACTGCCTCCCGCAGCGAGGGCGGCAGTGAGCCCGCAGTTAGGGAGTCTTGGAACATATCTAGCAAGTGTGGGACTAGCAGAGAAGCGAACTCCATGTAGGAGACTGTGGTAAGCCTTTCAAGACCGGGCGCTTTGTCACCAGAAGTGTGCTTATAACCTGCTCTATCTCTTCCTTAGTGATGGGAGAGTCTAAATATGCACGATGGGCCCGGTCAAGCCACAGCAGTTGTATAGTGTTGAGGTATTCATGTGACTCGGTAGAGCCAAGAATCGGGGTGGCGGTATAAAGTTGGCCATAAAAGGCGGACATCACATTCAATAGCTCCGGTGTGGAGGATACAGGGTTAGACTGGGAGTCAAGGACTTTGGTTATATAGTTGGACATGTGTGGTTTCCTCAACAAACCCAACTGGTGTTCTGCCTGGCCTGTCCTTTTCTCCATAACGTCTAGCCCAGGTGTCACAATGCAGGAGGCGAGTCTCGCACAGGGCTTTCGCCTGAAACTCTGACATTTTGCATGGATATAGGTCAGCATGGTGGCATCCTGTGTTTGGAAGTATTGTTGTTCATGATTCCGGACCCCCAGATAGCCTTTAAGACCCTGGATTGCTTTGCGATGCAAACACCTAGTATTACAACTTTGAAAGCCTCCCAAAGTACAGAGGGCAATTTGACCGAGCCCACATTATGACCAAAGTAGTCTATGCTTTCTTTACGGATCTCCTCCCGAAACACTGTGTCCTGCAACGCTTCCGCTGGCAAGCGCCACGCAAAAGCATGGGGAATTGCCTGGGTGATTTGAAGTGTCAATAGGACTGGGACATGATCCAAGAGGGTGCGTGGCAAGTGGGATACCCCGGTCATCCAGGTCTGGACATCCCTAGAGATCAACCAAAAGTCTAGCATAGACCAAGCATTGTGAAATGCATAGATGCAGGTGCTCTAGTGCATGTGGGGTGCGACATGTGCCACACATCTTGAATGCAGTTGTCCTGTATGATCGTGTTGAGCGATGATGCAGCGTGGGGTTGTAGGCACTTAGAAGTGCCAAAGCGGTCCTCCAGCACTGCATTAAAGCTGCCACCCCAGAGAATGGCATAAGCCTCAAATGCAGTAATCTTCACCCAAATATCTGAAAAAAACTCGGAGTTGTCATTATTAGATCCATAAAGGGCAGCCAAGACCATTGGTTGCTGATACAAGGAACCCACTAGGATGAAGTATCAACCGTCTGGGTCTATACGGGAGTGTGGTAGTTGCCAAGGGATCCCTCTATGCAGCAGTATTGACACACCCCTGGCATAATTTGAATAGGTGGAAGAATAAGCATCACCGCACTACTGAGCTCGCAGAGCAGGGGATGAGGCATTGTGCATGTGGGTCTCCTGAAGGAAGCAGATATCAATATTGTGTTGAATGAGATCAACGTGAACAAGTTGTACTTTCCTATGATAATTTAGACCCCGAATGTTCCAAGCAATTCAGGGCAGCCATGATGTCTGCAAGGGGAAGGGGATTAGCGTTGAGATACCCAAACTCACCCCCACCCTACAATATCTCCCCAAAAACAAAGCAAAGTGGGAATCATCCCTAGGGGTGATGAAAACACCAGATGTACAACCCCACCATTGGCAGCAGGGTGGACGAACTAGGAGTTATAAGGGCAAATTGATAAATGAGCAGAAGCATAAATGCCAACACAGAGTATACGAGAACATACAGCAACATGAGCAATCATGAGTCCGTCTGCATGTTAGAAACAAGTGACAACTTTGACAGCAACAGGCCCTCATAATACTTGCGAGCAGTGCGGAACACGTGGCGGTTCAAGTCAGTCACAGATCAGCCATTGTCGCTGAGGTGGGTCTCGGCCGCAGCAAAGGGCAATCCCCGGGGGGGCCTGTGGGCCTTAGTCTCATGTTTGGTGAATTTTAGAGCATATTTTGCATCTGTAAAGAAATGAGACTTGCCCTCAGTAGAGACCCTCAGATTGGCCAGATACAGGAGAGTGTAGGCTATGTGCTTCTTTTAAAGAAGCTTCTTGGCAGGCAGAAAGTTGTGTCTAGCCACTTGATAAGACAATGTAAAGTCAGGATAAAAGGAGAGGTGATTGCCCAGGTACTGGATCTCGCTGTACTCCAGCGCCAGCCGAGGGACCGCAACGCGGTCTCGGTAGTTCATCAACCAGGCAATTATGGGGCGAGCGTCCATGCCTGGGGTCCAGCCAAGGGCCAAGCGAGCAATGGGCACGCTCGACTATAAAGACTGCAGACAGACCCTTGCCAAAGAGGTTGCTCAACAAGGTCTCAAAAAAGGCTTCCATGTTGGAGATTGTGGTGGATTCTGGAATCCTGATGATCCCGAGGTTGTTGCGTCGTGATCTCGCCTCCAAATCTTCATTTTTGGCTTTGATGAGGTCAAGATCTTTGTCCATGCGCAGCAGGTGTTCCTTGGACTCTGCCTGAAGATCATCAGCATCAGAGATGCAGTTTTCCAATAGATCAGGCCTGGTTTCATGCTTGTCAACATGTTGCTTAACGTGATCCAATCAACTGGTGAGCAAATCTAGTTTAGTGTCTATTGTTTTCGGACTAGATTTCACGTCCATGAGGATCTTCCTGAGGTACAGCTCTTGAGAGCTGTCTTGCCCAGGTCAACCAGCAGCTAGTTCAGAGTCATGGCCCTGCTCCGCCTGGTGGGTAAGGCATCTGCTTTCGAAGGAAATGTAGAGTTGTTTGGCAACACGTTTACCCATGTTGGGGACTACAGGCACCAGAGGTAAAGGAGAGCAAGGGGGCAGGGTCCTGTTTCCAGCCACAGGTGAGGGCGTCCAAATAGAGTGGGCCCCGTCTGCAGAAAAAGCGCATCCAGGGGCGTATGGTGCAGCTGTTCAAGAAGGTCAGCAGAGCCCCGCTACTCCCTGGGAGGATGAATGCACCAGGGGGCATGAGCAGGCCCAGCCACAGATAATGATGCCAGTACAGGGAGCCAAAGCAGGCAACAAATGTGGGCGAAGCACTATGTCCAACAGAGAAGTCATGCAAGACCCCCAGTGAACAAACCCCTCAGGAGCAATGTTACAGTTTATCCACTTTCCCACAGGACTCAGAGGGTGAGGCGCATGCCCCCAAAGGAGAGTGTAGACTGCCTGGCCCTTGTCTCCTACCACAGCAAGGAAGGGCATCCAGAGCAAGCTGATTCCGCTTGCAGAATATGAGTGTCCAGGGGGAGAAGGAGTTGCCCGGTGTGGAGTCCAGTGGAGCCCCACCGTGCCCTAGGAGGAGGAGCCGTGCCCACCGCTCCGCCCAGGTGTGGCAATCCAGCACATCCCTCACTTCACTGGGCCACAGAATGCCCAGGCAGGGAAAGCTAGAGGGACGGGCCAGGCCAGAACCAGCCAAGGCAGGTGTTCAGGAGTGCTGAGAGGTCAGAGGAGGTCGGTAATCTATCGAGGCACAAGGGTAGGCCCAGAAAATCTTAATGGGCTGGCGGGCTGCCATTCTGGGTGATTGAAGAAGGGGCAGTGCAACAGTTATTGAGGGCAGCAAGTTCCAGCAGTGGGAGTGTCACAAAGATCCAGGCCACAAAGGTGATGTCGAGGACCAATTACATACAGCTTCCACAAGACACGCCATGCAGAATTAGCCTTGTAGCTCCCCACAAAGGCCAGGGCCAAAACAACAGTGACTGGCCTCCCACAGGGCAACAGCCAGCGGGGGAGCAGGCGTGGGAGGCAGCAAGACCACATGCGGCAGAGAGCAGCAAGGAATTAAAGGGCCATGGCCCAACTCAACAGCATCACGGTGGGAACATCATGCTCCACGCAGCAAGAAGGTCGTCCCAGGGCCGAGGCTCGGCACTCCCGGCCCACACCATCCCTGAATGTAGACTGTAAGACAGGGCCGTGATGCGCCTATCATCAGGCCTTAAAAGGGAGGCGATCTGGTTGCCCACCCACAGCACTGCTTGATCTCTGGCCCGGAGGCCCCAACGATGGCTGCAAAATTGCTCCCCCAGACCAGCTGTTGGTCTGTGGGGCTGGTCATGAAGGAGTGAGGTGGCAGTAGCTGCACGGCAGTTACACAGGCACCCCCACAATACAGCGCCAGGCGCCACACCACAAAGGCCATAACAAATGCGGGCCACACGCCCATGTTGCTGCTGGGGGCACAGGAGGGCCTGACGGTCCTCCAGCCACAATCCTCCCATCTAGTAGATCCCAGATCATCAGGCCGTGTGTTCTGACACCGGGAGCACCACACCTCGGTCAGTACGCTCCAGTGTGGTCGGCAGCGTCAGGCCACATGCAGGCCTCAACTTGCCTCCATGTCCCCTCACTTCAGAGGCAGAACCGGGGGACTCCTGTGGCACAGGCAGGATCACAAGCATGGGGGGACTCCACACTAGGCGATAGTAATGAGCCATGTAATTGCTGGATAGGTCATGGATGATAAGTCCAGCCGGCAGAGTCCTCTAAAGAGCAGCCATCTTGCTGCTTGGTGAAGCCACGTCCCCACCCAGCAGGTCAAATGATAGCACACTGCAGACCCGGTGGCCCAAGCTTCCCTCCACCTTCCAGTTCACCCCAGCTGTCCTACGCCCACAGTTGGAAAATAACCAGCCCTCCCCCCTGGATAGTAGGCCGCATGTGGTAGAAGTCTCACTTAGTCAGGGTCCCAGGGAAGCAGGTAGGGGTAGGTAGCATGACTAAGTAGGAAGCAGTTGTCAAAGGGTGATTTGGCAGCCACTCAGGAAGTTCACTTACAGGATGCGGAGCAGAAGCAGACTGAGTGCAATAGTAGGTCACTCAAAAGGGTTTCACGAGGGCCTTCCGGCACTAGCCCAGTTCTGCGAAGCACAGGGGAGTCACGCAGTCTCTTGACCCACTTCTGATCGCTCTCGGAAGCGTTCCTTCAGCCTAGTCAATCACTCTCACTAACCAAGCCCAATCCGGGCAATACTACCTGACAAGAAGATATCGGGGGCCGGGTGAGGACAGGGCAGTTGGTCTGTCGCGAGGGCCAGATAGGGAACAATCAATGAATGGAGAATGAAGCAGGGGAACCTCTTGGAAGAAGGAAGTGCCCCATCGGGTACACGTCGATCAGAGTCACACCCAGCAATCTGGGCACAACATCTGGTGCGTGCTGATACAGGTTGCACCAAACCATTCGGGTCACACACAACGAAGAGTTGCAAACTCTATACCTCCCTGGAAATGAGGCACAACGTCCGGTGCGCGTTGATTTGGGTCGCACTAGGCAATTCCAGTCACACACACAGGCGCAAGTCTAGCAATGCCTCACAAGGTAGTGTGAGGCACTACTACGGTTACACCCCCACCTCCAAGGGTTGCAACCTGTGAGTCAGATACCACACGCAATGAGCATGCAGTCAGTTTGTTGCACGAGAGAGATGCGGCACGATCGATAAACTGGGCCGCCCTGGATGCCGCAACCGGTGAATCCGCTCAACACCAACAAGACACTTATGCCTGCCGAGGTCCCCACGATGCAGGGTCCACATGCCTTAGGTGCTGGCAAGACTTCTGGGGCTCTGCCCAAGGCAATCTGGTCTCCAGGCACAATTCTTAGTTTCACGCTCACGCCGCAGAACCAGTTGGGATCCAGTAGACGATGTGGGCACTTAAGAGGGCACCACTCTCCAGGTGTCACAAGTAGATGGGGTGGGTCCCTCATAGGAGATCTTTGATATCCCTGAGACCTTCGAAAGAAGAGGAGGCAAAAAAGTACAGCTAAAGGTCTTAAAGACAGCCTTGAGTCTCTGGTATGGGGTGAGAAAGATGCTCATTATTAGGTATTATTCAGATTTTGCTCCCATCTGGAACTCCCCAGGTACACCAGAATGTCTGAAGGATAGGCTGTCCCTCCCAT
Source organism: Calotriton arnoldi (assembly GCA_963921515.1). Lineage (NCBI taxonomy): Eukaryota > Metazoa > Chordata > Amphibia > Caudata > Salamandridae > Calotriton > Calotriton arnoldi. The sequence goes on along the minus strand of CAWUFW010016243.1, from coordinate 35,484 downwards.
TAAGGCAAGCAGGGGTATCCACGTGGGGGGATTTGCTGTCAGCAGAGGGCTTAGTTCCCTGGGAAGTCTTGAGAGCAAAAACCCTGGATCAGCTATCTAGGTTTAAATATATTCAGCTTATGTCCTGGTTTTTGACACCAACTTCGGAGATCGGAGGGGTATGGGAGCTCAAGGCCTCTCTCCAGGATGTCGGACCAAAGAACAAGGAGGTCTCCAATTGGTATTGGCAATTCATGGAGGTGAAGGATAAGAAAGTGGAAACACCCCATGAAGTCTGGATAGATGTACTCCAGGGAGAGAATATGGAAAGACTCTATGAACCTGTTATATCTGGTTGTTACCCCTGCAAACCTCAAACAACACAATTTTTTTACCATCAATAGGCTGTATTGGACTCCTCAAAGAATGGCCAAGTTTGTGCTGCAGCCTACTTCCAGGTGTAAAAGATGTGAATGCCTAAAAGCTAATGACGAGCATATCTTTTTTACATGTCCTGAGATCAAGGAATATTGGAATGCAGTCGAAAGTACGATAAGGGGTATGTTTTGAATTCTGCTTTAGTCCTCCTCGGGGTGGATAAAACTACAAATAGCATTTTAAGTAGTAAGCAAAGGGGGCTGGTCTTTTATCTATTGCTTTTAGCCAGGCGGGAGATCTGTAAAAGGTAGACCGACCCATCTCCTCTGCAAGCTACGGAATGGCTTAAGGTGGCTAAGTGGACGAGTCGTATGGAGGTGGAAGCTCGACCCAGGAGATCAGCGGACATATGGGACGATCTTGTCAGGTGGACCTCGTAGGACCTAGGCATCGGGCAATATTGAGGGGGGGTTCATGAACAAAACATCACGGTCCTATGATTATACCTGGTCATCGTACTTGGGGTCGGCCCATGAGGTACGATTTGAGTGATGGTGGCTCAATGTAAGCGACTGCAATGGGCCAAGAGGCGGATAGAGTGTGTCAAAGGGCTCAAGGTCTGCAAATGACATAATGACATGAGGACTTTAAAAAAAAAAAAAAAGAAGAGGAGGCAAGCTAACAAGTCCTTGGAGAGCACACCTCAGGGTGCCACACTGCAGCAGGTAGTCAGCCCAGGCCAGCCACTATTCAGGAAATGCGCACGGCCCCTTTCAATGGCAGTAATCCTCCTTGTGCACAACAGATTCCTCCACCATGCAGTTCCAAGTTCTCTGGTCCCACGTCCCCACAAGTATATCTCTCCCCTGCTGAAGTATGGCACCAGTAGTTATGCTGTAGTGTGCCTTTGAAGTGGAAGTGGTTCAGACATCTCCCTTTGAACCACAGATATCTCCACAAAATTTCAGTCCTGTCTGCCTTGAGGCCATGGAAAACAGATCTGAATATTTAGTGGGGCCAAGATCTGGCTCCAGAGGCCAAGTGTCACAACCTCTTCCTCCAGTCTATCCAGCCAGACCCTCAAATGGCAGAGGTCTATTGTTCCAGTTGCATGCCCAGTGCCCTGATGTGCTCCCCCAGCCTCCAGTGTGGACTGGAGCCAAGCAAAAAGGCACACAAAGAGTTTTAGAGCAGAGAAATACCCACTTTCTAGAAGTGGCATTTCTAAGCTGGTAATGACAAAACCACCTTTACCACTGGAAAGGGTTTGTCATTGTGAATCAAATGATAGGAAACAATATGTGGCTGCTCCACTGCAATCCACTATTGCAGCCTGAAATAATTTCAACCATTTTCCCATGTTAACCTATGGGAAGAGCAAACCTCATAGGTAGTGAAAACACACATCGGTATTCTTCACTACCTTGGCAGGGAATACACATGTACCTGCCCTGCCTTTCACCTACCACTTGCTTCACCACCTTAAGATGTACCCTAGGGGTGGGGGCCTAGCAGCCTAAGATGGCAGTCGCATAAGCGACGAGCTCCGGGCCCGGGACAACAATCCGCCACATATCCCTAGAGCTACTACTAAGCTATATGGGCGCTGAGGAACCGAGCAGAACCGGACACAAAAGCGGGTAGGAGCACAGAGTTCTCCCGACAGGCCGCAGGCCTGCCTGTGACATTGAAGCCTGTGACGCCTCAGACTTGATTGTTGGCATCTGCGGAACAGAAACCACTTGACTGCCCCAGGAGCTGCCCAGAAGGACGGCCCTGACGTACGGACCTGCAGAGCCTGCATAGGGGGCGCGAGGCCCTGCCGTGAGTTCCTGCAGGCCCATCGGGCCTTGACTGTTGGCGTGGCATGGCCGGGGGTAGCCAGGAGGATCGGAGACCCGCAGCGGCGACCTGACCGGCACCCTCCGAGGCCACAACAAGTGCTGACAGTGGTGGATCCCCCTTCCTCGCTTCTCTCCCCCCCTCTCGTGCTGTTACCTGTGCACCCTGTTGGCGGATTAGGGGGCGGACCGGCCCTGCTACCGTCCCCGGTCTCTGGGGGAGAAGTCTATGGACCATCGTTCCTGTAGCTACCAACGACGGCCTACGCCGCTGTGACCCCGGAAGTGTCGGCACATGTAAGACAGCACCGCTGCCGAAAGAAAACAGTGCAGAAGGGGATGAGGCCTTGCTTCCTCACCTCTCCTACCCACAGCTACCTGTTGATCCTGCGCGTCAATTGAGTGGCAAATCCGCCCCATGCGTAGTACCCGATTCCAGGGGAGGCATCGAATGAGCCTTGGGGCACATGTATAATGCCAACGGCCCCCCTCACGGGGATCTTGGAGGTGACGGCAGAGGGAGCAATGTGGCTCCCGCAGAGAGGCGTAACCGCTGGGCCTGACGATAGTGAGGCTTCCAAGTACACTTGAATCATCCAGGGAATACTCCCAACCTGGGCTATGGCGGTGACACGGATGTCCACAGAGCGGCCTGGCCCCCCCCCGGACATTTCATTGATACTAACTGGATCAGACGTTTGATTTTCCCCCTCCCCCCTCTGCCTGTATTTTGTCTGTGAGCAGAGCCCCTGCATCCAAAGGAGGGTGGGACGAAATTGGAGACTGAACTTGGCCACCTGGAATGTAAGTGTAACTAGTGGTCCACCGGGTATTGCTGGTCAAAGGCCTCCCCTACAACGACACTGAGCACGCCATCACTAGGTCCCCCCCCAGAATTGCAGCATCGTGAATTGTGGGGGGAGCAGAGGAACCTGTCGGGATCATGGCAGTGAGGGGGAGGGGCTTACGGAGACTGTGCCCTACAGTGGGGTCCACAACGGACTACCGATGACGACTGGGCCTGCGACAAGATGCTGACTGCTCTCTTCAGATAGGGGGCTAAAACCGGCTAACCTTGTGTGTACGTCTACAATTGCTCTGCGGCGTGCTGCCCTTGGAAAGGACCGGAATACCCATCTAAAAGCGGCTCAGCCAAGATAAAGCTTTAAACTATTGAACTGTCTGTGAGTGGGCCCACCAGTTAGACGGTGTCTTCCCTTACCCATTCTCCGTCACAGGCTAGCCCATCACTGACAATGGGGTGCACAAAAGCTAAGTCGGGAGCATTATCTGTGGGAGCCCGGTCCCGTTCTTTGCCCTCTGAGGCTTCCGCCACGCATTCCATACTGGGCGAAGAAGATGTCTCAAACCCCCCAGCAGATAAGTTGGACATGATACTGCAGGAGATACAGGAGTACAGATCAGCCACTGCACAACAATTGGGGACTATCTCTGCTGAGCTCAATTTGTTAAAAGACGACCACAGGAAATTATCAGATAGGGTCAAGACCTCTGAGGTGACGCTGGACCTCATGGCACCTAAGGTGAAATAACACAATGTACAGATCTCACAACTGCGAGAGCAAATAGAAACTCTGCAGGCCCGGGCGGATGATGCAGAAGGGGGGTCCCGACGGAACAATCTGCGTATAGTGGGCCTTCCAGAGGGATCGGAAGGCCTGCAACTGACGTTGTTTATAGAGGAATGCTAAAAACAAAGGTGGCCACCACCAGGTTATCTGCTTTTTTTACAGTAGAACGTGTACATCGTGTGCCCGCTAAAAAACCTATTCCTGGCGCAAGTCCAGGGCGGCCATAGCAAAATCCTGAACTTTAGAGACCGTGATTTACTCCTGCAAGCAGCCCAGAACAATGGTCCTCTATTACTTGACAATGCTAAAATCTCTATTTTCCCGGATTATACACTGGCAGTCCAGCGTAAACACTCTTCATTCCTGGAGGTCAAATCTCAAGTTTGTGCTGCCGGCCTAACGTTTGCTCTCTTATTCCCAGCCAAACTAAAGATCCTCCACAATCAGCGCTCCTACTTTTTTGAAACGTAGGAAAGTGCTTGGGACTGGTTAGACCGGAACTTTCCAGAAACAGGTGGAGGTAGTCGCCAAGAGAGATCACAACGGAAATCGCATAGACCCCGCGTAGGCACAGAAAAGAACTAACTACACAAGAAAGCATATCGGGGCCCCATCCCTTAGGCTGGTCTTGAAGGGCAGACAGGAGGCTCTCCGCTCAGCAACTGCTTTACGATCCATCCGCCCACCCATCAGTTCCAGTCCCTCGAGAGAGGCGACATCAGACTCTGACTCGTGGGGGGGTGTGGTATTGTTTCCCTCCATGTCCACGCAGCTAAGTAACGACCCACTGGGCTAAAAATTAATGAAATGTTGCCCCATTGGGAAGAGGGGAGTGGATCTTTTTCCCTTGCTTTTCTTTCTTTGCATTCTTCCAGGGGGCTCCGCAGTAGATAATGGGTTCTGCCGGTCCAGGTCGCTGTTACCTAGAAGTACTCCATGATTTATAAGTAGAGTAATGGCTTGTTTATTACAATGTACGATGTTACTTACAAATAACCACAGGGATACTATAGCATGTTATAATGTATTACCCCGAGGCCCTGCTTGTACTGAGTTGAACTGCCTATCACTAGCCACCCACATATTTACTACATCTGTCGCCTACCCCAAAAGTGAAGGGACTTCTTACATTACAGTTAACCAGGTTATCGGTTAGAGTTAAGTTTGGTCGAATGAGGTTGACTCAATTGACCGAGTATTGGGAAGTTGTTCATTTGTTAAGCTTGACAATGGTCTGGATGATTTATATGGGAGGAGCCACTTTGGGGGCTGGGAGTTTCTGATCTGCATGTTGATTCCTAATGGCGTCAGTGGTTAAATAATACAATTTCATCACATGGAATATACGGGGTATGGGCTCGATCCAAAAGCGGTACAGAATACTGGCCCACTTTCACAGACGCCGCGCCCAAATAGTATACCTTCAGGAACCTCACTTAATGCCTACTGAAACCCTTACTTTACAAAAGAGATGGAGGGGACAATTGTATACGACTGCTTATTCAGCTTTCTCACATGGGGCGGCAGTGTGGATACGTGCAGGGGTCCCATTCTCCCTCATAGATAGCAAGATTGATGACCAAGGCAGATATGTACTAATAAATGACAATTTAGATGGGAAACAGATAGTACTGTGATCATGCGCCTAACACCGACCAAGAGGTGTTTCTATCCCGCTTGACAGTCGCCTTGGCAGAATGGCCACAGTATCCCTGGCTGTTGGGGGGGAGATTTTAATGCGGTCCTTGGTGTAGGTCTAGACCGATCGCAACCCCCACTACCTGGAACAAAAACGATTCAATAGGCTAGGATCCTGCGTCAATGGATGATGGGGTGGAATTTGGAGGACGTCCAGCGACTTCGAAACATGAACATGCATGAATATTCTTTTTTCTCGCATCCCCATGGCTTGCACTCTCGCCAAGACAGATTTTTATGTACACCGGACCTACTCCCAACTATACCACATACCACCTATTTAGGCAAGACTATTTCAGACCATAACCCGCTTGATTTGACCAGCAACTGGGGCCGGGTCCCATCCCCAATTTCAACATGGCACCTACAGCCTTTACTCTTAAAAGACCCTGTATTTAAGAACACCATACCCACATCAATCACCTCTTACTTGGCCGATAATGCGGGCACAGCCACAACGAGATCAGTGGAATGGGAGGCCTTTAAAATAATGATTCGCGGGGCCTCAATGTAGGCGGGAGTGGGAGCCAGGCGTGAGGTCTCCCGGAACATCACAGAATTGGAATCGACATTGCAATCACTGGAAGTAGCGCCTCAGATGGATGCACTTGGAGAGGAGAGGCTCCAAGATGCCAGGGTGAGATATGCAGAACTACTAGGGCACTTGCGCTTAATTGACTTGAACGCATACACTAAGCGCTCGCACGCAGAAGCTGATAGATCTGGCACATTGCGTTTCATGATTATTAAACGCACCTCTACGTGGCCCCCTCTCAGCCCCCTTCAGAATCTACAGACGATAACCTGGCGTCTATACCTCTTCCTGTCATCGCACATGAAAATGTTGCAGTCTTAGCGCTACAATTACTAAAAAGAAATTCGTGTGGCTATCAAGGAGTTTGCCCGCAATAAAACGCCAGGCTCCAATGGGCTTCCAATTGAATTTTACTACACGTTTGTATCACATTTGGTCCCGAAGCTGTTACAACTATATGAAACATCTCTGGACGAGGGAACTTTGCCTCCCATGCCTAAGGAGGCAATAGTGACTTCCTTATGAAAACCAGGTCTTAACTTGGCGAAAGGAGGAGAAATGCTTTATTTCTCCTCTTTTTTGCTTTTTCCATGTGTGCTGCCCTGTGCAGCACACATGGAAAAGCAAAACGCCTTGGATTGTTTATGTTTAGGAAGGTGACCCTTCCTGCACAAAAACAATCTTTAAAAAAAAAAAACATTTTGTAACTTCTATGTGTGCTGCATTAAGCAGTACACATAGACATGACAAAATGGCATTTGAAGATTGTTTATGTGCAGGAAGGGGGACCTTCCTGAACATAAACAATCTTCCGCTGCACGCAGACACCCTTGCACTATGGTGCAAGGGTGCCTGCGTTGGCGCTACACTGCTAAGTGCAGCGCCAGCACAGGGGGAAACGCAAGGCTGCACCATATTCTTGTAAATATGGTGCAGCTTTGCGTTTCTGAAGTGGCGGTGTGAGGCGTTAAGCCATGACTGCTAATGCCTCACTCCGCCGCTTCTATGTAAATATATCACTGAGTAAGGTATTGACGCTGCGTCTCCTGCCTCTCCTTCCCGGCCTGATACACACCGACCAAAGTGGTTTTATACCCCGTCGAAGTACATCCCTAAATATACGTAGTCTCTTCAGCTTACTTCACACGGTCCAAGACCACCACTCACATGCAGGATGTCTGTCATTAGATATTCCGCAAGCCTTGTATTCCCTGAGCTGGAATTACATGCTTGCGGCATTGAGTACATTTGGGATCCCCCAACTATTGCCGTTGGGTACAATTACTTTACACCATGCCAACAGCACGAGCAAAAACAGGTAACAATATCTCCCCCGCATATCAAATATTCCGAGGGACACGTCAGGGCTTCCCCCTATCGCCGCTCCTATTTGTATTGGCATTAGAGCCCCTGGCCCAACATTTACGCCAAGCAATGAGAACCCTTGGTATATCTATAGGCCCGATTACGCACTCGGTATCTCTATATGCCGATAATATGCTGTTGTATTTTAAAGACATACGGATGGATTTACATTCACTAGCGGCTCTCCTGACCCAAATCGGCTCTGTGTCAGGGCTACATCTAAATGCCTCGAAATCAATAGCATATTCCTTTTACAATACGTATTCCTTACCCACTTTGCAATTTGGTTTGGCGCAATTTAGGGTCGAACCGGTCACTTTTAAATACCTGGGCATCCAGATCTACAGAAACACGCACAACACATTGGAAGGAAACCTGGTCCATGCGATTAACTCCCTAAAATCACAGTTGGCCTTTTGGATTAAATTACCGTTGTCTGCGGCGGGACGCCTTGCATTGGCTAAGATGGTGATGCTGCCGAGGCTCCTAATATTACTTTGTTAACCTCCCGATGGTGGTTCCAGCTTGGATATTCAGAATCTTAAATTGCTTATTGATAGACCTGATATGGGGTTCTGGACGCCGCCGGATTAGCCTCACTAAACTACAATTGCCCAAGGCCAGGGGGGGTATGAGAGCCCCGGACTTTAAGGTGTATTGTTTAGTTGGACAGTTACAATGGCTGGCATATTGGCTAGATGGCCATAACTTGTTTGGAATTGGGTACACAACTGCACAATTACGGCTCGGAACACTAAAGGCTCTACTTTGCCTACAACCCGGGAGACCAAGGGAAACTCGCCTACTTCTCTAGATAGCGTTACTCTACTGGAAGGTAGCACTGAAATGCACTAATACACGCACATATGCCCTGAACATTCCTCTTTGCGGTCTCCCAACACCGCAAGGGATTTTGTCAGCCCACAGATTGGCACCTTGGGAGAGTGCTGAAGTTACGACGGTAGGATCTCTATTCAATAATAAAACTTTAGTGCCTCAGCTGAGGTTGTGCGCACCGATGATGTACCGAATACATTATTTTTGACCCATGCTAGCATACAACACTTTATCCGCCGACACTGGCTCGTGGAGCAAGAAAAGCCCCTTACATTCCAACTGTTACAAGCATTACACGTAATGGGCCATGGGAGCCACTTAGTTATATGGTTATACAGGGGCTTGAGGGAGCATTTAGAAATTCCTCTACTGCCACTTAGACAGAAATGAGAAACAGATATTGCGCGGGCCCTCACAGACAAAGAGTGGGAATTTATCCTTGAATACCCCAAACGAGTGTCTTGCAATGTCCGATTCAAATTCATACAGCTTTCATTATTACATAGGGTATACTTAACACCACACAGGGTCCATGCAATGTATCCATCGGCTTCCTCGGAATGTTCCCCCTGTCACCTGCCTGAAGCCGGCTTGAACCACATGCTTTGGTCCTCCCCCTCCTTGCAAGGGTATTGGAGGGAAGTTACTGCAGGCCTGTCGCATCTATCCGAAAGACCTTCTTGGTCCACTACTGAAGTGTGTCTCTTGGGCTTGTCCCCACTACCAAGGAAAGCTGTGGTGCTGCGCCGCTTCACTGATCTCTCCCTGATATTGGCCAAAAGAATGCTCACACAGCGTTGGAAATCCTACTCGGCACCGAGAGAGGGAGCTTGAGGGAAGAAGTAATACGTTGGGCCACGGGAGAAAGGGAGGCCCTACAGCGGGAGGAATATAGAGGGCTTCGGAAAAAGCCCATCTCAATGGAGTGGGCCCACCTGCTAGAACAATTTAAAGCTTACTCCACTGACGATTAGCGCACACACGAAATGAACCATCCGTTTATGCTGGACCACCACACATTGTGATGTTAGCAATGGTAGACCTGCTTTGAGGCAGTTGACCCCCTCTCTTTCCTCTCTTTCCTCCCTCTCCCCAACCCCCCCACAGGTTCTTGGCCCCTCAAGTGTAATGTGTACTTAAGTTCCACCAGACCACTCAAGCGAGCTTAAGGAGGGTGGGGGGAAGGGTTGAGCATTTTGCTCCAAGATATTATCATGTGTTGTAATCTTAGTATTACAGTTCCAACTATCTCATATCTAGGTCACTACATCAGCAATGCTTACTGTATTTTGGATTTGAAATAACATCAAAATATGTACCTTATGACGGTCAACATGTATGTGCTATGCACAAATGATGAAGTAATGATACTGTATATATGAGCTGCTTTGAAAATTCAATAATAACATGGTTAAAAAATAAATAAAAGGTGTACCCGATGGGTACTCTAGTTGTAGTAAAAGGTCCCCTCAGGATTGGCTAGTGATTTAAAGAGGCCTACCTGAGCACTAGTGCAATTGCGCACACACAGACCTGCAATGGCAGGCTGGACACATGTTTACAACAGCAGGTAAGCACCCTTTCCTAACGTGTGTAGGAAGGGCGCTCACACTTTCACACTGCATTTACAGTGGGAAAGTGAAGAGAGCCCTAAGCCCACTACAAGAGAATCAGCAAAACCCAGGAGGAAAAAGCTAAACATTTAGGGAAACACTGCATGAAGAGTATCAGGTCTAACAGTTGTCCAAAGGCCTCTGACAAAGCAAACATATATATTTAAAGATCGCAGGTCATTTGCTACATCATGTACTCAACACATCTTACACAATGGTACCAACTCTTACATATGAAATGATGACAAACTAGTGAAAGTAGAACATTTTTTAAAGTATCAAAACTATTAAAACTACCTACACCTACCTAGCCTACACTAACATCAACCTCCCATCCCCTGCATGCACATAGCTCGGTATAATACAAACAGCAACTACATCCTAAACATATACTAGCCATACATGTAATCCTAAACAAATATATATATATATATGTGTGTGTGTGTATTATATACACATACATATATATATATATGTATATTCACACACACATATATATATATATATATATATATGTATATATATGTATATTCACACATATATATATATATGTATATATATATGTGTGTATTAAAAAAAAAAATATATATATATATATATCTTTATTTTTTTTTTTTAATACACACACACCATCAACCCCCCACCCACTTAAAAACCTAACATCTTAAAAACTACAACCTAATAAAATATTTATCAACTAACACTTAACTACACTATACCTATGCTTTACTGTAACTAACACTATGCTAATTAACTATAACAAATGCAACTACTAATAAAATGGGGAAAGTCAATGGCAAGAGGGAGTGAGTTTCAAATTTGGCCAGCAATCTGTTGCATGGCCTCCTGGACAGTTAGCAAGATTTCCCTAATGATGGCCTGCTCACTTTCAATGCCAGCCATCCTCTGGTTCAGACTCCTCATCTGACACACAATTCTGTAATTGAATGTCGATGTTCCTTCATGGCTGGGCATCCTTGGACATGGCTGAACAGTAGAGGGACTTGCTATAGACAACGTACTAGTATATTGATGCTTTCTGGCACCTTCAAATCCTGTAGGTGCAGTTAGGGTCTTGGTATGGGACCTTCTCCCACTACTTCAGGTTCCACTGGCCTTTGAATGCAGGTGGATGGAAGCCATCCTCCTATAGGCCTATGTGACCTTACTGACGTGCCTGTATCTGTTGCGTCTGGCCTCAAATGTTCTTGCCATTTTGTCTTGCTTTCTCTTCAGAACACCTGAGCAAGACTTCAAAACACCAGGATACAATGTGAACACTCTTCAAAATAGAACTCTACACCCTTTGGAGTACCAAAATACAACATAAACAAAGGCTCAACACTCATTTGCCAAAAAAAGTGGAATATTTATTGCAGCAAGTTCCCATATATCAAATGCAATAATGCACAAGTAAAATAAATGCATATAGTGAACATATATACACACGAATAAATACGTAGAAAGATAACTGCATGTACACAAAAATAAGTAGTTAAAACTTGGAATACTTCATCGGCTGTCTGTCTTACATCATCCTGCCAGCACGACTGGGGAACCCGTTGACAGTCTCAGCAAGGACCTCTCAGCCGGGAAAGGGCTCTAGGCAGTGCGTCCACTCCTAGAAGAGTTCCTGTCAAAGCGGCAAAACGTCTCCGTCTTTATACTCTTTACTAACACGGAGAGAGACTTCTAGAAGTTCTCCCTCCCTTCATATACACGGTAGGTGCGTTCGCAGCTGAAAGGCAGGGTTAGACAGACGTAAGGTGAAACCGTGCTCACAAAATGTAATTAAAGCAACATAGAGTCAAGGGTCAACAAATAATCTCAAAATATATAATTGCCTATAGCATTACACTTGTCCGGTGTCATGTTATTGATCCAGCGCGGCTAATATAAATTCTTCTCCTTTGGACATAACATCCAGGTAAAGATCACTCACTAACAACTACACCATATGACGGTGGGGCCCATAACACCGCATAAACATTCACTCACTCATATATTCCCTGGGTCACATCCACTTTCACCAAGGTGAAGGATTAAACTGCTGGAGGAACAGAATACCTTGTTAAAGTTAACAGGATATTACCTTAAACATCATACATAATCAGTTTTAATCCTATCAGTTCTAAACATCAAGGTATTCCGCTCTTTGGTCGATGGACCAACTAGTAGAATCAGTTGATGGTGATTAAGACCAGCTCAATCACATTTAAAACTCTATTAATCATTACACTCAATATTGAGCTAAAGAACCACAGACTCGTTGTTTTAATTAGAATAAAGTTTTATCTATTTTCTTAAATGCATGAGTGAGATTCAAGTTTATTAGTCATTTAATACTTTTCAATAACATATAAGAAATAACCTTTAGAAAATAATTTTATGCATACCCTTCTCAGATGGAGAATGAAAAGTTCACCAAAGCAGATAAAATGTAGATCACAGCATGGAACTCCCAAAACTGACTGTCTGTCCCGCTAAAGGCCTCCTCGACGGTCCTCCCATACAGTTTTCCCGTATCGATCTCGTTCCTTTTCCCAGTCAAGTTTAAAGTCCAAAATGAATATTTCTATAAAGAAAAATGGCCTATAGAAGATAGCAGCAGCTTCTCCAGCAATCAACGTTCAGTGCTCAAAATTATGTAGAAAAAAGGTGCTCCTCCTACTTAAGAGCAGGTCCTCTTATACCCTACTACTAGCTTACTAAACAAAAAGTTGCAATCTTTGGGGGCGGGAATCACGCTAATTGGTTCATTGGAGGGGTGGCAAGAATCATCTCATTGCCCTCCTTGTTCAAACCGGTTCTAAAATTGTTTAAGGATTATACTTTCACATGACCTTTGGGTAATAGCAGTCCAATTGACAGTTCGCTAAATGTTTCTCTTTCGTTGGTCACTTTTAAACAGTCCATTGTTAATTCATCGGGGCTCATCCCCTGTTCTCACGGATGCATGCTGAGTCTTTCTTGGCATTCTCCTCGTGTCTGGTCACCCTGACCTTGACTCCTCTCACTCGAATGGTAACCACGTGGTTTAGTTCTGCGGCTTTCTTCCGCTTTAGAGGCCATCTTTGCGTCTGCGCATTAACCTCATCTACCTCGGCAGCCATTTTCACAGCACGGCCTAGCAGGCCCGAACGAACTATCATAAGAACAAACAAAATCATAATTAAAATAAAGAAAATAAGCCTTTCTGTTTCCCACCCGTCATTCTAAGTACCCAAGTTAGGTGTTACCTAGCAGAAGCGACATTTAAAGCCATGTTTACTTACCATCCGCATTCTTTTGCCACAATACAATTTTACTACATAGCACAAATCATGCGATTTTGCTCTAATTAGTACGCAAATCACTATTTTAATTATTAATTTACTTTACAATTGTAAATAAGTTAGTTTTGCACATAAATAGCCATTATCACCCACTTATGTAAATGTTTATAAAAATGCAGATTGTTGATTAAATTTGCAAACAATTAATATCGTTAAATTATTATCCCTATTATGGGGTGTTACAAATGTATTTCATTTACCTTGCTCCATCATTATCTAGGGAGTAAAAATAAACACATATTACATCAAGCTGCACATGTACATTATGTTTCAAAAAGACTGCTGACATTGTCATGCAATCATATAATACACCATCAATACAAAGACATCTTCGAATACAACATGTGACATTGAGTCAAATGAGGTCATTGTAGGTGTACAATATGTAAAGTTAGTCACAATATGGTAACAAGCATATCACTAATAACAGTGATTCTCAATTCTGGTGATGTTTCAATAGGTAAGTTTAGACATGGTCCAGCTATGGGCCCTTTTGGTGTTGGTCTAGCATCATGCAAGGGGGCAAAGTTGGTCACGAACATATGTGAGTGGTGATAGGGTAAGCAAGTATAGCTGTTGTGCTATTGCAGTGCATTACTCATTTGGAGTTACACAAGGCAGCACACATTGCTGACTTGACTTACTCTGCATCAGGTAGCCACTCCATAGATGGAAGGTGAGTGGCTCCCTCCTGCAAAACTTTGATGTTGAATACTTCATCAATTTTGCTTCAGGTGAATACATTGAAATCTGACATTAAGCATCTGGTTGTAACAATCCCATGATTACCTTAATATATTTACTTTTATGTACCCTTATTCTCCCTGGGCTGCATTCATCAGCACACATATTACATATGTAAATGGATCTCAGGAGTGTGTGTATGCATGCAGGAGTACTCATCTGTACAAGAACTTTGTTGGTTATAAAATAGGGCCCCCTGCACCATGATGCAACGGTGCTTGCATTGGTGCTAGCCCCTCTAACTTACCCCACCAGTAGGTGAGCAGTGTAATGTACTGCATGGTGCTAACACTGCATTTTTGCATGTGATCTTTTAGACAGTGGTGCAACGCTACTTTATACCCTGCATTTTATGAATGCCTCACAGAAATGGCACATAGGGGAGATACGGGGCCTGAGTCTGGCATTTCAATGCCAATCCATGTGCAGACAAGTGTGTTTGTCCAGCTGGCCACACCATGCCAATGACACTGTATTCACCCAATGAGGCCTACTTGGGCTCCATAGGTATAACACCAGTGACACTTGCACACTGTGCTCCAAAAATACACATTGCACTGAGATATGAAGCCTGACAACCAGTTTACACTTGCAAAGCCATATGACATTATGGAAATATACACTCACAATGTGCAATAGTCAGGCAGTCTGGTAATGGTTTGTAAAACAGCATGGATCAATAGAGTAGCCTCCGGGGCATCAGTGTAATTGTTACTCTGTCACTACATTTCACATACATGGGCTACTCTGAGGGAGGCTCAGGCACCCCTGATGCTGCATTACAACAGCCATACCTCAGGTTAATTTAGGTAAAATTTGATTTAACCACACTAATTAAAATGTACAAACGCCCTTACAGAAACACTTGTTGCGATGTCCTTATTCCTCTTTCATGGCTCAATATCATGATGTGGATACACTTTGGCATGTCACTACCACATTCCAATCATCTATCATTGGAAAAATAGCTAGAATGTGATGGCTACACTGCTGACACTGTCCTTCATATGTAAGGAATTTGTCTTTTTAATTGACAGACAGGTACAGGGACAGGTGTTTGTCACCAAACAATTTAAGTGCGGTTCTGCTGTAATCTTTGCACACACCTATAGGTAGTCACACTGGAATTATGTAGCAGGAGAGGTTAAACGTATGCGGCATGTATGAGCATAGTATGCTGCAAGATGTAGCAATACATGTGGAATATTGACACACATGTTGTAATGATCTGATTTCATAATACCTTCATGTTAACACTTGGCAACACTGTCTGGGTTATTTTTATACATCTCATCAGCACCTGTTTCATACTCAAATATGGACATAGGCAACAGAAACGTGCCCAGACAAGCTTAGCGACAGTCATTCCACTTCGCTGCTACATCTGTTGAAACATGGTTTCTGACGTTTGTGCCATTTGGGGTACAACCAAATTTGATTATGTTGAACATCTGCAGATTAGCACCAGATGATGGTTCATGTGCCAAATGCATCAAGACAATAGATATGCAAACATCACCACAGATGGGAAAATGCATGAATCCTGTGGGCCTGCTTGCATTTCCCCTACATTCACAATAACATACCTGCTTGTCAAATTTAAATGATTCTGTGGCCAAGTTCTGTTGTGTTGGCAAACTGACTGTAATTTGGTTGCAGGTGATTGATGCCGCCTCATACACATCACAATGTTACAACTCTCATGGATCACTGTTAGACCTGGCCTCTTCTGGCGTTGTTTCTCCTGACCTTTTGCTTTCTAACCTCCTGTTTTTGAAGTCATTTTTGCTGGCTTTAGGACTCTGAGCATTTTACCACTGCTGACCAGTGCTAAAGTGCATGTGATCTTATCTAAAATGATTGGTATAGTTGGGTCACCTATATGTCCCAAGTAAAGTGGTATACCATATATCCAGGGCCTGTAAACCAAATGCTACTAGTGGGCCTACAGCACTGATTGTGCCACCTACAGAAGGAGCCTTTCAAACCTGACCCAGGCCTACCACTGCATGGCCTGTGGGCGCAGTCCACTGCCACCTTGACTTGGCATTTCCAACTACTTGCTAAGCCCTAAACTCCCCTTTTATTACATAGCAGTCACCCCTAAGGTATGCCCCCTGGTAGTCCTAAGGGCAGGGTGCTGTGTAAGTAAAAGGTAGGAAATGTACATTTTTGTTTTACATGTCCTGGTAGTGACAACTACCCAAGTTCGATTTCACTACTGTGAGGCCTTCTCCTTTCATAGGTTAACATTGAGATTTCCTAAAATACCCTTTTTTGTGTAGTGATTGCAGAGGAGTAGCTGCTTCATGTTTTATATGATTGGATTGGTGACACTTTGCGCATTCCCTCTATACAGCCACAGGTACAGGACACTCAGCTGTATCTGCATTTATCTGCATACTATGGGGACTTCGTGGTCAAGAGGGAGAGGGGGAGCTGATACATACACCTGGATAGGTAGTGGGTTGGTCTCACACAAAACACTGATTTACCCCCCACCTTCACTTCAAAACACATTTGGGTATAAGTATTGGGCCTATGACCCCCCCTCTCACTAGTTCACTTTGGGATGCTAAGGAGACTCTGCCAAGAAGAGGAGCTGTGCTACAGGAGGGACTGCCTCTTTGCTGAAGGCTTTGCTGTGTTGGCCTGCTGATTGCTGGGCTACAGGAGGGACTGACACTTTCTGCCTGCTCTGCTGTGTTTGCCTGCTGCCTGCTGCCTCTGACCTTGGTGGTGAGAAGGACTGGACCTGTTCTCTACAACCTTTTGCAACTTAAGTAACACCAAGGGCTTGTTGGCTTGCCCCTGTTCAGGAAATCTCAGGGCCATCAAAGATTTCACTCATAAAGACGACCACTGCTAGGCTCTGTTAATCCTAGGTCTGACTCTGCCTGACTTGCCCTCAACCAGTCATGGGCCTTCGCAGAGTGTCAGAAGCTGCTGTTGGGCATCCACACGTATCAGCGTGGTGCACAGATCAAGAACTGCTGTGTCTGCCTGCTCGAGCGCAGACCATCGTGTTTGTTGACTTCACCGAAGCGCCAGAAGGCAGTCCAGCGTGACCTGGCGAACTCTGCACGCATCAAGGAAAGATGGGCTTCTGCCCTCCATGACTCTAATAACCGCATTGTATCCAGCAAGAGGAGACTCCAGCAACGAGGGTCCTGATCCTAAGGCTGACTGCACAACCGCAATCCCCCGAGAAAGGTATGTGCACTCTGGGACTTACAAGGTCCCTGATGCTTACCAGCATTCTAAAGGGTGGCCCGAATGGAACGAGTAAATCAGTCTTCCACAAACTTGATATTACATTTGAACTGTAATAACTTTAGAAGCATTGCTTCGTGCTGCCCCAGGGAGAAAATCTGTTCCTGATCCATGGTGTTGATCGCTGTCATTTCTCCAGTGCAACCATAAAGAACTTACTGAAAGCTCAAAGGCTCTTTCAGATTGTACATTCTTGCAGTATTCGTAACTTTAGATGCTTTAATTGGATTCTTATCATTTTTATCTTGTTTTGAAGAGCAAGGGAAATACTATTTTCATACATCATTGTAAATTCTTTTTTTGTGGTGTTTTCACTGAGTTACTGTATCCACTTATGCACAACTGCTTTACACATTACCTCATATGTTAAGCCTGACTGCTCTCTACTAAGCTACCGGAGGGTGAGCACAAGCAGATTCAAGTGTGTTTGACTTACCCTGACTAGAACTGCTGTCCCTACTTGGACAGGGTGCGTACCTCTGCCAACTAGAGAACCAATGTCTAACAATCACACACAGACGTCACAAAGCTACAACCATGTACTCATTACACTTACTGGTTGCATCGGGATCCCGGAAGGTGTCGACTTCTCCTCAGGTAAATGGGACATGTCCAGCTGCAAGACAAAGATTTGAACATTGCATTCGAAATTGTGCAGCTAAACACGGGCCAACTTCCATAATAAATACTATGACATCCCAGTGTATTTAAAATATTAAAATATTCAACACTCTTGACACATATGTATACATTGTATGAATATGTGATGCAGTTAGTCAGCTTGCAGTGCTGAGCTGCCTGGATGTTGAAGCTTAGAAGTATTTAACATCACATGCCTGAAGCATGCCTCAGTCATGTGCTCTTTTCAGTACTGCTGGTCAGCATCATCTCGGGGACCCTTGCACCATGACACAAGGGTGAACCTATTGGCCTTAGGCAGACTAAACTATTGCTGCAATGGGAAAGAACAGGTATACATTGTATGTTATATTGTAAGGACCACATCAGACTTTTCATGGCACTGGTGCACAAAGTGCTGACTAGCGGTAATGCATGCTACCTTGCAACATGGTGCAAGGGTGCATGCCTGCATGCCTTGTAAACAGGTTTGTATTGTTTTGTCTCTTAAGGGCCACCTTCCTGCACAAAAACAATTGCCTGAGGCATTTTCATCTATCTACGTGTGCTGCATAATGCAGCACACAAAGAAGGTTTTACATAAAAGGAGACTGAACACATATTTCGTTCTTACCTATGACCTGTGGAGGTATGGCATTTTTGGGGCATTCCCTGGTCACTCACATATGTTAAATCAGGAATGCTTCTAAATCCATGCATGTTCAATGTAATTAACCACCCATAACCCATAGAACAGACCGCTGGGGCAGGGTATAGCAATACAGCAATTGGACCCTGCATTGCATTACACAGGATTTACTTAGCCAATCCGAGGCACACAAAGTGGCCTTGTGTTGCTCAAAAATTGCACTTTAATTTTTGCATTGCACATGAAGCAAGTTGCATGGTGCTATTTCAAACTACAACATTTAAAAGTCAGCCCCTATAGTGTTTAGGTTTTGCAAGACTGCTATAGCAAAGTTACTACATGCAGATGGAACATACATACATACATACCTACGGGACCTCCGATCTCCAGTACCAGCAGGTACATCAGGTCGGCCTCACGTGCCACAACATCAGCCTACGGGTGTTTGAGTTGGGAGATGGTGCGATCCCCTCCAAAGACTTCCCACATGTGAAAACGCACCCAATCCCACGATCCTTCTTGTCCTTGGGGGGGTAGCCCTGGCTGACCCTACCCCCAGAGGTCACCATGTGGGGCAGGTAATGCAGAAAGAGCCATATCAGGCCCCCAAGCTCTCTCTCTGCAAATTCCAACTTCTGCTCTTTCCCGACATGACCCTACCCCTCCCTAACCAATTACAGCCCAAACAAACACCCCTTAAACTAATGCCTACACCTAAAATATAAAACCCCTAAATTGACGAACACCTGACAATACAAAGACAAATACTTATACAATATACTATAAACACTACACAAAAAGTACACAATTGACACAAGACAGGGACACACCAGACACCAACTAGACCAAAACTCGCAAAAATCCTGCAGACATTCTCCAAACACCACCAACAGCCATCACAAACTAACAGACTGTAAGAGAAAGTAAAACTAGTTTTCACACTTCCTAGCATGCAGCCTGCCACACCCATTGCATCATTTCCTGGGTGTGTCCAGCACTTTCCCGACATTCGGGTCAATTTTTCTGATGCATTACTATGCAAATTGACATTGCATGATAGATGCACTACGCAGTAGCACTTCTGCAGTACAGTCAGTTCTACGCAATGACGGTGATGTGTGGGTTCTGACCCACACAACTGGTGTGATGCACAGATACTCGCAACAGGGGCGATGCATGGGTTCTGACAGGGCCGATGCGCTGGATCTACAGTAGAAGCGTGGCTTCTGCTGGATCATACACTTTAGGGCCAATTCCATTTGTCCATGACTGGGGTGGCACCACTTGGCAGATCAGCGTGACAGATGGGAGTGTGCAGGTGCGGAAGCAGGGTAGTTGGAACTCTTTCATGTCCCTGAGGCTTAATGACAGGAGGCCAGTCAGATTGCCCTTGGAGTCAGTATGGGTTTAAAGTATGCATGTGCAGTTTTTATCACCCAGCCAGGGGACCAGCAGGCAGCATGGCAGCAGA
This sequence comes from Calotriton arnoldi, assembly GCA_963921515.1. Classification (NCBI taxonomy): domain Eukaryota; kingdom Metazoa; phylum Chordata; class Amphibia; order Caudata; family Salamandridae; genus Calotriton; species Calotriton arnoldi. The sequence continues at coordinate 15,556 of CAWUFW010016243.1, read as the reverse complement.
GCAAGGCAGGAATCAATAGCGGAATGCTCACATATTAATTTTCACATGTGTTACCAGGGTGCACACCTGGATGTCCCCCACAGTCATATGTGCATGTGAAGATTGATCCTGGGGCCTATGCCCCACTCTTTTTGATTCCCTAATAAACCAAATCTCTCTCTTACTGTAATGTGTCGAGACCCCTTCCTTGTGATGTGTCACAGAAGCAACACACACTTAGGGAAGCACAGAGACAGGCTGGCTCCTCCATACCCCAGTATGTCTGTTAGACCTGACAGCCTTAGGGTGGTCTTCCCTCAACTTTTCGCCTGCCTCCCTCCATTTTTTTTGTGGTTTAGGACTCTGAGCACTTTACCACTGCTAACCAGTGCTAAAGTGCATGTGCTCTTTCTCTTGAACATGTTATGATTGACTTACACCTGTTTGGTACATTTAATTTACCTGTAACTCCCTTGTAAAGTGGTATACCATATACCCAGGGCCCGTAAATTAAATGCTACCAGTGGGCCTGCAGCACTGATTGTGCCACCTACACAAGTAGCCTTTTAAACCTGTCTCAGGCCTGCCACTGCAGGGCCTGTGTGTGCAGTTTACTGCTACTTTGACTTGTCATCTGCTTGCCAAGCCTTAAATTTCCCTTTTATTATATATAAGTCACCCCTAAGGAAGGTAACCTAAAGGGCATGGTGCTATGTAAGTAAAAGGTAGGACATGTACTTTTAAGTTTTACATGTCCTGGTAATGACAAACAGCCTATTTCATTTTTCACTACTGTGAGGCCTCCTCCTCTCAATGGCTAGCATTAATTAACTAATACACTTTTAAGCTGGAATTCCTGATCAAAGAGGAGTAGCTTTTCCATATTTCACATGTTTAGAATGGTCTTGATAAATCCTCATTACTGGTAAAGTTGGATTTGACATGACTGTTTTAGAAATGCCACTTTTAGAATATGTCAAAATTATACTAATCACAGCTTCTGCGCACTCACGTTGAACTAGTTCACAAATTGTACTCAATATTCAATGATTTTCTAACTTGGTGTGCACTACCTGAAGTGGTTCCACCCTGCCACCAATTCAAATAGAAAATACAGACTAGAGCGTAATGTTCTAGACAGGATGTGCACTACCTGAAACACTCCTGTGTGAGTGTATATAAACAATTCATAAAAATTGTTTAAGACACTTTATACATGGAAAAACAGTATTATTCATTAATTAACAACATTCCCATAAACCATAATTATCCAGAAAATGTGTGAATGAGCCATCAACCAAAAACGTCTTGATGATGTGCTTCTTCGTATACTGTGAATCCAAATCAAAATATAGGTTTCAAAAGTCCGTTTATTCAGGTCATAAACAATAAAATGCAGTTTGCTCCACAATCCCAATGCATTTCGGGTGTAACCAGCACCCTTCTTCAGGGGAAATCTATAAACAAATGCATCAAATTTGTATCACATTAATAAATGAACATATCATTCTGAGTTGAAACATAAATTAATATTTGATGGCAGACCCATACGAGCCGGGAGGATCCCAAAAAATACATGCAGCGTGAAATATGAATGAAGTCTACACGTTCATACATGAATGACCACCAGATTGTAGTGATAAAGGTAACACTGAAATAACAGAACACTCGGAAACAGTAAAGCTACCAAACGTGCCAATAGACCCTGTGCATGGAATAAAAATGAAGTAAAAAATGAAATAAAAGAGACCCTTTGCTATCAAAGCAGTATCTACCTAATTCCAATCCAATGACGGACAATGACCAGAACTGTGGCAGGTCAATCGGAATATGTCAGAAACAGCCTGTGGACCCAAAGAAAACACAGTCTCAAAAATAACCTAAGTTTAATGTGCTCGACTAGCGCATAAGCTGTACTGCTCTTGAAAGAAACAAAGAGTGTTCTAAACTCACCCGGCGTCCAAAAGCGCCGCAAATAGCCAAACTTTGTGATCAATAACACATAAAGTGGGTTCAGTACTGCTCAAGCGGTGAACTGGTGACTGTGAATATATAAAAAATAAAAAATGCTCTTAGAATATGGACATTCCTCTGATCTAAGCTCTTTTGTGCCTTACAGCTGTCTCAAATACAAGTCTGGGTTGAGTGACAGCTACGCTTTGTGCAGTCCCTCTAGACAGTCACAAACACAGGAAGGTGAGGCTCATATGCATTCTGAGCTCTCATCTGCATTCTGCTGGCCCTTCCTTGGCCGGTGGAATAGGAGGGGCGGACATTTACTCTTCAATAGGTAGTGTCCAGTCCACACACAAAGCACTGATTCACCCTCCAGGGTTAGCCTGGCAGACAGGACTGGGCTGAAAGGGATTGTGTGCACTTCAGAGGCCTTCCTATGATGCCACCTCCATTTCAAAGGCACTTTTGGGTACAGGTAATGGGTCCCTGACCCACACAAATCAGACACTTCTAGATCTTGAACTGAACCTCTGTCAGAAGGACTGCTCTGTTGCTCAAAGGACTCAACTGGACTGCTTTTCTGGAAGGACTGCTTTTCTTCTTGTTGCCCTGCTACGTTATGCCCCCTGACTCTGCTGAAGGAGAGCTGGACTCTGCCTTCCCTCCAAGTGATCCCCAAGGGCTTGCTGGCTGGCCTCCTATTTTCTGAAGTCTCAGGGACACAAAAGACTTCCTGCAATCCAGCTTGTGCTGCTGGACTCTGCCTGCTGTGAGTCCTACCCTTGCCTGAGGTGCCATCACCAAGTTCTGGGCCTCATAAGTAGGTTCTGCAGCTGTTTTGCTGCAAAATTGACATCGTAACAACTGTGCCGATCGGAACTGACGTACTGCCATTCAACGCCAACGCAGTGCCGATCGGAAGACAGCCCTGCACGGCTCAACAGCGATGCAGTGACCATCCGAGGTCCCGATATCAAGGCTTGACTTCTGTGCATCGACCCAACTGCGAGGTTTGATGATGATGCAGCGCCAGTCCGAGGTCCTGACCACGAGGTTCGACTGCGATACATCGACCCGCCTGCGTGAACCGGAACTGATGCATTGCCTTCAATGCATTGAGAAGATCAAACCATTTCTTTGCTTGCACCCAGGAAAGGTAATTTGTTCACCGGCGCCTGCATAGGTCCTGTAGCCAGCCTGCGCTCCCACGAGGTCAGCCTGAACTTTGACTTTGCCCCGGTCCAGCGCGAAGTTTGTCGTTTTGGTCTTTTTTTACCCAGATAAATATTCTCTATTTTTATAAGCTGTTGTGGAGTCTTCTTGTGGTGTTTCAGTATGAGTTATTGCACAAATACTTTACACATTACCTTCTAAGTTAAGCCTGCCTGTTCTGTGCCAAGCTACCAGAGGATGAGCACAGGGTAATGTAGGATTGTGTTGTGTTTTACACTGACTAGAATTGTGGTTCCTACTTGGACAGGGTGCATACCTCTGCCAACTAGAGACCCAATTTCTAACAATGTCCCACCCAATTTGTAGCTTTACTGGACTGTCCTATTCCATCTGGTGTAATTCCAGTAATCCTGATTTGACCAGGCAGCCACGTCTTATGCACAAAGGTAGCCAAGGTCCTCCATGTAATGTAGCGGGGCAGCCACTTCTGCACTCAGGGATATATATATGACCCCAGTATTGTGACGCTTGCACCACACAACTTGCTACATGTGCAATGGAACTCAAATATGATATTTATGAAACCAAACAAGGCCACCTTGCATAGCCCTGAGTGGCTTCATAAATCTTGAGTAAAGCAATGCATTGCAAATTGCTACATTGCCTTACTCTGCACTAGGGAGGCGTTCCATGTCCATTCTGTTGGTGTTCCCATGCAACTCCCCAGGTTTTAGACACATTTTCAGACTTACCAGACCTATTAAACCTGGGAAAGCACCAGAAAGATATACCTACCCAAGAGAGGCTTAACAAGGAGCAATATCTTTAAATATCCTCGTTACTTCCTCTTTCAGAGTGTGCTGCATCTATGTGTGCAGCACACACAGATGCAGCACACATAGATGGAGGAATATGCCTTTCAGGATTTGTTTTCTTTCTGGAAGGTGCCCCCTCATGCACAAAAACAATCCTGCTTGCGACACAAGCACCTTTGAAGCATGCAAGAGGGACTGTGTTGGTGCTAAGCAGCCAAAACGGCACCAGCACAGGAGAAAAGGCAGGAATGCACCATATTATTTTAAATACAGCACATTCCTGCCCTTTCCCTGTCACACAGTGCAGTCCGGCAAGGTGACTTGATGCACTGCGTGACAAAACTTGTAAATCTACCCACTGCTTAATTATACACTACCTTTAAACTGTACTAGAGTGTGTCACTTTGAGCACACACTAACCGCACATGTGCACACTGTTTCAAATTTCAAACAATGTTTTGTGTATGCCTTGCACAGGCACATGCATTCTGCACATGGTTTTATCATGATCACATTTCCTGATCAACCTGATGTTGGGCACAGGTAAGTGTAACACACAGCAACAGAACATTTGAAGAGGTGTGTGAGCCAGAAGTCCTCACTGCAGTGAACTAGGATTGAGTGGTAATTTACACTACTACTGTTCACTACACAGCATGCTGCCACCCCCACTTTAGCTCTGTCTTACTCCTGGCAAAGGCAGTTGCATACATCTACTATGAGGGCAAGTGTTTGTGTGGGCCTCCTGTTCCAAGCAAATTGCAATACATGACATAGGCTGATATCATGGCGCATGTGCATATTCCATGTTCCACTTTGGGTACAATGCCAGAGTTAGTGAGCCACACAACTATGCAGTTGGGTACTCAGGGCAGGGTTACATTACTCTTACCATGCAGGGGTAATTTAATACCCAACACCTCCATTGCAACATGTTCAATGAGATTGTGTATGTACATGTACGTGTCATGTGATCAAGGCCCGAGGTGGGGCTGAAACGCGTCATGGCTGTAGAGGTGTTGGAGGAGCAATAAACAAACAAACAACTTTTGCTATCATTTGGGTCCGTGCTCCGTTTCTTTGGGACGATAGGTACGCCAGAGGGCGAACGGAGTTGCCAAGAGTACATGTACATATGTGCTTGACTTTTGACATGTATGCTTCACACATTTACCATCTATGTATTCCTGAGGTGATGTGATGTTTTTGAAAACGTCTCTCTTGTCTTACACCTCTGGTAAATGCCACACATTGCAACTTCATCTGTGTAATGTGTTTTGTTACAGGCTTTTGAGCCTCCTTGCATTGCTGAGCAAAGCATGGTAAATGTGTGTTGTGTCAACTGTGCCCAGATGTGGTATTTACATCAATCTGCCCAGGAAAGGTGTCATTGTGTAGTGTTTTGTGGACGTTATGAGTCTTGGTTATCATTATACACTGAAATTAGCCGTATGAGTCTTTTTTTTAAATATTGAGGTCACGTAAATACGACCAACAGTCTGCTTGCACAACGTGTAGTTACGTTATAGGTTTAGGTAGCGGTGATACTGGGTAAAGTCTTTTTTCTGCGCATCAATATTTTGCAATTGGGGCACCAGCAGAGAGTCTGTTTTTCATTTTTATCGCGTGCTGCATACGTCAGACGCAGATGCGAGATTCATTAGCGAGTCTCCCGGTAAACTTTTACTACGCGGGAAAGAGAAGTGAACATTCTTTTGCACGAACCTCCAGACAGGTATGATTATGGGTTAACCCATAGGGAGGGGTTGTATATTGAATCCAGTTAATGTGGTTTGACATACATTACATGACTACTTTTGTCATTTACAGTAGAATACGGGGTTCACTATCAGATAACCTTCAGGAAAGCAGAGAGGGACGACATTTGGATAGCAAGTAGGTCTCTTGTGTTGAAGCCCGTGATTGGGCATGTGGTCTACATGATTTTTTTTCATATGATGGCGTTTTTTACATATAATTTGTGGTTCGCTTTTTGCAGATATCATATACTGGCTGATTATTTTCAGCTCATATAAAGGTGAGCGTTTTGGTTTTGGTGGCAGGCTTAGGGTAGCACGGAGAATGAGGCTTAATTGTGGAGTTGTGTTTAGGTGTTGCGTCCGCACATATTGCACTGATTTTAACACTGGGTGACAGTAGTGTACACACTTATACGAAGGCATTCATTTTTTACGTGTCTATTGTGCGTGATCTAGATCTGCATGGGTGATGAGCAAGACAAACATAATTACTATTTTGGGACCGTTGGTGTTTATCCGACACTCCCTATGTTGCACATTGTTGATATCATTGTGTTTTCTAAATCGAAGAGAATTTGTTTTTTAAAGACTGAATTGTATTATTTTCAGTATTCCCCTGATGAAGGTTGCTTACCGAAATGCATTGGGAAATATAAATATTTCGCTTCGAACAATGAAGAAATGAGAAAATGAGAAAATGAGAAAATGATCAAGAAAATAAACAAGCATATATTGATTGTTATTTGTTTGTTACTTGTTATAAATCTGTTTTCTTATGTGTTACTTTGTGTAAAACTTCATGTGAAGATTTATATGTAAAACAAGAAATATATTTGGAACCACATATTTGCAGAAAATATTGTTGATAGATAGCAAAGATTGCCATATTACTTTGAACTTATTATTTATGCACCGTAAGGGCATGTGAATAGTGTGTCCTTATATACAAACAGGTTCTGTTTGTCCTTTGGAGTATTACTATACCTGACAGGGGCTAGTCAGGATTAGAGGGCTGCACCACGTAAACTTTGATGAAATTGAATACTTTCAGGTGTGCAGGTTATCAGCATTGTTATAGATATGCTTCACACATTTACCATCTATGTATTCCTGAGGTGATGTGATGTTTTTGAAAACGTCTCTCTTGTCTTACACCTCTGGTAAATGCCACACATTGCAACTTCATCTGTGTAATGTGTTTTGTTACAGGCTTTTGAGCCTCCTTGCATTGCTGAGCAAAGCATGGTAAATGTGTGTTGTGTCAACTGTGCCCAGATGTGGTATTTACATCAATCTGCCCAGGAAAGGTGTCATTGTGTAGTGTTTTGTGGATCCTATTTCTGTATGTGTGTGTGGTGGCACGTGCTATGTGTCAAAATACTGCCCTCACTCACACAGTGAGTGTCTTGTCTTCCCCTACCCTATTGCTCCACCCCAGGCGTTGGGTTGCGCAGGGGTGTACTGAAGCAGCCCTATGATGAAGCAAGTCACACAACTGTGTGAGTGAGGGCAGTATTTTGACACATAGCACGTGCCACCACACACACATACAGAAATGTTATTACTCTCTACTCCTTGTTGTGTGTTTAAGTTGCGTTAAGGGGAACCGGAGTAGAGGTGTCCGAATCCCTCACCCCTTCACTTTTGTGTAAAATATTGTGGATCCTCACACATGTATGAATGCCTTCTTTACAAATTACATTTTGACATCTACACCTGAGACTGGGCCTTTGTTCATGACTACTGTCACTTATGATCTGTGATAGTATCTGCTGCAACATTCGCTCCTGCAAAGTGCTGGCATTCTGCGCGCTAGTCCATATATGAGACACACTACAATGAGGAGTTTGCCTCAGGTACTGACATTTTGGGAGATTTGTGTTCCATCATACACTGATTACTTTTTGAAACACACTTTGCTGCTGCAGAGCACAGCAAGACGGCTTGCTGTGCTGAATTGCACTGCTTAAGTGCATGATGACAGGAATGGCCCATTACTATGTGGATATGTGGCATTCCTGCCCTGTCCCTTTCATGCAGTACACTGCATCACATTGATTTGTTGCATTGATTTCTTATTATTTGGAGGTATGGCCTCATGTTGATCACCAGCTCAGACAACATGATTCATAAATGTTGAGGCCTACATCTAGTTGAGAAGATGTGAGTGACTAGATTTTTACATTGACATGCACATGTACACAACATGATAAATGTGTTCCAAAAAAGATTTATTGGTTGATAAGTTGGGACTCTGGGACTGTGAGGCAGTGTGCTCCCAACCCCCATTCTGTTTAAAAGGCTCCCTTGAGCCAGCAAGCTGAAGAGCTTTGGAGATGCACCTGTGTACCTGTGAGTGGTACTGTGACCTGAGAGGAACTTGGCAGCATTTCCAGCAACCCCAGATGATTTTTCTTTGCTCTCTAATACTGCTGCTCTCTACTGATGATGGGCTCAACCCAGAAACACGTGTCTAGAGATATACAGCAATGTCTGCACCAACTTTGGTGAAAAACTCCAGCTAATTTTGAAGTAAGTTTGAACTGTGTACTGCATTTACCAGGATGCAAAGGGGCGAACTGTGCTGGGACTGTGAGGCAGTGTGCTCCCAACCCCCATTCTGTTTAAAAGGCTCCCTTGAGCCAGCAAGCTGACGAGCTTTGGAGATGCACCTGTGTGCCTGTGAGTGGTACTGTGACCTGAGAGGAACTTGGCAGCATTTCCAGCAACCCCAGATGATTTTTCTTTGCTCTCTAATACTGCTGCTCTCTACTGATGACGGGCTCAACCCAGAAACACGTGTCTAGAGATATACAACAATGTCTGCACCAACTTTGGTGAAAAACTCCAGCTAATTTTGAAGTAAGTTTGAACTGTGTACTGCATTTACCAGGATGCAAAGGGGCAAACTGTGCTGGGACTGTGAGGCAGTGTGCTCCCAACCCCCATTCTGTTTGAAAGGCTCCCATGAGCCAGCAAGCTGACGAGCTTTGGAGATGCACCTGTGTGCCTGTGAGTGGTACTGTGACCTGAGAGGAACTTGGCAGCATTTCCAGCAACCCCAGATGATTTTTCTTTGCTCTCTAATACTGCTGCTCTCTACTGATGACGGGCTCAACCCAGAAACACGTGTCTAGAGATATACAGCAATGTCTGCACCAACTTTGGTGAAAAACTCCAGCTAATTTTGAAGTAAGTTTGAACTGTGTACTGCATTTACCAGAATGCAAAGGGGTGAACTGTGCTGGGACTGTGAGGCAGTGTGCTCCCAACCCCCATTCTATTTCCATCAGTATTACCATCAGGTGATAATTGTCAATATTTGTTTTTGTCACAATTTGGTCAAGTCTCAGCCGACCTGCCATTGTGTGTTGGATATTTCCATCATTGTCTTCATCCTCTTCCAGTTCCTCTGGATTTAGTAGCTCTTAGTCCCACAGGACATTTGGTTTTAAACAGAACTTGTGTATTATTGAACATACAAGGATTATTTTACACACCATAGGGGGCGAGTACAATAGTCTTCCGCTTGACATATCCAGGCATTGGAACCTGGTCTTTAGAACCCGAAAACTCCTCTCAACATTGTTCCTTGTCTTGGTGAGTGCTGTGTTAAATATTTTTTCTGCTTCAATCTGAGGATTGTTGAATGGGGTCATGACCATGGCTGCAACCCATATCCTTGGTCACCTGAAAAGTACAAACATACATCATTAAATTAATTTGACATTGTTTCTTAGACATAACTGTCTATGTGTGTTATGGATGTTGGCAAACTCATACACATGTCTTTTTGACACCTATGATGTCCTTGCTTGCCTACATAACATTAACACAGCCTTTGATTTGTACACTTAATTTAGCATGGCTATTTGCTTAGTACATGCAGTGAATTACCAACATGTGACATGGATAGTTATATAGTTTTTTTACAAACAACAGCGAATACTTTTTGTATGGCAAGGTGTCGTGCTGAACTTAGATCGACACATAGGTATGTCAATGTAGGCAGTTTTTATATGGGACAAACTGATGTAGATAAAGATAACTTTCTACTACAAAATATACCCAACACTTTCAGATTTCTCATGTATGTATGTGAATTTGCCTTGTAGGTTATTCAATACTTATATGCCTTGATTATGACATAATTGATGTAGCAAGAGAGTGTTGAATTTGGGAGCCTGAGTACAATATGATACCTTACCCTGGTTGCATTTAATTCTATGTCATTTACTGGTGTATGACATGTATGACAGCATATTAATTGACTGTGTCAGTTTTACATTGGTGAACTGTAATGCAGGAAATGTAGGCTACTTCAGCCACCAAACTGGTCATCTATCACATTGATGAAGTATGTCAATGGGGGTTGATAACTATGTGTATGTTTGGACCCAGACTGTAAGAATGACTGAGACACATGTGTACTTTGCACTAATTGGTATCACATATGTACCTAGATTTGTCATTTGCACATGATGTAAAGCTACACTTACAGTGCATGACATAAATGGAATTTATAACTACTTCTTCCATTACTGATCCTGATACTTTGGTCAACATACTGCTATGTGTGACACATTTATGTAGGAACACATGATCTGTTCAACACCCATTATTTCAGTGGAACCTTCACAAATTACAGAGCCTAGATATACCACTGCACTTAGCTAATATGTACCCTTTCTACTCATATTGACTTCACTTGTGAACCACATGATTATTGTGTTTGGTAACCAGTGCAGAAAAAGTGATTCTGTCCACTCACACAGTGTGAGCTTATAAAATACTTCTCATAGTTGATTTTTTCCTACTTCCATTGCAGGATTAGTGAGGGAATGACTCAATGGAACATCATTGTCTACATGTTGGTCTCAGTTATTCCTACTATGTGCATATGACACGAGATCCATACACAAACACAGAGATGGTAATCATGTCATACATCACAGCTTCTTAGTTGGAATTAAGAATATTTGTGGTTTCCTTACCAATGAGTAGGCCATTGATGATACTGTGGCGGAAGATGAAGGCATCATCTGCACTCCCAGGATATTTAGCCAGTACATTTGTGAACATTCCCTTATGATCCATTATGACCTGGACATTGATGAAGTATGTGAGTTTGCGGTTTCTGTGCAGGAGGAATGTTTGAGCAGGGGGCACCAATTGCACATGTGTGCAATCAATTGTACCAAGAATGTGGAGAAATCCAGCTATAGAGTAGAATCCTTGCTTGGTGTCCATCTGTTGTTGTGTAGTTTTATAGAAGAGAAGGTACTGGGGTGTGAACTTGATTATGGCATTCAAAACAGAAGGGGGGAACGCAGAAAATGCTTGCTGTGAAATTCCTGCCAATCTGGCTGTTGTGATTTGGAAAGTAGATGATACAAGCATGTGGAGCACAGCCATCAATGTGACATGTGGTGGAATGTTAGTAGGCCTTGCAGTTGGTGGCTAGAGACTTGGTACAATCTTCTCCAGCAATTCCACGATGGACTTCCTTTTGAGTCTGTAGAACTGCATGATCTCCTCACTGCTGGAAAACATCTCCCTCCTCCTTCCCTGCCTCACTGTGGTGGTAGTAATGGTGGTTGTGGTCTTCTAGCTACTCCAAGTTGCAGTATGACAACCTACATGGCATAGTTGAGCTTGCCAAAGTGTTTTGTGTTGTTCCTGTTTATATACCACAGCCGCTGCGTCATTTCCAATGCGCAGCAATTATGGCACATTTCTTGCTTTGCATTGCGCTTCCACACAATTCCTGGCGCAGTGCTAAAGCCATAAATACCACTGCGTTACAGTGGCGCTGAATTTTGCCTACGTTGCATAATGCAGCTTTTACCCCAAGCAACCCTTAAAAAATGACAGATTTTTTCCAAATGCGTAGTTCTACAAACATGACTTACTGCTTGTGCCGCCGTTGCATCACTATTTGTGGCGCAACGCCGGTGCAAACCTCTCATAACTATGACCCTGATTGTTTGTTTCATTAAAACTCTATAAAATATTTTACACAGATAAAATCAACTCATACTAAAATTGAATTTATCATGTTTATGCTAAAACAGATACATCAAATACCAAAGTTAAAAGTATTGGTGGTCTGAGAACTTTTTTCCCCAAACCTGAGAGCGTAGCTGATAAATTTTACCATATGTGACACCAATTTTGGTGTATTGCCTTTAAAACAAAATAATAATGCCTCTGAAATAGTTCTGATACCTTCAGCCTCAAAAACATGTTTGAGGTATTTTTTCTGAGCCTCTAGCAATGATGGATATAAACATATAACATGTTCAATGGAATCATAGGCCAGTTTACACAACCTGCACATATAGGACGTTTACCCCTTTAAAATCCAAGAGCCATCAAAGTTCATAAAAGGAAGATACAGAAACCTAAATGTATATAAACATTCTTCTCCCAGGCCCGCATATTTTAAACAATATAATCTTGTCTTAAAAAGGTCTTAAAAAGGTATAGGATTCTATAGTATGATTATTGTGCTTATATCGTACTGCAGTCTTCATATCATTGAGCAAACATTCTTCTTTAATGCCTTTTTTTTTATATCTACCTTTTGAGCTAATCTTGGCTTGTTTATTAAGACTGCCAATGCAAGAAGATTATATTTAGACTAACGATTAAATCTTCAGATAACAATGTCTCATGCATATTCGTCGCCAAGGCATTATTAATATTTACTTTTAGAGCGCTAGTTCCTACCAAGTTGCAAACAGAGAAGAAATTAATTATAATAATATCAGCCATTGCTATTAAAGAAGTGAGACAAAAATTCTAAACAGCACTGTGGTGTTGGCTGTGTTAAATTGAAAAGTCGGATAGAATTAAAAAAAAGAAAATCCCAACCTTTGTATTATTTTAGAACTCCAAACTAAGGATCCATATAAAATAACAGGGCTAATCTTGACCTTTGCAAAATCTAAAGTGTGACCTATTGCCCCCATACACCAGTGGAAACCTTTTTATTGCCTCAGTTACACTTAAAAGTCTACTTCTTAACTCCTCCACATGGCTTTTTCATTTTATGGGGGATATTCCCAAGAACGTGCAATAATCATCGCCAAAAAAGGCTAACGCACGTTTTCATATCGACGTCTATCGCGGGAAAATAACTCAGTGTTAACGGCGTATTCCCAACACGGCGGTAACATGCGATAGTTTCACGATAATGCGTCAAATGTCCGCGATACAACTACCGCGACGGCGATAAAAAAGGAAACCCGAACGTGAAAAAAGTTGCGATGGGCCCAACCGCGATAGAAAAATCGGCGACAAGCAGCGGCAGGCTTGCAATTCCCAAGTCAGGCGGGAAAAATCACCATAAAAGCAGCAAAAAACCCAGAAATAAATAAGAAAAACATAACAACTGCGAAGCACAATGGAGGGAGCTGGAGCAAATACAGAGGACAACCCGAACCCCACAAGCCCCACGGAGGACCAGCCTGGGACCTCGTGGCCAGGGAAGGGCAAGGAGAAGAAGAAGAGGTAGACGCGGTTCAGTCCGCAGGAAAACAGGATCCCGATAACGGAGGTGAAACTCCCACCATCCAATTGCCATTGGTGAAATTGACAGCACTAAATGTTGCACATACACTTGTCAGAGCGATGTGCCAATGCAGAGGAGTGACATGCACACAGGGAATGTGTCTAGGAATGAATATATTTGCACATGCTGTGCCTGTGGTCATTTTGACCTGTCCCATGATTGCTAAGGACAGTCCCTATGTGACATGCTCATGTGAAGAAATTGTGAATGATAGTGTCCCTTCGGGCTATTCCAGCTGCTGCTGCACTGGGGTGTGATCCACCTGCCTCATCTTCATCATCATCGTCCGGTGCATCTGGCACTTGGATCCATGGGGCATTGGTGCGTACACATATGTTGTGCAACACACAACATGCAATGATCATCTTACACACTATTTGCGGGCTGTACAGGAGTCTTCCACCTGTGATGTCCAGGCACCTGAAACGTGACTTCAACACGCCAAATGAGTGCTCCACCATGCCCCTGGTGCGTCTGTGGGCCGCATTGTACTGCCTCTGGGCCTGGGTGTTCGGGGCTCGGAGGGGTGCCATCATCCACGGGCAGAGTTCATATCCTTGATCACCTGTGACAGGGGAGAGAGATGTGTCAATCGGTGGTTCGGCATTCTGTGTTGGCAGGCTCATTAGTATATTGGTGTGGGACATTGGGATACATGTCTGACATGTCTTGCATGTGGCAAATGAGCGGCATCCATGTGTAGTACGTTGCCTCACAGCTGCTCCTCGCTTCCCCCGAGCCTATTTACTTGTGTGCGCTGCGCGGTTGCATCACTTGCACTCCTAGGACACACCATTGTCATGACTGTCTGCGCATGTCTACAAGCCTGACAACGACACTGTGATATTGGCCGTTGATGGTGGTCGGCCACGTGTGTGTAGGCCTATGGTCAGGACATGGCGGAAACAGAGACACGTGCAGTAGTTGCCTTGGTGGCCATCCCGGAAGTGAACCACGCCCTGAGCCCCGGGCTATTGATTCCCACTCCTACGCTGGCCTAGCCCACTCCACTTATGCTTACAGGGGGGGACGACATAGCTACATGTCCAGGGGCTACCCCACTGCCTGAGGTAACATGGTTGCGCCCACTGTCTACGACACTACAAACACCAGCAGTATATGTCCACATGGACATGTCTGTGCTCTGCATACTTGAGTCTGTCCAGCACATCCCCGCCACACTTGGCATTGTGTACATTCTGATTCATGGGTCACTTGCCTCCCTCGCACATACTTGGTTCCCACCTCTCACCTCATCCTGCTATTGTGTTGCAGAGGTGCCATGACGTGGATGGCTTGTCTACTTGTCTGGCCCCTGTTACCACAGTTCCATGTGTTGTCGTGTCTGGTAGGTGGGCATGTTGTTTGGCATGTCGTATGTGATGTTGTAACGTGTGCATTCCCACAGTTGCGAGTTGCACGATTGTGGAGTTGAGGTGTGTGGTATGTTCCGTTGGTACTTACCAACGAGCAGTGCATTTCCGTAGGTGCCATCCTCGAAGCGCTGGTTGATGATTGTTAGACCTGGCATCCTTGGCGTGGGTCTCCCTTCCATTTTTTCATAATGCCTCCACGGTTGCCGATATGTTTTTGCTGGACTAGATGCTCATGGGCACTTTGCCGCTGCTAATCAGTGCCAAAGTGCAAGTGCTCCCTATCGTTAATTGATACATGTATTAGTGACTCCATGATTGGATGATTGGTTTACTTGTCAGTCCCTAGTACAGTGCACTCAGTGTGCCCAGGGCTTGTAAATCCAATGCCGCTGGTGGGCTCGCAGCACTGGTTGTGCCACCCACAGAAGCGGCCTGTAAAATATGTCTCGGGCCTGCCATGTCGACTTGGTGAGTACACCCACTTACCAGTCCCTAAACCTTCCCTTTACTGCATGTTGGTCACCCCTAAAGTAGGCCCTAGGGCAGGGTGCATTGTAAGTATAAGGTAGGACATGCCCTGGTGTGTGTGGCATGTCCTAATAGTGAATTACAGCCATTTTCGTTTTTCACTATTGCAAGGCTACCTGCTCCCCATAGGCCAGAATGGGCAGACTGACTATTACACCTTATAGTCAGAACTGACCCAGGGAACCTGGTAGAAAAACGAATTTAGTATGCCTGAACTCAGGATGATAAAATACATCTTTTAGTGAAGTTGGTTTTAACATTCTGTGTTCGAAAATACCACTTTTAGAAAGTGGGTATTTTCTTGCCTAACTATCCAAGCCTGCCTCTGCTAGGTTGTGTATTCCTTGTCTGGAGATTGAGTGACAGGGGCTGGGGGTGGCTACAGGAGACAGG